>JAQISU010000318.1:257500-362500 GCA_029339505.1 Unio delphinus | reverse complement strand
TTGAAATACGCAAGAGGAATATGCATTTGAACATGCAGCATGGTCAATTAAAAGATTTTTTTGGCGACGTCATATTAGCGTATTTAATAATAACGGTTAATAGTGATCATAACTTCGTATTATAACAGTATGCGATCGACAAAACCTTAAATCCAGAAAACGTTCTCATAATCGCATTCGTCACCTTAATTTACATGCATAATGGTAGCGTCGGCATGTTTAGTGAGAAGGAGCAATTATACTTATAATTTTCGATAGATTTATCACTCAATAGAAGTTGTACGAAATTGCATAGTGTTAATGACCCTTATTTATGTAACAAAATTGATGTGGAAACTTTTTGAAAATGTTTTAATAACGTACCATGACAGTAAACAAGACCAGATTTTGTTTGTTATCTGTGAGACATTTTTTGAATTCCTTAAACATAGGCATCACATTTTTGTTATTTTTTAAATTCTTCGTGCTTTTATATTAATTCTCGTCTTTAACAGCTGCCAAGAGAGCTCAAATAGACGGTTAGATCAAATTGCAAGATATCGGAGGAACATGAAAATATTATTTAAATTAGATTTTCCCACAGTAATGCTTATGTATCCACTTTTGGACTTAAAACTTCCTGGAAAAGGTGATGGTTTTTGGGGTGGTGATGGAGACGTTGCTTTATTACAATAATATACAAACTCTTTTTAATATCAATTTTGACTGAATATCTTTATAGATCTGAATTATAAATATAAACTTAACAAAAGTGGAAAGTGTGCATTGGTGAGTCTTGTAACGATTCAAACATTGTTTACTGTGAAACTACAAGAGATATAATTATATTAAATATTTTCTTTACAAAACATTTAGTAAATATCAGTGTCCTTGATTTTACAAAATGGAGAGAGTTTTCTTCAATTTTATTCCATCAAACATTTGTGTTATTGCTTCACGTATCGTTTCTAAACATGTAAGTCTCTTTTTTCCCCCGAAAGACCAATTGGACTAAATATCCTTTTGACAAATGTAGCAGTGCAACTCAGTGCAGTCTGCGCCGACTAGGAGGTTGTCAGTATTGCTCATGAGACCACAATCGTTAGCAACTGTGTTAGTAGGATCCGAGAAAAAGATCCCAGGCGTAGGTGGGATCGGGTCACCATTCACATTTTCCCAAGTACCGTCATCTGCTGTTTCATCGGCTCCCACCCAATAATCACACGTACCTGCAAGAAGATTAATATTTTATCTCAGAAATAATGTAGTTGATAACGGAGGACAATCTTTAACTCTAATTTGCACTGGACTGTAATTATAATACGTTATTAGTATTATGCCTATTATGTTTAAGACTCTAATGTCATTGCAATTACATTGTTTGTAATTAATTAATCATTGGATATTGTCGACATGCCTGTAACGCAATAGGAGAATAAAAATATAAAAAAAAAGATCCAAAAACAATATAGGCTAATAGGTCTAAACATGGACAAAGTAAATGAGACTGACAAACAAGTTAAGCTCAAACACGTTTTATATTTACTCTTTTCCAATCCGGATACCAATTTTCACATAACCAGTATTAATAACCTGACCAGGGAGAACTTTTCGTTTACAATGTCTGACGGTTCCATCACGAATGGCATCGTTGTTAACGTAAATAGGATGCGAAATGTATTCGTTGTGACTCATATATTTTATAATATAATTTATTTCTCTAAATCACTATTTCTGTTAATTAGTGGTAGGGTTATGTGGTGTAACTCTGTCCTAATATCGTTTAAGTTCTCTATAGTTTTTACCACCACAACCAACACACAGCTCTTTTATCTTCGTACTCCAGCACCACACCTGATACAAGGTTTTGATCCAGAGATTCCTCGTCGAATATTTTGCATTTGATTTCCACAGAACTCTTTTCTGCAAAATTTACCACAAAGGTTTGTAGATCCAATCATGAACCAATTACACTTGTTCATGATATATTTCAATATTTTATTTAAATATTTGTTTTAATTATAAAAAGTTTGGGTTATCTAAAATTACTGGTCTCACCCAGTATAATTTTATAAAGAGTTTTTGACTTAGACCGTCGAATAAAAACTCCCTCGTGGATGTCAAAATTTAAAAATAGTATCAAACATGCAAAATATGAATTTCTCAAGGACGGCGCATCTTACGTTTGCTTGACGTATAGAACTCCTCGTATCTATTATACTATGACGGTATCTCGAGCCGCAGAAATATTGTCCAGAATAAATTTCGGATTGGTTGGATATTTTATCAATGTAAAATTTAGTAAAATGTATAAAAACGACTGGAGAGATTATAATCAATGCGAACGTGTGTTGACTTCAGCGAAAAAAACTTGTGATCATAACCGACAAAACTAAACCAGGAGTATTGACTGGGATCTATAGCAGATATTATAATCAAGCGTACCCTGTATTCGCGTTAACTCACGGGATTTATCTGATATACAAACCTGACAGTGGTAAATTTCCTCGGATGAGAGTTTCATCGTGATTAAACAGTGTAGCTAAACGTGTAATAGAACATTTTAAAAATACTTGACGAATAAATAGTTTAAACGACTTGAGAAAATCCAAGAAAACCAAATGGGCAGAATCGATTAAAGACATAAGAGCTTCAATACAAGATGATATAGAGTTAGAATTTTTTTTCTCCAATACTTGTACAAACTAACACCGGGGAAATAATAAATTCGTCTGAACATTATAAAAACGGTGGAACTCCGACAGAACTCATTGGTCATAACTCACACGCATGGAATAATTCAGACCGAGTATTTCCACAACAACGAGTAGTAAAATATTACTCCGGGTATATATTTGATGTTATATACGAAATCAGCAAAACAGATCCTGTGTCTCTGTGGTTGTTTAGCAGCGATGAAGAAGGAGAACTTTGATCAATCTGTAAGACCGAATGGAGAATCATATTGCGCAGTAAAACTTCATAACGAGATGACTCACCTCACAAAGCGGTATTCCAGTGATCCTGAAGAAATAACACGAAAGTGTTTTACTGTTCCATCGGTCGCAGCGCATTTTTCCAGTAAATAGAACAAATGGCAGAAAACTAAACTTGAATTTATCGATGATGTACATGCGAGTTCTACTGATTTCGGACATGGTGGACTATGGAATACGAAATATAATTTCCGAGATATCACTTCTGTTGACATGGCAGCGTGCTACCCTGGAAGTTTTCTCGGGCGAGGAGAATGTTACGAATACTTTAAGCGATTTGGACATCCCACACATGAAATGACAAGAGTAGCCGTAAACGGAGTTTTACCTGATTTTGATTTGACAGGATTCGATTGCATTACATAGTTTAGATTCGCTGAAAATCTTCATCCGATATTTTACGCCTGGTTTGGAAGACATTTTTTCAAGGGAGCGATTCGCCCCGATAGTATTATTGCAATTCATGCTGAATAAAAACATGTTGATGCTGTTGACTGTCTCCGAGGCAATTATATCATAACAGAAACAAACTTCTGTTTGGTTACCAACTCCAGAAAATAGCGACGACTGGGATACGAATTACCCCAAAAAGAACAAAGCAAAAAACCTCGGAAGAAGAATAATTGGAAAATTTACCCAAGATGTATGATGCGATCATAAACCGTGTTGCACGCGATTGAATCTCGACGATCCCGAATTGGATTTTATTATCGCGGATACAACTAACGACGAGAGGTTCGGTTCTATGAAAAGTGCTTGTTAGTCCACGGGAGAAAAAATCGGAACTATCGTCGAATATTACGAAGGCGAATCATCACAAAATACCCATTACAGAACATCGATTCTCGGATATAAATTTACACTCGATGATAAACAGATTCTCAAACATCGCGGTCAGGGTCGCAACCAACAGATTAATATCACACAAGCGAAGATATACTTGCATATCCGAATAGTATTTTTTCACAGATGCGTGAAAATAAAGTTGGTACAGAAATATGTACAAAACTCTATTTAACGAAATAGCGCCTTGGGGAAAATAGTGCGCAGGTCTTGTATGTATGTATGTATTAATGTATGTATGTATGTATGTATGTATGTATGTATGTATGTATGTATGTGTGTATGTTTGACATATCACCGTGGCAGTCACTACAAATATAAAATGTGTAAGCAAATTTGTAGCTTACTGCACACTAGAAGTAACAACTTATTACATTATCAAAAGACGTTTTAAGAACTATTCTCTATTTAGAAATTATATTCCTTGCCTAAATGTTCAAATTGCAAATTACACAATATATATAATATATATATTATTGGTACCTCAGGGAGAGAGAGAGAGAGAGAGAGAGAGAGAGAGAGAGAGAGAGAGAGAGAGAGAGAGAGAGAGAGAGAGAGAACCTCCATTGTCTTGAGCGAGTCCTTGAATGAAGGTAAACGTTGCAATACTTAGTTTCAGGATGTGCCCTCCATCACTCACACATGCCGCCTTTGCATCGTTGAAATTTTTCGTTGGAGAGCTAAAGAAGCGGATGCAGGAAGTCGGGTCATTCGGTATGTGTATGTAGTTAACAGGACAATCTGCAACTAAAACACCTACGGGGATAAGTCATAATGCAAGGTTGCTGTAACTAGAGGTACATGATAAATATAACATTAATCATCTACATGTCCTATAGCATCATGTTTTATCATTTTCAATGTGAAAATGAGACAATCAGACGTTTTGAAATGACTTTTAACCGTGTGTGCTTTTCTATTCGATTTTCTATAGAACGATACTTGATTCTTACAACCAAAGACAGCTTCCTCTGACGTTGTTTCAACGTTTCAAAGTCTATGTTTGAGGTACCCATCCCAACAAAATGCCTCATATTGCCTATTTTTGCGTTTTTCAGTGATACATGGAATTTGTAGAACTTCAATAATAGATAAATTATACCCAACTCGACATACCAGCGGCATATTTACCAAACAGACATACGATAATACATATATATATATATATATATATATATATATATATATATATATATATATATATATATATAGAGAGAGAGAGAGAGAGAGAGAGAGAGAGAGAGAGAGAGAGTGAGAGAGAGACAGACGGACAGATAAGAGCCAGAGATATCCCAGTGATACATTAAATCACGTGAAGGTTTGAAGATTTAACGCTTTCTTTTACATGCATAATATGCAATTTTCAATATTGAAAACAAATATCTCACCGAATGTTTAACCATAGATAATATGGAACATGAAAAGTGACTCTTCAATCACTTGTTTCATTTCTTTCATAGATCTGTCTGTCACATCTGGCAAATATATATAAGTTAATACTAACTGTATTTGAAATAATACCTTGCATTAACTGCTTCCATTTCTTGCCAGGTTAAGGTTTTTATTTTGTCAACAACGTACATTTTGGTGAAAGTATGTTTAGAAAAGTTCCCGTTATTTCTGAAAAACAGTTTACGTTTCTTTGATACAAAGTACTTGACCTTTGTCGCTAAAGAGAACTTGATTCCCACTCTATACTTATGCCTTTCAACACCATGTCTTTCCATAATGTAACTTTCGTGACCATACCTTTCTGTTCCATGCATGTCTAGACCATGTCTTTCTAGGCATTTGCTTTCTATACCACGTCTTTCTATACATTGACATTCTATATTATGCCTTTATAGACCACGCCTTTTTACTCCATTCATTTGTAGACCATGTCTCTCTAGACCATAGCTTTCTATACCACGACTTTCTATACCATGTCTTGCTGTAAAATGCTTTTTGATACTATGCCTTTATATAATATGCCTTTCCATAATATACCTTTCTATATCACACCTTTCTATGCCAAGCATTTTTAGATCATGTCTTTCTATACCACGCCTTTCTATAGTATGCCTTTTAGACCACGCCTTTGTAGACAGTGCCTTTCAATACAATGCCTTTATATAATATGCCTTTCTATAGTATGCCTTTCTATACTATGCCTTTCTAGACCATGCCTTTGTAGACTATGCCTTTCTACACCATGCCTTTCTACACTATACCTGTCTCGACTGCGTCTTTTTAAACCATGCCTTTCTACACCATATCTGTCTCGACTACGCCTTTCTACACCATGCCCTTCTACACCATATCTGTCTCAACTACGCCTTTCTACACCATGCCTTTCTACACCATACCTGTCTCGACTGCGCCTTTGTACACCATGCCTTTCTATACCATGCCTTTCTACACCATGGTTTTCTACATCATGCTTTTCAATAAAGTGATATTTCTAACATATGCCTTTCTATACTATGGATGTATACACTATGCCTGTCTACACCTTGCCGTTCGATAATTTGCCTGTACGTACCATGCCTTTATACACCATGTCCTTCTATTCTATTGCATCAATAGGTATGACATGAGAAGAAAATATGATTTCGAAATCAACTTATCGTAACCATAGAATATGCGTTAACGGCTGAGGAAAGACAAACCGATTGATAATAATAATAATAATAATAATAATAATAATAATAATAATAATAATAATATAATAATAATAATAATAATCATAAAATAATAATAATAATAATAATAATAATAAAAATAATAAAAATAATAATCAAAATAATAATAATAATAATAATAATAATAATAATATGTGATTGTAACAACACATTTGATCATGAAATACCAATCTGCGTTGACGAAAAAGCTTTTAAAACACGTTAGGTTATAAAACAGACTCACACAGTTAAGAGGAGATAACATGAGGAAAACTATTTTGGTCAACATATACATGTATGAACAATATATTATAGACATGCATATATATTCATTTCACCATCTTAGAAATCATGCATACACACATGGAATTAAAACATGTATACATCAGTTTTGGTGCAATGAGTCTTTATCAGAGATGAAATTGACATTATACGCTATACTATCTCTAGCTCTGTTTCTAATTGGTCGGATGAGATATTGTTTGGAGGTTATGTAGCTTAGCATATATTTATTATTGAAGATATCAAACTCGATCCATATTAATTCTAGAGTAGATATTTCAAAATCATCTTTCAAGTTTATCGTACAGTGTTTGAAACTTAAATGACTATCTTTACTCACATGCTTTGGCGTTTGCTTTTTTCCCATGAAACGTTTATACTATAATTATTTCTATCAGGTACATAACAATCACGACACCTTTCACATTAACCAACTACCGTAAAGTAGGGTATAATATGTTTCGTAAGACGGGAGTAATCAAGATTGTGCAAAATGTGTCATAGACTGAGGTTTGATTAGGACATTTCGTAAGGCAAATGGGGTGTAGTATACCTTTTGTTTTTCTAATCGACGACAGGTGTATTGTTTTTTGCCGAGAGGTAGTAAGAATATGAGAAAAAGATATGTCTATTCAAGGAAAATAATTATGGCAGTTTCTTAAGCAGCAGACTTAACTAGCCAAATATGCTTTAATTTGTAACTATAAATTTAGAAACACCTAAAAGGCCGCAAAATGCAGAAAGACAAAAGCGATAAAAGCATAAAGGTTGCGTGAACACATTAAAGTTCCAATCATTGCAACAAATACTTCAGAGTAAACTTACCTTTAGTTTTTTTGGCGAGGGCAGCGATGAAAACGAAAAGTAGCAGTATACCTGAAATGACAAAGTTTACATTGCTATATATGTGTATAACAAGGTAAGGATTGAAAACCAAAATGGTTCATTTAGATTAAAATGTCATATAGTTAAATACAACGGCTCATGAGCAAGATTGTTAGATATAACGTTTGTGAACATCTATGTTACGACGATTCAATATATAGCTATGTACAGTTCGAATCAGCTATCCTCACAAAAACACGTACATCCTCATGCAGCATATGAGTAATAAATTATTTGTAAACACACACAGGTATTGTTGTGTGTTTGTGGTTACATACATACATACATACATACATACATACATACATACATACATACATACAGATATACATGCATGCATGCATGCATGCATACATACATACATACATACATACATACATACATACATACATACATACATACATACATATAGAGACAGACAGACAAACATACCTACGTAGGCGCTCAGATGCGGCAGGATAATCGTGAGAGACTAATAGATTGATTAAACTATATTCAGCCTTAAAAATAGAAAAGGCCGAGAAAGAAAGATAAAGAGCTTAGGAAAACTCGTAAAATACATGCCCAAAATGCCACTAATTCCTCCAAATCCTCCTCCTGAAGCCACCAGAAATCCATCTGCGAGAGCAAGCAGTGTCAGGAATAGAAATCCGATTTGTACAAGGTTCATGATTAACCTAGCAGATATAAAGTGGGATATCAAAATCCGTTTGTGCTGTATTGTTGAGAATGATGACTGTACGATGATGATAATTAGATTTGTATGCACATGCCTTTATTTACTAATTGTGCATTTATAAATATTTGAAATAATTCTTTGCAACGTTTGATGAATTTGTCAACATAACAATTGAACGGTTTGTTTGCATTGTATTCACCTGTTCTACGCCTTTGGTTTCTCGAAGGAAGTTTACGATCATGTCTGATTGTATTATTCATGAGTATTTCACTTTTTTAATTTCGCTTGCATCGCGAATTTCATTTAGCATCAAACAAGATACAGTGTATGACTTGATATATGTGTATAACGAATGATAATCTGTTATAACTGGTCAACCATTCACTTCTGCATTGATCGGCTCGTAAAAAAAGTATAACATATACTGTTCTAAATGATCTGTCTGTGGCATCCATTTTGCGTTTTCCTTTCTACGATATTTCTCTTTTTCTTAGAATTTGTATTGTATCTATGCTCCGTTTATACGTTGTCATTTTACACAACTGTTCTAGCGTATATATTGCAGCTATCTTGAAATCTTAATACATATATATGCTTTTGTCATTTGTGTTACAACTTACCTCTGTCAGAACACTGCTCCAGTGTCCTCATGGTTAGAGCGTCCTCCTCGGAGGCGAGAGGTCGTGGGTTAGATCCCCAGCTGAGTCATACCAAAAACTTACTCAAATGTTACTAACAGGATTAAGAGGTCAGCGTTTGTTCTGATGGGCCTCATGTCAGGATAATGTGAGCTGCAGTATACATTACATTCTTTTTATACTTTCCTCTATTATATAATCTTCCATATACTTTAAAACATGTGTTCAACGTTCGCAGTGTCATATACTATATCATTCTTGCTGCATCGTTACATTGATGTATTCTTTTATCAATCTTGTTACATCTTCACACCAGCATATACTTTTTCACTAATGTTGAATTTTTGTATTAGCTGTGTATTATCATTCATGCTACATTCCCATTTTTATATGCAATTTGTATACTTACATCTTCATACGAACATAAAAATTACCAATAATTCAAATTTAGAAACATACTTTATACTTTATCAGTATTATTACCTGTTAACAAGACATGTACTTCATCATTCTATCTGAACATTTCTGTCATAATTTGATCATTCTTTTAGTTTTATTGTCTACATCAGGCATATCTTTGAGAGCCGTGGACTCACCGTTATCATCTGTGGTCGAAATATAAGTATGCATTATTCACAATAATGGATCAAAGGTACAGTTTTCAAAAGTAAATGTATTTAAGCTATTGATGTATACGGAGAGAAAAGAAAATATTTATTTCAAAACACAATCACATATTCATTTGTATGATCTCACTTCCCTGCGCCTTTCATCAAAAAGACAAACTGGAAAACATGGAACCATCCTAATGTTAGTGATATCCTGTCATGTGATGATGCATGCTGACATAAGTAATGAATATATTACACCTTATAAACTCATACCGTACTATGGACAAAAATATAAGTAACAATAATTTAATATTCAGTTTGTAAAGATGCTCTTTATTATAATATTTTTCTCGTGTCGAATCGTCATATGAGATATACTTTTCAGATAGAAAGGGAAATTTTTTTGTCTCTTTAAATGTGTGTTAGGTGGTAATTCTTTATTAAATCTGAAATTATAAATGTCTATATTTTCTGCTTTAATACAAACTAGTTTCTCACTTCGTTCGTTTATTTTGATATGCCATATAACGCACAACTTCTCTATTGATTTAAGAAGAAATTTAGATGGTTGCAGACTCTTAATGTAGCGAGAACTGATTGGTTTCCGAAACCCTCGTTTAAATGTGATACCATTTCAACATTTCGACATAGATGTTACACATCACATAAACGTTGTCTAATTGTGTTTCGAAAATTATACCTTGCAAACCTTTTAGTCAAATATTCGCCTTAAAACTATTACATTAATTTCCATTTAAATTCTCGAATTATGTTTTCGTTTTGGCAATTGATGCTGACAAGATATTGCTGCAAACGCTTATTTTCCAAGTTTATATTTAATCATTATATTTAAGACAGATTGGTATACACATGGGTCAGGTAAAATTTCAATTGATGATTAATTAATATGCTTCTGTAAATTGTTTGATACCTTAAAGCCACTAGAAGAGTTAGATTAAATCAAGATTTATAACATAGCTAATCAAGATTTATCCATGGACAATCGTTTTTTATATAGTCATATTCCTTTTCAATCCACTGCTTTTAAATTGTTGTCGACTTCCCAAATAAAATATTAATACTCGTTTATATCTGTATTGTACCTTCATTTTAACAATAAACATGGTATACAGAGTAATGCATGCTCAACATATAGTAATCAAAAATTAATTTAGACACTAATAAACTCCTTTTATAAAAGATGTTGGAAATAATAAATTGACTCTTTCTCTGGATACAAAACCGATTTTTCTCTTCCTTCTCAAGTTTGGTCATACATTCTTTTGCTGCTATCTATCCAAATATAATCCACATATTTTAAATACGAACCATCTTAACCTTTCCTCCCAGTCTTCAATTGTTGGGTTTGACTTACATTGTGTATCTTGCCCTACTCCAAACAAAGTTTTAAAAGAGAAAATGTTTCCTGGTGAAGACTGTAGGGTTATTTAGTAATTCCTTTAATATATAACCTCGTTTTGAAAATAGAAGTCTTTTAATAATGTTATTCTAATTATAAACGCACGTTGTCGTTTTGATCACTGCTAAACATTTTATTTCCCTGATTGTATTATCATAATTTAAATCAATTCTATTGACCGCCATATAACCAGGTAAGTGAATTTAGATGAACCCCAGTTAAAATAGGATTCTTAGAACTTTTGGAATAGTACAATCTTTTCCTCTTTCCAATCCAGACTGATTAGTAACATTCTAACATCGTAATGTGTATTCCATGTTCATTAGTTAAGATGTAAAACCAATTTGTGCGGTGTTTCAATGGACTACCAAACAACTGGACTGACGATGGTGACGATGAGATGCATCTTAACTGGAAGGTCTAGTCAATGCATTTGAATCTATCAAGAATAAGCTTCAAATAAATTCTATGTGATCGTCTGTTTGTTGTTTTCAAATAAGTTCGATTTTTATGTCAATCTTGTTGGAAAAGTCCATGAAATACGACTGACGACAGAATACATCTTTTCTTTAATGCAATGTATGATACGCTTCTAATATTGATTTGTTTTCACTTTTTGCTCGTAAATACTGGTATTTCGTTTTATGTGTAGCGGGATAATCGATTATTAATTATATATATATATATATATATATATATATATATATATATATATATATATATATATATATATATATATATATATATATATATATATATAATCAAGCAATCCTCTCTGCGCCGTCAGCTGCTTAAATCAACAGCAAGCGAGCACCATTTCGGTCTTTCTGCAAATATTACTGTGGTTGTCTGCAGGGTGTGGCCTCTGGTCTTAAGGTCTCTCTCCACGGTTCGTCGCCAGGTCTCTTTGGGTCTGCCACGGTTCCTTTTCCCCTGTGGGGTTAATCTCAGTGCCAACCTTGGTAGTGAATCAGGGTGCATTCTGCCGACATGGCCGAGCCATCTCCATCGCCGGGTTGCAATGATCATATAGATGGTACTTGCACCCGCTCTGTGCCGGAGTTCCTAGTTTGAAATCATGTTTGGCCAGAATATCCTCATGATTCATTGCAGGCACATTGTTTGGAAGACATCGAGCTTGTTTTCTATGTTCGCACTGGACTTCCAACACTCTGAACCGTACAAAAGGACGCGAAATTAGATGCACTTGAAGATACGGATCTTCGTATGGACGCTGAGGTTTCTTGTCTTCCAGATGGGCTTCAGCACTGCAAAGGTTTGATTGGCCTTGCTGATTCTTGTGACCACTTTCCTTGTGCAATCTCCATCCGTGGCGACCTTACTGCCCAGGTACGTGAAATCATCTAGTTCTTGCAGGGGCTGGTCGTTGATGGTGATTGGGTTGCCCACTCTAGTGTTCTTCATCAAGATCTATGTCTTCCCTATATTGACTCGAGGACGTATGGTGTTTGCTGTCTGTACCAACTGTTGTGTCTTCTGTTGGATATCCTGGTGCCTGCTTGCCAGCAACCCGATGTCGTCGGCATTGTTCAGGCAATCCAGTATTGAGGTAAACGTCCACTGTATTCTTGTCTCTTGCCCTCTGGGGTGCGGTGCATGATGCAGTCAATGGCCAGTGAGAAGAGGATCGGAAAGAGAATGCAACCTTGCTTCACTCCGGTTTCTACCTTGAATGGTTCAGTGAGTTGGTTGCTGTGGATTACTCTGCACTAAAAATTCTCGTACAGGGACCTGACGACATTGACAAGTTTCTTGGGGATGCCATGACGTCGTAGATCTTCCACATAGAGGCTCGATGGAGGCTTTCGAAGGCTTTCTCAATGTCAACAAAGACCACATATATGGATCAATTCCACTCGTGAAATTGCTCAAGGATCTGCCTCATTGTTTAGATGTGGTCGATGCAGGATTTGCCCTTCCTAAAGCCTCCCTGTTTCTTGGGTAGGATGCCTCCCACAGTTGTTGTGATGCGTGGAAGAATGATGCGGATAAAGATCTTACTGGAGAGGGATAGTAAGGTGATTTCTCGCCAGTTGTTGCAGTTTCCCAGATGTTCTTTCTTGGAAAGTTAGATTATGATTCCGGTTTTCCAGTCATTTGGTGCTTTCTCACTGTCCCATATCTTTTGGAGAATCTGGCAAAGAAGTTTCGGCGTCTCTGTGTCTTCTACCTTCCGCACCTCGGGACACACTCCATCATCGCCAGGCGCCTTCCCATTCTTCAGCTTGTAAATTTCCTACTTGACCTCGTCAATAGTGATGTCGTCGCAGTTGATGTCACGGTCCTCCTTTGCATAAGGAATGTCAGTGAGTACTGGTGGGTCTGGACGATTCAGGGTATACTCAAAGTGTTGATTCCATCTTTTCAGCTTCTCCTCCTCCACTGTGACATAGGTTCCAACTTCATCTCTCATTGGAAGGACCTGGTGCTGACTATAGTCGCCCTTCAGCTTCTCTGTGTTCTGATACACCGTCTACATGTCACCGCCTCCTTTGCTAACCTCTCTGTGTATTTTCTCCTGTCTCTCCTTGCTGATTTCTTCACCCCCTTGTCTTTTCTTCAATACTCCTTCAAAATTGTCTCTTTCAGCATTAGTGATTTTGAATCCAAACGTCTCTTTTTAATCTGTCTTCTCTCTTCTATGCGAGTCAATGTCTCTTCTGATATCGACTCTTTCTTCCTATCATTTCTATAACCTAACTCTTCTTCTTCTGCTTAATTCATTGCTCTGTTAAAATTGTCGATGGTCAGCGCTGTCTCATCTTCTAGAGCACTAAACCTATTCCTTAGGGCCAGCCTTTGCGCTTCCTTCACTTTTTGGATTTTTCAGCTCGACCACATCAAAGCGTTTATTCCTGGATACCCCGATATTACCAAGCTTCAAAGTCACTTTGTTGAAATGTTCATTATTTAATTGTGAAATATTGGGGCTAGTCTTAGGAAAGAATTACTAAAAACTATATATGACTAAAACACAGAACATGTCTTTGATGTAAGAAATATCGTTGATGTAATGCTTCGTTTTACTTTAAGCTCCTCTGCCTTGGACAGAAGACTGCTAGGTCAAGATGGAGACAGTCTGTGTTACTTTAGACATAGCAATGAAAAGCATGGTATATAATCCATATCAAAGAAACATTTCTATCTTTGTGTTCACTTAATGAGCTTTTTGTTTCGGTTTCTGTAGGCGTCATGTGGGTTAGAAATTATGTAAGGTATGTAAAGGCCAAATGATAGTTTAACTGCTACTCGCATAGTTGAGTGAAACCTTAGTCAGAGTTTTGTTTAATAATACGAAAACCAATAATAAGATATTCAAAATTGATTGGATTGGATAGCTCAAATAGGTAATCTAATTTATACGATCTTTGTTCCGTCGATTTTTGGAAACTAGTAATTTTGAAATTAAATAAATTTAAGTAAAGGACAGAAGTAAGAAACTTTATGACTAATAGAACTTTGTAGCAAATGTATATATCATGTGTCCACAATACTTTTTGCGAATGCACACTGATATTTTTTACTGTTCAAGAGATATATGATATTGCTTCCTCCATTCGTACTGATGTACATAAATGCACCTATGGAAGCTACATATTTTACATGTGCTTACCTACAAACTTGTACCTATTGAGGAAATAAATATATCTTGCCACAAAGAAGACATATTTACAGTTTATGATCATTCTGTCGTTTATCATACATGCAGAGACATATAATTTCAGCATAATATTTTTATTAACTGACAGCTACGTATTTGCTCTCTTCAACCGGCTTTTGTAAACTGATCTTAACAATGATTTGCTTTTTAAAGTTATTGACCTAATTGTATCTCATAATATCTTCAAACTTAACTTAGACAATTTAAGTTAGAAATATAATAGGCCATACATTATAACATGAGAGATAAATGGACAATTTTTGATGCTTAAGCTTAGTTTATGTCTGGTCAAAGAAATGTCGTTTATTAGAAACCTCATTCAAAACCTACTTCTCTGGAAACAATAGTACATTTGAAGGTGGTATCACTTATTTTAATTTTTTCGCGATAAAGCAATAATAAAAGACAATAGAGAAATGTAAGCTCGCAATTTTTAATTGAGTGGAATAACTTGTAATGTATAAGCTAAGATGAAATATATGAACGTGTCTTTATCTCAATTGTATTCGAATAATTTATCGTCTTGTTCAGTTCATGAGGTTGCGTTAGAAATAATCGCCTCCATTGCTTTTATTCTTTTTACTCCAATTTTCTCCAACTGCCATTAACGATATTAGGTGAATCTGTTAATCAACGCATATAGCATAAATACGTTTTGATTTTGTCAGCCAAATTACTTAACTTATTCGTCATATTGTCGTATGCTTTCTAAGAAAGATGCCGAAATCCTTACATAAATATTTGATGAACATTTGAACACAGGAAAGGACTTTATTATAACAAGGTGTATTTACGAATCTAAGATGTATATGGTGTGACAATTCATGTGTACTAATTGATTAAGATTGTCAGAAAAAGGAAAAAAGAATGAAAATAATTGATGTAAATGCGGACAAGAACAATATGTACTGCATTACTGTCTTTTTGACACATTTCCTTTGTTGATATTTATGTGTGAATAAAACGCAAACGTTAAGAAACACACTGTAATATTCAATTTGATTAATGTATGCAATTCAATAAATAACGTTCTTAAGTCACGTTATTATATTAAATATTTAATTTCAGTAGAATAATCAGTTCATTATGGGACGACTTTAGGAAAGCACTAATGGAATTTATCTGACCTGTACTAAATGAAATGCAATAAGTGCGTTATGGTTCATTTATTGAAGAGGAAGCAAGGGAAATAATTTCAAGCTTATTTCCGAATTCCTTTGGAATGAGTATGTTTAATGTGTCTTTTATACGTGGCATATGTATATCTGTAGGGAAAATACGTGTTGCGTTAACTTACAAACGACATTTATGATCATAAATAGTTTTTAACTCCATTCCCAGTCAGGTCAACATGTTCCACATGAAGTTTTTTTTATGGCTGGTCACTTAGTGAAATAATATACAGATATTTTACTTAATATATATTTTTGTTGTGTGTTGCGTTCAAGTATAATTGATGCCTAAACGATACAACTGATTGGATTGGGAATATATCGTTAGAGAAATAATCAATTAAATGAATGTCTTAAAATAAATTTCATGGCACCCTTTATCAGATTTCTAAATTTAATTATAGTTTAATTCATGCTACAAATTTAAGTTCAACTTGTTAAATTTAGTCCATCAATTTTCAACCTGACACATTTCGTATGTAAACAGGATTCGGAGGGTTTGCGAACACCATCTTTTTTCTAAAAGAATAATCGTAATACGTTAACAAGGAAACTAAACGCCATTTTTCAATTCAATTTTTGTCGAGACATTCAAATGAAGTTTCATAGATAACAGATAATCAGAAATAGCTTGCTAAAATAAAACTAAGATTTCAGGTTAATTGACAGAGTTATGGCACAATGTAACAGGTGATTACCCTTTGGTTAAAATGTCTCGCGAACCAATATCAAACAAACTATGTTGCATGACATATGAATTTGCATCACAAATCTGTAATAGTGATGCTGTCTGTGTAAAATAATATATTGTGATTAAATCACAGTTACTCGTAAATTATAATTATCAAGTAAACTCTACTTTTAAAGGCTATACATTGTAAATTACTCAGGGCGTTTCGTAAGTTCAATAATTAATCATATCCCATTTCAGATCCTCACACACACACACACACACACACACACACACACAACATGCCAAAGTATGTACGGTTGAAACATAAAGATGCTTTAAAAGAAATTGGCTACTACAATCGAAGTTTATCTTTCTTGTATCTCGGTCAATTTTTGGGCCAATCTTTTCATTAAAATGCACTGTGTGCATTTAACTTGGTTAGTTTAACTCATAATAGAAAAATAAACACTATATAATTAAACTAGACAATATATAATTAACTGTGAATTTAAACTGTAAAGATTTAAGGAAAAAAATATCAGTGAAAATATATTAAAAAAACGTACTAAATTGACCGATAAAAATGTATTCGCAAACTAGTCCTTAAATATGTAATTGACCTGCAGACGCTATCACACAAAAATATACTGTATATAGTTGTCTTCATTTCCAGCCGAGTCATACGACTTGACGAACTGGTGCTTGAAAAGTGTGACTAGGTGAAGCATGATGATACTTGTCTGCACCAAGATGCCCTCATGCTAAATATCAGTATTCACTATCGCTCTGTTACAGCTGTGACTGAAAGATTTAACGCTACGCTACAAATCCCACCAGCAACACAAATAAAATGTGCACAGTGTCGACTCTCTTTCTCTCTCTCTCTCTCTCTCTCTCTCTCTCTCTCTCTCTCTCTCTCTCTCTCTATATATATATATATATATATATATATATATATATATATATATATATATATATACATATATATATATATACATACATATATATATATTATATATATATATGTGTGTGTGTGTGTGTGTGTATGTGTGTGTGTTGTTATGCTATCTTTTTATAATTGGGTGACGTAACAGGGCAAGTTATAACTGTGTGATCTATGATATTGATTCGATTCAAGGGATGTCTTAGAATAGTTGCATCGAGAACATGCATTCTGACTTAATATCGAGATATACATGCATTATAATATACGCATATACTTTTTTATGGGGTCTTGAATTTGTTTTTATAGTAATTTTTAAAATATAGTTTCTATACATACCCACATTGGCCCAATCTAAGACTTAAAATCACGCAGAAAGAGGTGAGATGACATTGATCCGTAACGAAGAGCGCCTTAGACCACTCGGTCACTCAGTACCCCATTCACTTTTGTATTCAATGTAATACATTATATGCTGAGTTTTCTTTAGTAGTACTGTGTACTTTGATATTTTAACCAAGCACTATGATTACAGTGACTCGACATACCAGACGCGATTTGGATGCAGTTATTTTGACCATTGAAGAACGGGATTAGGGTCCAGGCCAAGTTCACCACAATCTACATATTAACAATGAAGAGTATGACATATTCATTTCGTTACTGTGCAACGAAAAACAAAATAATGCCAATTATATCGTAAACTTGGTTGCGGTTTTTTTTGTTGTATGCCTATCACGAGCAGCACAAATAACGGCAGCTATCAAAGCTAAGACCCATCTAGGGAGACAAGAATTTCTGTCTGAACACTAAAATCAGAATATTGAGACCACTAGTCATCTCAATCTTTATGTTTTCATATGAAGCCTGGACCTTGACAGCAGAATTACAACGCAAACTCTAGCCACACGAAATGAAATGCTACAGAATCATCCTTGGCATGTCTTACATGGACCACATAACAAATGAAGAGATGTGTAACACCATCAGGCTCAACGTAGGCCATTATGGAGACCTTCTCACCACTGTCAAAAAAGAAAGCTGAAATGGTATGGCCATGTCACTAGAGCCAACAGTCTATCCACAACATTACTGCAGGGTGAAGAGAACTTATGGTATTACGCACTTCTACATTTGTGATCTGCAAAGCGAACGTTGATGATGTTACGTCCTCCAATGCTAACTGTCCCACAGTGGTTTTGCAGAGCTTCACTCATGATACGCTCTAAGTAGATGTTGAAAAGTGTTGATGACAGAAGACAGCCTAGTCGTACTCCAACTGTGGTCTTGAACCAGTCCCCCACATAACCTTGAGCAATTACTGCGCTGGTAACCTTGGCGTACAGCTGCTTGATGGTGCTGGTAATCTTACTAGCATGGCTGATCAAACTGATAGTTCTGTAATTTTGGCACAGCTGTAGATTGCTTTTATTGGTTAGAGTTATAATCAGTGACTGGGTCCACTGTGTTGGCCATTCTTCATTGCTCTTATTGCTGACTCCACCTTTTCCTTGAGAATGGGGAAATCATCTTTATTTGTTGAGTTTGGAACTTCAAGCACCTCTGTGTCTCCTGAGGACTGATGGTTGTAGAGTTCTTTCCAATACTCTGTCCATCTTTCCGCAATGTCGCTTGCTTCTGTGAGGCATTTTCTATTTTCATCTTGAAGGGTACTGACTCTTGGTTGCTTCTGTTTGGTGAGGTCTTTCACAATTTGGAATGCCTTTTTGCTGTTATTCTTTATCACACTGCTCTCTATTTCTGTGCACTTATGTGCAATCCAATCATCGTTTGCTTTCTTCAAGTTTTTTCTGATGTTCTTGTTTATTTCCCAATACTCCACTGCCACTGTTTGGTGCCTGGTGTTGTTTTGTGAGGTCACTTTGGGCATCACACAGATTCGGGATCGCTTCTGTAACCCAGGGTTTGGCTTGGAATGGCTTGCAGATGTTAGCTTCCTTCAGATGTTCAAGGTTGAATTTGAGTCTGATTTTCTTTGGCTTGTTAATTTTCTTTAACCTCACTCCGACGTTCATAATGACGAGGTCGTGATCACGCCTAGCATCAGCACCTGGGAACGTTCTTGCTTTTGCTCTATTGATGCCACCTCGGTACCGATTTTGAACCAGTATGTAGTTGATTTGGTTATGATGGGTTCCATTTGGTGCATGTATATATTCTGCTTACATTTATATATTACTCAAGTGAAGGCCCTGAATTGACCTTCATTGCCAATACAAAGGTACAAAAACGCATACAAACCAATATATACTTTTAGAAAAAGACAAAACTCTACGAAGCATACAAAATGGAGCAAACAACAAACTATAGTATATTGTTCATACGCATGGAGTTAAAAAAAGCACAAATATACTATTAGAACATGAAGAATAGAAAAGACGCCAGCAATTTACTTTCAGTACAGAAGGGAGGGAACACAAACACCAAATATGCTATATAAAATCGTGAACACCAAAGAAAACACATGAGGTACTATCCACACAGACGTACACGAACGCATTAAAATAACTAGATACACAATCGATTCAAACATACGCACACACAGCAAATCCTCAATTATACACAAAATGGAACGCGAGCGCATCCACACATATATAAACACAGGGAGAACGGATGAAAAAAAATCAAAATATATTATCCACACATTTGGAAAAAGAAAGACCAATACAAATCCCAAACATACTACCCACACTGAGGGAAGAGGAACAAACAAACCCCATATATACTATCCACACAGTGAAAAAGACAAAATAACCCAATATAATATAATTTATACAGAGATGAAATGAAAAAACACATGTTTACCCTATTCATACAGATGAAAGGTACAAACACCTTCACATGCGTTAAGAAAACCCCACAATATACTATCAACGCAGAGTGATAAAAAAACTTTTTGAGATAAAGTCAGCCATCTCCTATAATGTCCAACTCTACCAAACACCCACTCTTACACCGACACATCAAAATCAATTTCAGCCATAATTATCTGTCGTCAATGTGTACTTTTGGAATAAATCAAGTACGCAAGATGATGGGACAACTCCAGTCTTAATATGATGTAATAAATCAAGTCACAAAATGATGTAACAAATAAAGTCACAAGATTATGGAACAACTCCAGTCTTAATATGATGTAATAAATAAATTCACAAGATGATGGAACAACTCCATTCTTAATATGATTTAATAAATCAAGTCACAAAATGATGGAACAAATAAAGTCACAAGATGAAGGAGGAAATCAAGTCACAAGATGAGGGAACAAATAAAGTCACAAGATGATGAAATAACCTTTTGAATATTTTTTTATAAACTGTATGTCTAGAACATGTCTACTTCAATGAAAACACCTCTTCCATTTCAATTAAATTTACTACAATGCCACAGAGGGACACACCAAAACCCATTTCAGCCATATTTATCTGTCGTCAGTGTATAATTTTAGAACAAATCAAGTCTCAAGATGATGGAACAAATCAAGTCTTAATATGATTTAACAAATCAAGTAATAAGATGATGGAGCAAATTAGGTCACAAGAGGATGGAAGAACTTTCTGAATATTTGTTACTAACTGTATTTTTAAAATGTGTACCATAATAACACCACCTCTTCCATTTCAATAAAATTTACTACAATGCCACAGAGGGATAGAGAGACAGTTAAAAGTACACATATTCATGCAGTGTCAATAATAAACACACCATTGTTTTTATCAGAATCACAAGACCAAGCGATCCTTACGCTTTCTTTCTGGTCCATAACTTTTAGATGTTAGTATAAAATTTCACATCAGGCCGAACGTATCGGCTTACATTGTCAGTCTTCCATTGGCATCTCTTCCATGATACATGTCTTCATCATAATCATTCTTAATCACTCTCCGATTTGTCCTCTTGTTACCGTTATTTTTCTTCTCTTTCCTCTCAGGGCACATGGAAATCCAGTGTCCTTTCTCCTGAAAATGATAACATGTATCTTGACTTTTGTCTCTCTATCATGGACGAAAAAAGTATTCCGGAGATAAATTTCCAGTTATAGAGAGAGAGAGAGAGAGAGAGAGAGAGAGAGAGAGAGAGAGAGAGAGAGAGAGAGAGAGAAAGAGAGAGAGAGAGATAGAGAGAGAAAGAGACATGGCTACTTCTCGTGACAAATATTCCTCTATTGATCCCTCTTGTGAGCATGCATGCATGCCTGTATGTATGTATGTATGTATGTATGTATGTATGTATGTATGTATGTATGTATGTATGTATGTATGTATGTATTGTAATAGTAGAAGTAAACGTCACAGAGCCGAGTGTTAGTGAATTTGAACCATGCTGGGGTTGTTAGTAGTGAATTTAGGTACAAGAAGAATGACTGTCCTTTAAGTAAAATAGTCCATATTAACATTCAGCGGTGTATAAAAGTGTTGTGATTGAAATGGCAGTATTTATGGTTGGAAATCAGTAAATTATATAATGAAATCAATAAGTTGGAACTTGCTAGGTACCGTCTATGTGTCCATAGTGGAAAATGGGCGTATGTATATGAGCGTGATACGCCAGAATTCTGTGGATTGACTGACCTGGGGTCGCGCAGTTAAATATTTCCCAGTTAGAAAGGGAATACTAGAGGAATTTCTATGGCATGACGGGCTGGCGGTACGGAAATCGGATGATAATGAAGAAAAACCATGCAAAGGTGCGGTTAATGGACTCTAGGGTAAGTTGTCTCATCTGCATCGCCAAATGATTAGAGCAAAGGTTATTAAATATAGCAGACATGTCTTTCTTTCCATTTTACAACTCAAGTTGTATAGAAGTCTTTTGGAAATTTTGGGAAAACTTATGACTTCCAGCGTGACTCGCCACAGGGTTTTGACACCGCTCGGTCAAGTGCATACCCCTGTGCGTGTAACAGAATGTATGTATGTATGTATGTATGTATGTATGTATGTATGTATGTATGTATGTATGTATGTATGTATGTATGTATGTATGTATGTATGTATGTATGTATTTATGTATGTATGTATGTATGTATGTATGTATGTATGTATGTATGTATGTATGTATGTACATATGTATCTAAGAATGTATGTATGTATGTATGTATGTATGTATGTATGTATGTATGTATGTATGTATGTATGTATGTATGTATGTATGTATGTATGTATGTATGTATGTATGCATGTATGTATGTATGAATGTATGCATGTATGCATGTATGTATGTAAGTATGCACGTATGTATGTATGTATGTATGTATGTATGTATGTATGTATGTATGTATGTATGTATGTATGTATGTATGTATGTATATATGTATCTAAGAATGTAAGTATGTATGTATGTATGTATATATGTATGTATGTATGTATGTATGTATGTATGTATGTATGTATGTATGTATGTATGTATGTATGTATGTATGTATGTATGTATGTATGTATGTATGTACATATGTATCTAAGAATGTAAGAATGTATGTATGTATGTATGTATGTATGTATGTATGTATGTATGTATGTATGTATGTATGTATGTATGTATGCATGCATAGATGCCTGCATGAATATATGTTTGTATGTATGCATGTATGTATGTATGCATGTATGTATGTATGTATGTATGCATGTATGTATGTATGCATGTATGCATGTATGTATGTGTTTGTGAGTGTATGTATCTGTATGTGAGCGTGTGTTTGTGCATGTAAGTGTGTATGTATGTATGGATGTATGTGTGTATGTATGTTATGTTTATCTATGTTTATATAAATATTTGGATTGTATTACTTTCAATATTTATGATTAGAGAGACGGAGGTTCATATGATAAGGCACCAAATTTCATGAAGAATCTTGTATTTTCTTACTGTCGAATAATTTGATCTTCACGGTGAATTTGTCAATCGTTCTTCCTCATATATATATATATATATATATATATATATATATATATATATATATATATATATATATATATATATATATATATTTATATGTATATATATATATATATATATATATATATATATATATATATATATGTACCTTATTAAACAAACTATCTCCTAGTCTAAGCGGAATAATCTGATATTGTCAATACTCAGACTTAAAGACAGGCTAACTTACAAAAGAACACGGACAATGCAGATATGGAAAAGATCATTAGACTTTGACACAATCGTCATACAGTTCAACATAGCCACACATAACGGACACAAATGCAACGATTACAGCAGATTGTAGAGCACATTGTAAAGAAAGTCCTGGTTAGGTCAATATATGTTTCTACTCGTGTACATTTGCAATGTCATCAAAATCAATTTACTCTTTAGACACAGTGATATTGCAATTATTGTATATACATTGACATTATTGTATATACATTGTTTTTATTGTATATACATTGAAATTATTGTATATACATTTGCATTATTGCATATACATTGACATTATTGTATATACATTGACATTATTGTATATACTTTGACATTGTTGTTTATACATTGACATTATTGTATATACATTGACATTATTGTATATACATTGACATTTTTGTATATACATTGAAATTATTGTATATACATTTGCATTATTGTATATACATTGACATTATTGTATATACATTGACATTGTTGTATATACATTGACATTATTGTATATACATTGCCATTACTGTGTATACATTGACATTAATGTATATACATTGACATTATTGTATATACATTGACATTATTCTATATACATTGACATTCACTAATTAAATCAAATATCTGTATGGTACAATACCTGACTGGTTCTTTAAAGTTACAAACTTTAGTTTTGCTTGGTGGCCAGAATGTTTCGTAACTCGTGTTGTTTCTTGAAATATTCAAGAGGTATATGCATTTGAACATGCAGCATGGTCAATTTAAAGATTATTTTTGGTGACGTGATGTTAGCGTATTTAAGAATAGTGGTTAATAGTGATTTTAACTTCGTATAATAACATTATGCGATCGACAAAACCTTAAATCCAGATAACGTTTTCATAATTGCATTCGTCGCCTTAATTTACATGCATGATAGTAGCGTCGGCATGTTTAGGGAGAAGGAGCAATTATACTTATAATTTTCGATCGATTTATCACCTAATAGAAAATGAACGAAATTGCATTGTTACTGACCATTATTTATGTAACAAAATTGATGTTGAAACAGGTTTGAAAATGTTTTGATATAACGTACCATGACAGTAAACATGACTAGTTTTTGTTTGTTATCCCTGAGACATATTTTAAATTCCTTAAACAAAGGCATCACATTTTTGTTATTTTTGAAATTCTTCGTGCTTTAATTAATTCTCGTCTTTGACAGCTGACAAGAGAGCTCAAATTGACGGTCAGATCACATTGCAAGACATCGGAGGAGCATGACCATATTATTTAAACAAGATTTTCCCACAGTAATGCTTATGTATCGACTTTTGGTCTTAAAACTTCCTGGAAAAGGTGATGGGGTTTGGGGTGGTGATGGAGACGTTGCTTTATTACAATAAGATACAAACTCTTTTTTAAATATCAATTTTGACTGAATATCTTTATAGATCTAAATTATAAATATAAACTTAACAAAAGTGGAAAGTCTGCATGGGTGAGTCTTGTAACGATTCAAACCTTGTGGATTGTTGAACTACAAGAGATATAATACTATTAAATATGACAATACAATACATTTAGTAAATCTGAATATCCTTGATTTTACAAAATGGATAGAGTTTTCTTCAACTTTATTCCATCAAATATTTGTGTTATTGCTCCACGTATGGTTTCAAAACACGGAAGTCTCCTTTTCCCCCGGAAGACCAATTGGACTAAATATCCTTTTGACAAATGTAGCAATGCAAATCAGTGCAGGTATCGCCGACTAGAAAGAAGTTGTCAGCATTGCTCATGAGATCACACTCGTCAGTAATTGCGTTAGTAGCATCCAAGAAAAAAGATCCCAGGTGGGATCGGGTCTCCAATCACGGCTTCCCAAAAACCATCAGCTGCTGTTTCATCGGCTTCCACCAAATAATCACACGTGCCTGCAAAAAAGATAATATTCTATATCAGAAATAATGTAGTTGATAACGGAGGACAATCTTTAACTCTAATTTTCACAGACTGTAATTATAATACATTATTAGTATTATACGTCTTATGTTTAAGACTCTAAGCTCATTGCATTTGCATTGTTTGTAATTAACTAATCATTGGATATTGTCGACATGCATGTAATTCGTGTAACGCACAAGGAAAATAAAAATAAAACAAACAAAATATCCAAAAACAATATAGACTAATAGGTCTAAACACACACACAGTAAATGAGACTCACAAAAAGTTAAACTCAAACATGTTTTTTATTTACTCTTTTCCAATCCGGATACCAATTTTCACCTAACCAGTATTAATAACCTGACTAGGGGTTACTTTTCGTTTACGATGTCTGACGGTTCCATCACGAGAGGCTTCGTAATTAACGTAAATAGGATGCGAAAAAATTCCTTGTGACTCATATATTTAATAATACAATTTATTTGTCTAAATCACTATTTCTGTTAATTAATGCTAGGGTTATGTGGTGTAACTCTGTCATAATATTAAGTTCTCTATAGTTTTTACCACCACAACCAACACACAGCTCTGTTTTAGCAGCAGAGGAGGTGAACAGACCAAGTTTTCAAGCAAAAATAAGGCTTCTACGGAAACCGAAAATATCTAACAAAATGCAGAGAATGTGAACAGACCAACTTTTTACAGGCGTCGATTTAGCAAACTGAGGCTTTCTCGAAAATGCTTAATATAAGCCTCCATTCATCAAAATAAAATTAAAAAAAAAAACGACGCCATTTTTGTTGTCACCATCCCCTTTGCTGCTTGGAACTTTCAGTTCTGAGTTAACGATGCTTGGAAAATTCGTGGAGTTTTCGGGTAAAAAAAAAGACGCCATTTAGTTGACGTTCACCTCCTCGGCTGCTAATGCGCTAACTAAATATTTGATCAAGTCCGACACGATATCTTGTCCGAGGGTCTGATAAATTTATCGTCACAAATCCGTGTGGGATTGTCTGAGCGTGGCTAAAGAAATTTCTAAATCGATTATGATCCATATCACCACCGCACCAAGTTTGCCAAATATTTCTAAGAGTATGAGTATCAACTCCGTTAAATATACACAGCATATTGCAGTTATCTCTGATCACTTTTGGTATTTGAGTGTAACGTTGAGTGATATATATCACATCGGTGTTTTTGTGACGCCCCCGGGAAAATATTCTAGCAGGATTCTTTTGATTATCTAACATGATATCATCATATACGACTAAATTGTTAATACTTCCATCAATATCATCAATATTCGGTGCCTCTTCGATATCGGTTATAAACTCAATAACACCATCGCCGTTAATTTCTTGCGCGGCATCATTAAAATCCTTTAATACTTCATAACATCGTTGATCGTCTACACTCGGAGCAATCATGTACAATTTATCCCACTTCATCCATCTCGTTATCAAATTAAGTAGCAATTGTGTTTTACCACTTCCAGATGGTCCGATGATAATCGCGCGAATAGAATTTGGTAACATTGCATGGTGTCTAATAGGTTCCCGTCGTCGAGTAGCTGAATAATCAATTACATTCATAACTGTTATATATAAATTATGGATCTATATTGTGTGAAGTGTAGGACGCGTACTGGCACAAATGACTTGACGACGATTACAACGAAAAATAATCGATCAGCGCTTTCTGGTAAATGCGTACAATGTAGTACGAAAAAATTTAGATTTACTTCCACGAAACCTTTAAAAAAAAACGAGGAGGTGATATTGCAGCCAAATTGACAAAACTCCCAGGAACACCGTGGGCAAAGTATCCAGGAGAAAAGCACCTTCCAGGATATAGCTACTGTGGACCGGGAACACGATTAGATATCAGACTTGATGATCAAAATCAGCCCCGACCCGGCGAGTATCCAATAAACGCTATTGATAAGGCGTGTCATGCTCATGATGTCGCTTATAAAAGCAGCAATCTTCAACATAGACATCTCGCAGATGTAAAATTAATTCATGCGTTAAATGCTATTCCTGATAAATCCTTCAAAGAAAAATTGGCTTCTTGGTTGGTAAAATCTGCTATGAAGGGTAAATTGATGTTAGGTGCTGGTAATTGAAAATGCTAGCATTTTAATATGGAATCTATTTATTATTCTCCGAGAGGATACTGGAGAGGTTACGCAGCAATCAATAAACTAGCTAGTGCATCAAAGGTGAAAAAAACTACAGCGGCAAACTGGTTATCTAAACAGGCAATATGGCAAATTTATCTACCAGCGCCTAAACAAATTAACTATTCGCATTTTGATGTTACAACACCTAATGAAGTTCATCAAGCTGATATACTATTTCTGCCGCATGACAACGGTTACAAATACGCGTTAACGTTAGTTGATATTGCAAGTCGATACAAAGAAGCAGAACCGTTAAAAACAAAATCATCTACTGAAGTAGCTTCTGCATTTGAAAAAATTTATCGACGAGGTCCTCTGCGCTGGCCAAATCTGTTACAAGTTGATCCTGGCAAGGAATTTCAAGGTGTTGTTACATCTACGATGAAACATCATAATGTCGCCATCAGACGAGGACACACTGCGCTACATCGCGATCAGGCAATTGTTGAACGGTTTAATAAAACCCTTGCTGAGCGGTTATTCGGATATCAATACGCAAAAGAATTCATCCAGGATAAACGATCCCGTGAATGGGTCAAGAGATTACCAGCTGTGATTACCGCAATCAATAATGAGATTACTAGAACAATTAATATGAAACCTGTCAACGCTATTAAGAAGGCGTCTATCAAAATGGAAATCCAAGGAATTTCACAAAAAGAACCAATTCTTGGTAGTAATGTCATTGTAAGGTACTTATATGAACCAGGAGAGCTTGAGGGTGGTAAAAAAAGAGCTACTGATCCTATTTGGAGTGTCACTACGCATAAAATATCCGGCATAACACGATCAACTGGTAGACCTCCAGTCTATAAACTGGATTCAACTGCTCCTCAGCGAGGATTTACACGCAAACAATTACAAGTGATTCCCGAGGATACTCAATTGCCACCGCGTGGTCTTAATTAGCACCCAGGGTGCTGTCACCCCGGCGTCTATTACACTCAAGACAAGTCAACCTCACATTGTTTCTGACATGACCGAGATTGTTATCATTTCTATCTACGGTAAATTGGCGAGGATCTTTATCCGACCAATTCCAACTCATTATACAATTGCAACTCGCGCAGTGATTGTTCTGTTGTTGCTTTAGTGTCTTAATTAATTCAGCATCAATGTCAAATTCTCTTTTATTTTTTTTATCCTGTTGTTTATAACCAGAGAGTTTTTTTCTGATTATATTATCATCGGTGTGTATATTACTTATTGTATTGTCATTATCATTAACCACAATTCTTCGAAGTTGGTTTATTCGCCGTACTCTGGATACTGCGAGATAAACTAAATTTGACCACTCAATATGATTATCTACTATCCAAAGAGTTGTATCGGATATAGTCAATCCCTGTGAAGAGTGTATTGTTGCTGCATAACCTAACGTCCATGGGGATTTTATCAGCACCTAATGCATCTTTAACGACGCTGATATCAACCAGCACAATATCATTTAATACTAAATTCTGCTTTTGTTGTTGTCCAGGAATGTCAACGTCGATATTCTGCTTTCGTGTATCCTTAGGTCTATAACAGAGTGGTACTGGAAGCGTTGCAAATTTTTCTTTATGTAGCGCAAACAACTTCATCTGAAGTGCGTCTCTGACTATTTTTCTACTCGCGATTATTAAATCATTTGGCTTCCACATTTCCCAAAAATCATTCATGGGAGTTTCAGAGATTATTTCACGCGCTATTTCACATTGGATTTTATCCGGTTGTAATCTAATTAGCGCTTTGAATTCTCGTAATTGTTCATCAAGTGATCTATGGTCGGTATTAATCTCTTCATAATAATCTACAAATCCTTTTAACCATTCATGTGGAGATCCACCAACAAATGGCTGCGGTTGGCCGTGATCCCCGCACATGACGACTTTTTTATTTTTCAATAACAACCATTCAAGAAATATCTGTAATACTGTCAATGATACCGTGCATATTTCATCCCAGATTATTACATCAGGAATGAATTTATCTCCCATTCGATCAGGAGTCCAATTATCGCCTTTCCATCGAAAGAAGCTGTGATAAGTACAAGCTTTTACCCCCCGCGCTATCATCTCTCTGGCGAGTCTGTGAGTTGGTGTTAACACAATCATGTTAGAAACACTTGTGTTTCTATTACGAAATAATTCGATTGCACGAGTTGTCTTTCCTGATCCACCACAGCCGTTTAAATAAACTGTCTTGTATCTACAAATCGGATCTGATACGGGCGGTGCAGTAGAAAATTCTGATTGAATCTCTGAGATATTATGGTTACTTTTCAAGTATTTATCATCCATAGCAACGTCTGCGGATTTACAATATTCATGTAGTGTTTCTTTTTTAAACCTCCAATTCCCCCACGCTTCCTTAGGATCTGTGAATTTAGCTACATCTGATTTGTATTTTTCATGGATATACATCGAATCAGTAGCTACTCTAACCGCGGTATTAGGAAATCTATTTATCATCGAGAATAGATTAATACAAGAATAGGCTAGCATAGAACTTCTCAATTGTGTGTATTGACAACTTTTTCCATCACAGTAGGTAACAACCGTACCTAGTTTCTTACCATTTCGAAGGACATCATCTACCCAAACATTATTAGTTCCGCTCGCAGATTTGTAAGCTTCCTCATCTAATTCCCCTGATAGAAAAGCGTTCTTACGGGTTACAAATTTCCCTTTTTTTATTAAATCAGATATTATGAAATTGTATTCTTCATCGTCTATGATTAATCTCGAAGAGTATTTTGCATTATCAAATCTTCCACCTTGAGTGAATTTACCGATTATTTTTCGTCCGAGATCTTTAGCCTCTCTATTACTACCTTCGAATAATTTCTTAGACCAATCTATGATTTGTTCCTCGTTGAAATTCTTCGAATTTCCATCTAGAAATTGTTTTCGTTGTTCGTTAATTATTTTTTCGAGATCGGGTTTTGGTAACCAAACATCTTTCTGAGCGTTATAACAAATAATCGCTTCACTGACAATTAACGATATTAGCATACCACAATCGATCATATACCGCAATAGCACAATTGGCATCCACGCTTTTTCATACATATGTCTACCAAGCCAAAGATAACTACACGGATGTAACCCTGTAGCTAATTCGAATGATATCACACGAGCGAACCCGGTTAAATCAAAATCAGGCAATGGACCATTAATCGCAACACGAGTCATTTCATGTGTGGGATGTCCAAATCGTTTAAAATATTCAGAGCATTCTCCATATCCGAGAAAACTTCCAGGATAACACGCGGATATATCAATTGAAATCATACCATCACGTGAGTATTTCGTATTCCACAATCCTCCATGACCCAATTCGACGCAACTCAACTTCACATCCTCCAGAAAATCACTTCGTGTTGGACGCCATGAATTCTTTTCTCGTGCGAAGTGAGCTACCACTGATGGAATAGTAAAACTATCCGTAAGTAGTTTTTCTGTAGAAATGCTAGTGTTTCCTTCTAAATATTCATTAGCGATTTTTCTCATTCTAGTATCTAATTCTTCAGTTCGATATAATTCACCATTTGGTTTTACAAACTGATCAAATCCTATTTCCGGATCCTCATTACTCCTGAGTAACCATACTGACACAGGGTCGTCTTTGGTTAATGTGTGAATAGCATCAAATAATTTCTCTTCATAGAAACCATCCCTAGAAAATTCTTTAGGGATATATCGAACAGTTCTTTCTCGTGGAAATATATTTACCGCGGGTGTCCACGCGTGTTTGTTATGATCAATAATTTCAATTGGAGCTCCTCGCGATTGATATTTCGGTTCGTATAATACTTCTCCGGTTATTGTCGCTACCGATATTGGAAATTTTAATAATGCTTCTAATTTAGCTATATCGGAAATCGTTGCCCCGCGCTGTTTCACTGTCAATTCCCATTCGGTTATTTTGTTTCTTCGTAGATCAGTTAATTTGTTTCCCCGGGATGCATTTGTGAAGTGTTCTATTAACCGTGTTGCTACACAATTAAGTGGCAAAGCCACTGATGATGAAAACATAGGTGCTAGTTTTGCAATATTAGGATTATTATTTATTGGATATAACCCATACACAACTGCTGTTACAGGGTAAGATTTCTCATAGTATGGTTTGTCAATTCCAGTTAGAATTCCTGGTTTGGAATCTCTACTCACAATAACAGTTTTTTTATCCTTAAGGATTGGGTCAAATTTATCTCTGATAATCCATTCACCTTCCTCTTCGATAATGAATTTTATTCTAAAAAAATACCTCCGTAGAAATTGCTTTGCAATTTCACCAAGGTGTGAAAGTATCACAGCTGCTCTTATATCATTCATAGTAGCATCAATTACAGGTACATTGACATCTTCATCAATAATTCGAAATGTCGACCACGTATGAGATGCTCCATCACGCTTAAACTCATTAAAACAGTCGCTGATTTTACTCAATAGTGGTTTATCATCTACTAGACTTTTAGGTATATCAGAGATTCTATCGAGATTAAATCTAACATTTTTCCAAGGCTTAATTTTCGATAATCTCTTGAACTCCTTCATATTATAATTAAAACAAGTATTTAAATAAGAAAATTTTATATAATGAATCATTGCAAATGGCTTATGATTGGATCAAAGACTCCGTGTAACAAATCATGTAGAAATGAATTCTGTGGGTATCATATGCAGAGTGTGAGAAACGGTTCGGAGGGGCCTTTACCATGCTTGCATTGTGGGGTAGGTGTAAGAGGCAAATCGCAGTTATGCATTAATTGCGGGGGTAAGCGTTATAGAGAGTTAAAACGTTATTATGACAAGCGAAGAATCAAAAATCCTGACGACGTCAATGGCAAAATCATAAAAACTGCTCAAGATTACTTAGGCAGATTTGCCAATGTTATAATTCAGCCAATTAACGAATTAGACAAATAGATATATTATATATAATGAACCAAGAATTTCAAAGACATTCTGTTATTGAAAACTACGAAGCTTCTCGTGATGGTGTTGTTAGACATTGTAAAAATAGGAAATCTATTGGGTGGGATAATGGTATGGGGTATTTGACGTTTACTACTGGAGGGAAGAAGTATTATAATCATCGTTTCGTCTTCGAAGTGTATAACGGATCAATCAAGGATGGTCTTGTTATTGATCATATTGATGGTATTAGGACTAATAATTCTTTGAATAATTTACGAGCTGTTACACAAAGTGAGAATACTGCATCTGGAAATACTGGTACTTATAAATCAATTGGGAAAAGACCTGTAAGATCGTTTAATACTGAAGATAACACGGAGGGAGTATTTCAATCAATAAACGCAGCTGGTAAGTATTTCGATATTTATCCGTATTCTATTCAATGCATTGCTGAGAATAAAACCAAGACCGCTTTTTCAAAACGTTTTAAAAACAAAATTCGGTTTATTTATGTATAATACGTAAATAGAAATCCTACGGATTTTACGGGAGATAACTCCGTTAGGTATAACGCGTGTGATAAATCACAATGACAGAGTTACGGATCTTAAACACGGAAACGCGTTTCTAACATTGATTGGAAAATCTTCGATTTTTCATTGGCTGTTATAATTAAATAAATCCGAACAAAACACAATCAATTTTGTCTTTTTTCAAGTATTAACAGAACTGTTTTATAAACACGTCGTATTTAAACATTTTTTTTAGTGTCTATTTCAAGTATTATGCGTGTTTTCAACATTGTCAGTGATCGCTAATAAACAAACAAATAATTACAATCACTACACCTATTTTATATCACCTCGTCGTAATGAGTGTATATATACAAATTCGTTCTTATTATAATTGGGCATTTAGCCGAAATTCAAGTGTAAACAAAACCACACCGTCACACGTGGTATGAACGTTATTATTGACATTCAAAACCAAAGTTTCGATTTTGCGGTTTTGTTTACACTTGAATGTAGAATAGCCCGCGTCATCCATTGTCATTGAAATCAATTCATTGTTCACCTATAATCTATTGTTGTACCGTCGTCATTGTCATTGAAATCAATTCATTCATTGTTCACCTATAATCTATTGTTGTACCGTCGTCATTGTCATTGAAATCAATTCATTCATTGTTCACCTATAATCTATTGTTATGTGTTTGTCGGTTGTAACCGTTGAGCGCTGCTTGATGTATAAAACACCAAGGGGGTTCAAACGGTGAATTGTGCCGTCTTCATTCATTATATATAATCATAATCACCTATAATCGCATTAAGCTTCTGGGTATACTAAGATGATCAACACCTTAGTGTATCCAGAATTCATTTTGAAAATACTTTGTATTTGAAATATTTTGTATTTTTAATTCTAAAGAATTTTCATACTTTGCATTTAAACAAATATATTTTTATATATATATGAATCTTGAAAATCTCAAATTGATTATTATTGAAATCAACAAGTTGAAGGATGAAAATGTAAAATTATGTTCAGGTTTGGATTGTGATCAAATTATGACCAATTTCGAGGATATACAATTTGCAGAACAGACAGGAAAATATGTCCTATCTAAGAAATATTTTTTAATTAAGAATATCCAAAAGCTTATACGTGAGAGCTTAGTCAATACTGAAGATGTTAATGTCTTCGTACCATTATGTAGCATCGTTGAACGTGTACGTAAGCAATTAGGATTAGAATATGAACAAAAGAGACTTATTAATTGTAAAGTGAGACAATTAAAAATGTTAATGGAAAACTCTGAAGGTGATGAACCCCACGCGTAGAGAGCCTCCTTTGTTTGTATAACCAGTACGGTATGAGGAAGTAAAATTATGTGTGTAAGGGGGAAGTATTAAAATGATTTGCATTTTTTAGTTAGTGATTTCTTTCGAAATGATTTGGATTTGAAAATCCAAAGGATTTTTATTTGACAATTAGTGATACTCTTTTAATAATGGTAGGAGAATCATTAACAACGAGATTAGCTAGAGAAAGACTTGAAGCTCTTAAGAAAATATTACCCCTTCGTGATAGAATCCGCGAAAAACTTCAACAACGGCAATTATTTCAGACTGACTTCACAGAGGATACAGAACAACTCTTCAAACCTATTGTTAGTGCAACTGAGGGTGTGAAAACAGCAATTTCTAAACAAGAAAGCGCGCAAAAAGAGTCTTTTCTCCCTGTGTTAGAGAAAATATCAAAACGAACTAAACAAACGAAAAAATCATTAAAAACACTTCCTGGTGATATAATAACTACTGCAAGACGACAAGAAGAACAACAACGAGAACTTCAGGAAGAAATTGAACGATTAGGTGATGTTGATATTTCCTCACTAGAAACGCAAGCATTTCCACCTGAAGAATTTCAAGAACAACAACAAGAAGCTGTTCCAAGGAGGGACTATAATCCTGAAAATATATTTACAGTTGATGCGTTAAAAAAAATCAGAAGTATCCCAACACTCGATGGTTTAGCTAAATTTACCAACGACAACATTAAAAAAGATAAGAGAAATGAGTATTTAATAGACGACACGTCTAAAAATTTTATAAACAGTAAAGACCTTTGGGCAAATAAGGTGTTTTTAGCAAACAAGAAGGAAAACAAAATCAACAAAAAAATAAAATCTGATTATGACCAATTTATAGCTATGGTAAAGGGGATCACAGTACCACCACCAGTATACACAGCAGACCCAATCCCTGATGAAATACAAATAATGGCAGAGGCTGATTCTAAGAAGGGTGCAACTGGTATCACTAAAAAATCCAAAGAATTTTCAAAAACAGGCAGTGGCTTAGTTGGAAACTCTAACGTAACATGTCCCGGTAATATTCTCGGTGATATAGCACGATTAGAAATACTTGTAGGAGGAAAACGAGCCGGGAATAACTCACCAGAAATAATCAATGAAGCAGCTGATATCTGTAGGAGGTTATTTCAAGGTGGTATCATGGATATTGCAACATATAGAGATTTCATTGAGGAGTTAGCCGAAAATTCTCATGGTTATCATAGCGATTAGATAATTGGAAACACTAGCATTTGGAAAAACACTAGTGTTTTTCTATATAGAGAATGATCATACACTACAACCATGATAAACCAACTAACGTCTACGTGGTAAACTCACGATTACCAAAATACCGAGTATACTATGGAGATGGTCTCGGTAATACTATAATGGGATTATTTTCAAGAATGGCTCCAAAAGTAGCTCCATTTGCAAAACAGGCAGCAATGAAAGCAATTGATGTTATCCGAGATAAGGGTATTAACACTGTTGGTGATCTTGCTAGTAAGGCGTTTTCAGCCGCTCGGGATAAACTAACAGCGCTAGTTCGACGACGAAATTTTTCAAAACCTGGAAATGCTAGCATTAGAAACACTAGTGTTTCTGGAATGACTTCACTGCCATCTACTGCAGTAATGCCTACACAGGTTAGTAAAATAATAAATAACGCCGTGGATAAAAAACTACAATCATTAATGACTAACGCCCAGGATAACATAACAGCAAATATGATAGCCGGAAGTGGGCTTCCGGGAAGTGGTTTTAAGAAATTTCGCCGGAAACGTTAGAAATATTTATTTGAACAGGATTTCCAATTATGATAGTTATTGTAGAAATATTTGTGTCAGAATCACTTGTGATTCTATTTATTTGAATAGGATGCTCAGTTGTTATGGTTATTGTAGAAACACTAGTGTTTCTAATGCTAGCATTAGAAATATTTGTGTCAGAATCACTTGTATCAGAAACATTAATGTCAGAATCACTTGTGATTCTACTAACGCTATCTTCATTATCAGATATTTTCATCATCATTATTAAAATACACCCAACTAAATATTTATTTTTATATTATAAAATATTTATTTTTTGCTAATTTTGTTAGATTTTTTACTTTTTTTACTCATTTTTCTAGTGTTTTTACTCATTTTTCTAGTGTTTTTATGCAATTCATCGACAAAATTTCATGAAAATCGAGGATGAAAACCCCAGGAATTCATTTAGAGAAAATCGATTTTGATCAGATTTTTTATCATGTGAGGTTAAAATATGTTGTTGTCATCGAATTTTCGATGTTTTTTTTATTGATTTTGTATTGTTTTTTGGCTAATCCGTCGACATAATTTCATGAAAATCGATTGTCTCTAAATGAATTCCTTGGGTTTTCAATTCAAAATTCCTTCAGAATTCTTTCAGAATTTTTGATTTAGACCATCGGATATATAATAAAAAATGTTCAAACAGAACCCTGATGTTGCATTTGACATGGAAGCCCCAGTACTTAAAGATGAATCTGTACGTGATTATCAATTTTTTGCTTATCACGCAGTGCAACCTGATCTTCGGTCACGAATTGAACTTCAAGTTCATGATACTAGTAAATACTTTTTACCCGCTGAAGCCTTTATTGAAGTCGAAGGTGAACTCGTAACAGCTGCTGATACTCCTGCGGTACCAGCGCCATATCCAGCTGGTACTCAAGTCGGTTTTGTCAATAATGGTATCATGGCGTTATTTGAAAGTGCAAGATATCTCATTGATGGAAAGGAAATTGAGTCGATAGAACGTGATGTTGATGTAGCAACAACAATAATAGGGCTAGCGAGATATTCCGACGATTATACAAGATCGGCCGGTCCCTCTATGATGTTTGCAAAGGATATTAAAAATACCACTGGGAAAAATCCATTTCTTATAAGACAACCAAAGAATAATGCTGGTAACGCTAATGCTGATGTCGAGAGTATGATTATAAACAATGATCCTAATTTCAATCTAGGAGCTGCAACACGTATGTCAATGTTGGAAGGGGGACGCAGATCATTTTCATGCGCAATTCCACTACATCATATATTTGGATTCTGTAGAAATATCCGAAAAGTTATCTATGGAGCGAAACATACTATAGCGGTTGTGCGAAAGGGTACTGACAATGATGCAATTTGGAGGATTCCAGCAGATGCTGCAAACCCAAATGCTGATGCCGGTAAAGTCATTTTAACAAAACTATCACTCTGGATGCCAGTGCTGACTCCATCGTTGTCAACAGAACCACGTTTACTATCATTTATGGATCAAGGGGGGAAGAGATTATTAAGTTGGCTAACAATGAGTACAGATGTTGTACAATCAACTGTTAACGGCATATTTACGTGGAACCTGGCATCAAAACAGGGTATTTCAGCTCCACGTCATATATTTATTGCGTTACAGGATACGACGAGAATTGGAAATCAACTCTCCTCCCATATGATATTTGATCGATTAGGTGTTAATGAAGTCTCGCTGAGAATAAACGGACAACAAGAACCATCCGAGGATATACAACTTAATTACGGTCAAAACCATATTGCACGAGTTTATCATCGATTGCTGTCGTATATGGGACGTGATCAAAATGTCGATACTGGTCTACAAATATCACAGTTGGATTTTAGTACTCTTTATCCAATTTATTACTTTTCGTTGGAACATCTTGACTTAATGAGACAGTCCGTCGTTGATATACATTTCCGAGCTCGTGTACTTCGTGGTGCTATCCCTGAATATAGAGCAATTGCTGTCATTCTCAGTGATAAATCAATGCTACTCGAAGGTGTTGGTGGACGAATGAGACTTATTGATGCACCAGTGGAAAATCTTTAAAAATTTGTAGAATTTTCATTGAATCACTTGCGATTTAGAATCAATCTGTTTTGTATAATGTCGTATAGTAATATCAATGTTACGTTGACACCTGGTCAACTAAAAAAATTACAATCCAAATCAGCTAAGCAATGTGGAACCACAATAACACTGAAACCTAATCAAATGAATGGCGGAGGGAATAAGCTATCACTGACAAAAACTCAAACTAATCATTTTAATAAAGCACTGAAAGAAAAAAAGGGAGTTCAAGTTACTCTTTCTACAAGCGCGATTAAAAACATGGAAAAGACTGGTGGTATATTCCCGTTGTTAGGGTTGATTCCAGGGTTGATTGCCGCAGCAGCCCCAGCGGTAGCGAAGGCAGCAGCGTTAGGAGCCATTGGTACCGCGGCAGGAATGGCGTTGAAAAAGGCAACTGGAAAGGGGTATAAAAAAAAAGGAAAGGGTCTAAGACTACCAGGAACCCCGAGTTCATGGTACAGCGGAAAGGGTCTTCGAATTCCAGGAACGATATAGTTCCTATGTCCAATTTTGATTTAATTGATACCGCTAAAAAATTAAAAATAAAAAATTTCAGAGGGGTTTTTATGAGAGATCAGTTACCGGCACAACCAAATGATGTTGAAACCGGTATTATTAATTTAGATAACAGCTCCGGACCTGGAACTCACTGGGTTTGTTACGCAATTGATCCACGTGGGATTATTTATTTTGACTCATATGGATTAGCGCCGCCGAAAGAATTTATGCGTTATATAAAAGATTTTCCAATGAAGACTTGGTATTCTACGCTACCAACACAAACAATGCTTGATCCACCAATATGTGGTAATGAAGTATTAAACGTACTTGATGCTATATCCAAAAGATTTTCGAAACCACCTCATATAGTAGTAAATGAGTATACTAGCGGCAAATCTCCTTAAAAATCCATCGGATTTAAATGATAAAAAGATTTCTATAATAATGATTGATATTTGGGGACGACCTTTATCATCGCTGAAGAAACCTGATAGTGGAGTTGAAACCGTTGATAACAAGGATATTAAAAAATTAATCGAAGATGAAATATCCGAAATATTAAACCTAGCAAATGTTGATCCTGGTGAAATAGTTGTATTTCAAGATCGTCAGGGTAAATTGAAAAGTAGTAATATCTCTCTTAATGATATTTTGGTTAAACAACGAGACGCAGTAGAGGATACTATCGCGTTATTTTCTGATGAGGGTAAACTCAAACCAGGTGTACTTGTTTCAACAATTACGGATAAATTAACAACATACGATAACACGGTGAATTCATTAAAATCGCTTAATGATAAATATGACGATCATATAGTTGTATTTGACCAGTTTACTGCATTACAAAGAAATATAGTTGACAAAATTGATAAGCCCATACTAGAATTTTTTGGAAATCCACCAGTGACCACACCAAAACTCACCACAATAAAAGATTCTATATTGGAACTAGCAACTCTTCAATCCGAATATGAAAAACACACGAAACTATTTATGACGTTTCGTAAAAACCTCATGGACAAGTTTATTGGGAGCCCATTTGATAAAATTGAAATAACACTTCCCGATATTAAAAAATCCATCGATGAACTTAAAACATTCAACAACGCAATAAGGGATGATGCAATGAGAATGATAAGCGTTGTTGAAAAAGTAAAAATTCCTCATAATAAATCTATCATCAACGTAGTATACACGATTCAACACGGATCATATACGTGGACTCCCACAAACAATATTTTAAACATAGCCGCAGCAGTCAAGGGTATTTATCGATTAACAATAGTATCACCGACTCAGTTTGAAATATCATCAAGTAGTTCATCTGGAGTCAATAATACGATATCAACGATAATCGACAAGGATACAACTGAACAATTCACGATAACGACTACAGATAAAAATCTAGTCAAGGTTTCAGTAACGTGGTACGTAGAATTCGTAGTGGATTTAAGTAAACAATTAAATTGAAAATAAAATCCTTAAAAATTACTTTGCAATTTTGAATTTCGTAATTGAAAATGCTAACGCTTTTAAAATAAAATGACTCCATCATCGAATCAGTATCGCTATGATCAAGTCAAAGAGTTTCAAACTAAACTCAGTTCTCTCTGTGAGGAGTATCAAATAAAAATCAAAAAATACAAACGAAGAATAACCACAGTTGATATCACCGTGTACTCGGTGTCAGGAGTAATCACTGCTGCTGGAATAATACTATCTTCGGTTACAATGATTGCTCCGGTCGTAGTTCCAATCGCTATTTCCGCAGTGGCTACAATTGCTGGTATATTAACTGGGATCACAAAAAAACTATCATCGTGTAGCCAGAGTAAACTACATGATTATTTAATTAAATATCATATTGCATCTGCCGGTTACTCGCAATTATCCTCGTTGATATCATCGTCGTTGGATGACACAACAATATCAGATAGCGAATTTTCAACTATGGCTCAATTGTATAAATCAACAATGCTGAAATTAGAGCAGAATAATAATAATAATGTTGTCGCAAGAACTACTTCAACAAATAGTAACAAATACAACACCGGTGAAAACAAGCACGATATCAATAACCTCAACACGTCCCGAATTTAGTGTTAATTTTCCAATTCCTGTTCCCGTGAGCGAGATCGCACTAGCAAAACTACGAGTGTATCATAGCTGGCCTAATATTAGATCGGTAGCATTTGGTGGTCAACAACCGAATAATTCCTTGGTATTTGCAAACAAGAATCGTGAAGACGGAACACCAGATTGGCAGGTTGTTTCTATACCAACTGGGTCATATCAAATCGAACAGATCAACGCTGAATTTCAACGAAGAATAAAATCTCTCACTGGAAAAGAATCAAAAATCGCTATAACAGTTCACGAACCAACACTATCATCTGCTATCGAGATAAATACAGAAGGATACGTTGTAGATATTTATCAGAGTTCTATAAGATCAGTGTTAGGATGGCCTGAATTACCACCGGATAACTCGCGAGAAAATTCGAAGGATTTTCCACCCGAACCTAAAAAATCCGATTATATCACCAACAAAATAAAACCCGTCAATGAAGTCAAAAGTTATCAAGATTATGCTCCTAATAAATTCTTGAATAAAGAAATTTTTGAATCAATTTATGTTTCTCTCATTAACGGAAATTTCACAGTAATGAATAATGATTTTTCACGACTGCTAATATCTATTAAATCCGGCTCTCTCACCAAGGATGAATTTATCAACGTCGTAGAAACGGGTAATAAAATCATCGACGATATGAAAATATTTCACTCGAAAATTATTCAAGAAGTATTAAATGAAGAAATCTTACATGATAAGTTTGCGGATCTATATAAGATTAATAAAACGGAGATTAAAGATTTTAAAATCCCTGGATATAATCCGGATAAACTAAAGAAACAACTTGACGATGCTATTGATATTGGGTTCAAAAGAATCCACGATAATTGGAAAAAATCGAAGAATCCTACAGCAAATATTCTGAAATTTAATAATGATCCAGAAGGCGGCGGTAGACATATTGCTCCGAACAATGTGAATATTTCAACGGTGATTGCGCTCAATTTAGTATGTGATGTTATCGAAGGAAATTATCAAATAAATCTCGAACAATCAAATCAAGCTCAGCAAGGATATATTTTATACTCATTTGCACCAACGGCTCCTCCAGGATTTCTAATTATTGAAGACCCAACTAATCTAGTCTATATGCGATGTCATAATAATTTGTTAACGAGAATTAATTTCAAACTCACTGACCAATCTAATAATCTGATTGATTTACGAGGTGAGGTTTTACAAATTAGTTTGTTTGTGAAATCTTAAGGACTTGATCAAATATTTAGTTAGCGCATTAGCAGCCGAGGAGGTGAACGTCAACTAAATGGCGTCTTTTTTTTTACCAAATGGACCCTTCTCTTGATATTTATTAGAAAGGTCTATTTGACAAATTAAGACTTCCTAGTAAATATTAACTAGAAGGGTTTATTTGACAAATTAGGACTTCCTAGTAAATATTAACTAGAAGGAAGCATCGTTGACGACTAAAAAAGCTGGTCTGTTCACCCTCTCTGCTGCTGTTTTCTTACTACTCCAACACCACACAAGATACAAGGTTTTGATCCAGAGATTCCACGTTGAATATTTTGCATGTGATTTCCACAGAACTCTTTTCTGCAGAATTCACCACAAAGGTTGTAGATCCAATCATGAACCAATTACATTTGTTCATGATATATTTAAATATTTTATTTAAATATTTGTTTTAATTATAATAATTTTGGGAATATCTAAAATTACTGAGTTAACCCAGTATGATATTAAAAAGATTTTTTGACTTAGTCCGTCGAATAAAAACTCTATCGTGGATGTCAAAAATTAAAAATAGTATCTAACATGCATAATATGAATTTCTCAAAGACGTCGCATCTTACGTTTTGGTCGACGCATCGAATTCCTCGTATCGATTATACTATGACGGTATCTAGAGCATGGAAATATTATCCAGAATAAATTTTGAATTGGTTAGATATTTTATCCAGGTAAAATTTACTAAAATGTATAAAAACGACTGGAGAGTTTATAATCACCGCGAACGTGTGTTGACTTCAGAGTAAAAAATTTGTGATCATAACCGACAAAACTAAATCAGGAGTATTGCCTGGGATCTATAGCAGATATTATAATCAAGCGTACCATGTATACGCGTTAGCTCACGGGATTTATCCGATATACAAACCTGACAGTGGTAAACTTCCTCGGATGAGAGTTTCATCGTGATTAAACAGTGTAGCTAAATGTGTTATAGAACATTTTAAAAATACTTAACTAGGAAATGGTTTAACCGACGTGAGAAAATCCAAGAAAACCAAATGGGCAGAATCGATTAAAGACACAAGAGCATCAAAAAAAGATGTTATTGAGCTAGAATTTTGTTTCTCCAATACTTGAAAAAACTAACACCGGGGAAATATTACATTTGTCGGAAGATTATAAAAATGGTGGAACTCCGACTGAACTCACTGGTCATAACTCACACGCATGGAATAATTCCGTACGAGTATTTCCACAACAACGAGTAGTAAAATACTACTCCGGGTATATATTTGATGTTATATACGAAATTAGCAAAAGAGATCCTGTGTCTCTGTGGTTGTTTAGCAGCGATGAAGAAGGAGGCTTTGATCAATTTGTAAGACCGAATGGAGAATCATATTGCACAGAAAAACTTCATAACGAGATGAGTCACCTAACAAAGCGGTATTCCAGTGACAATGAAGAAATAACAAAACTGTTTTGCTGTTCCATCGATCGCAGTGCATTTTTTCAGTTTATATAACAAATGGGAGAAAACTTAACTTGAATTTCTCGATGATGTACATGCGAGTTGAACTGAATACGAGCATAGTGAACTATGGAATACGAAATATAATTTCCGAGATATGATTTCCGTTGACATGGCAGCGTGTTGCCCTGGAAGTTTTCTCGGGCGCGGAGAATGCTAATAATACTTTAAGCAATTTGGACATCCCACACATGAAATGACAAAAGTAGTCGTAAACGGAGTTTTACCTGATTTTGATTTGTCAGGATTCGCTCGCATTACATCGTTTAGATTCGCTGAAAATCTTCATCCGATATTTACGCCTGGTTTGGAAGACATTTTCTCAGGTGAGAGATTGGCTCCGATAGTATTATTGCGATTCATGCCAGATAAAAACATGTTGATGTCTTTGAATTTCTTCGAGGCAATTATATCACATCAGAAACAAACATCTGTTTGGTTACCAACTCTAGAAAATAGCGACGACTGGGAGTCGAATTACCTCAAAACGAACGAAGCAAAAAACCTCGGAAGAAGAATAATTGGGAAATTTACACAAGGTGGATCATGCGATCATAAACGGAGTTGTACGCGTTTGAATCTCGACGATCCCGAATGAATTTTATAATCGCGGATACAACTAACGACGAGACGTTCGGTTCTAAGAAAAATGCTTGTTTGTCAACGGGAGAAAAAATCGGAACCATCGTCGAATATTACGAATGCTAATCACCACAATATACCCATTTCAGATCATCGATGCTCGCATATGTCTCGATAAATTTACTCTCGATGATAAACAGATTTTCTATCATCGCGGTTAGAGTCGCAACCGATTCATTTTATTTCGACAAAACACTCTAGAATAGTCGAACCGTTTATTACGTTGTGGGGTGATTGGGGAACATGAAGAATAAAACGTGAAACATTACATCTATATAATGAAAAAGCTAATACTCCCATCTAGGATAATTATCACGGTGATACAATAGAAGAACTATCATCAATGCCGTCTGTACACGATTCAATAACAATACATAACACTATTTATTTCAGCGGCCCAGGAGGATGTTGTAAGACAATTTGAGTAATTAAATTATTTAAGGGGGTTTCTGACATGATTGCGTTGACTCCAACACATCGTCTTGCCCGGGAGATGAAACCCAGACAAGTAAACCCTCGTACGTAACACAGTTTCCTTTGTTTTAATGGCACCGATAAGATACCGGAACGAATGGATACAAAATATATTCCCAAGATAGTTTTTTGGGATGAAATATGTAACGTACCATTGGATATATTATTAAAAATATTCTTAGAGTAGTTTTTAATGGAAAAACACCGCCGTATTTACTGTGGTAATCATGGTCAACCACCACCGTTTACTGGGAAATCTCCTCATCGATGGCTAAAAATACAGTAGATTATTATGAAGAAATTAACACAGACCATTGATCACTCAACATGGAAAAAACCGAGTTAAAACAGCGATAAGATTACAACCGGATAAAATTCAATGCGAAATAACACGTAGAACAATACCTGTAACATCGATTGTAGATTTTTGGTAAACGTGAAAACCGACAGATTTGATAATTGCTAGTAGAAAAAAAGAGATCTACTTCAGATGAAATTATTTCATTCACATAAGGAAATATTTCCGATGGCTCTGGTTCTATTATGCTACTAACTATAGATACGCGACGAAAAAACATCGAAGCTGATATTCCTGGAAATTCAGAGGAACAAATACTAACGTTAAATGATATTGTACCTGTTCTACCGAAGTTGTCGAAGATGTATGTATGTATGTATGTATGTATGTATATATATATATATATATATATATATATATATATATATATATATATATATATATATATATATCCACTGTGGCATTCACTATAAATACAATAAGTGCAAGCGAATGTGAAGCTTACTAATTACGTCATCAAAATACGTTTTAAGAGAGAGAGAGAGAGAGAGAGAGAGAGAGAGAGAGAGAGAGAGAGAGAGAGAGAGAGAGAGAGAGAGAGAGAGAGAGAGAGAGAGAGAGAGAGAGAGAGAGAGAGAGAGAGAGAGAGAGAGAACCTGCATTGTTTTGCGCCAGTTCTTGAATGAAAGGAAACGTTGCAGTACTTAGTTTCAGGATGTACCCTCCATCACTCACACATGCCGCCTTTGCATCGGTGAAACTTCTCGTTGGAGAGCTAAAGAAGCGGATGCAGGAAGTCGGGCATATAATTTCAGCATAATATTTTTATTAACTGACAGCTACGTATTTGCTCTCTTCAACCGGCCTTTGTAAACTGATCTTAACAATGATTTGCTTTTTAAAATTATTGATCTAATTATATCTCTTAATATCTTCAAAACGTAACTTAGACAATTTAAATTAAAAAATAATAGGCCTTACAGTATAACACCAGAGATAAATGGACAATTTTTGATGCTTAAGCTTAGCTTATGTCTGGTCAAAGAAATGCCGCTTAGAAGAAACCCCATTCAAAGCCTACTTCTCTGGAAACAATAGTACATTTGAAGGTGGTATCACTTATTTTAATTGTTTAGCGATAAAACAATAATAAAAGACAATAGAGAAATGTAAGCACGCAATTTTTAATTGAGTGGAATAACTTGTAATGTATAATCTAAGATGAAATATATGAACGTGTCTTTATCTCAGTTGTATTCGAATAATTTATCGTCTTGTTCAGTTCATGAGGTTGCGTTTGAAATAATCGCCTCGACTGCTTTTATTCTTTTTACTTCATTTTCCCTAACGCCTCAAGCTGCCATTACCGATATTTACCATATATATACACACACACACACACACACAGACACACAGACATATATATATATATATATATATATATATATATATATATATATATATATATATATATATATATATATATATATATATATATATATATATATATATATATATATATCTATATTTTTTTTTTTTTTGAATTTTCAGTCAAATTACTTAACTGACTCGTATTATTTTCGTATGCAATTCAAGAACGATGCCTAATTACTTACATAAATATTTGTGGAACATTTGAATAAATGAAAGGAATTTATTATAGCAAGGTGTATTTACGAATCTAAGATGTATGTCGTGTGAAAATTTATGTGTACTAATTGATTAAGATTATCAGAAAAAGGAAAAAAGCATAAAAAAAATTGATGTAAATGCGGACAAAAACAATATGTTTTTCATTATTGTCTCTTTCACACATTTCCTTTGTTGATATTTATGTGTGAACAAAACGCAAACGTTAAGAAATACACTGTAATCTTCCAATTGATTAATGTATGCAATTCAATAAATAACGTTCCTAAGTCACGTTATTATATGAAATATTAAATTGCAATAGAATAATCAGTTCATTATGGACGAGTTTAGAAAAGCACTAATGGAATTTATCTCACCTGTACTCAGTGAAATGCAATAAGTGCGTTATGGTTGATTTATTGAAGAGGAAGCAAATGAAATAATTTAAAGCTTATTTCCGATTTCTTTTGGAATGAGTATGTTTAATGTGCGCTTTACAAATTGCCGGTTTTTCGTTTAGAAAGCATTGTGCTACGTGCTTTACAAATTACCGGTATTTCGTTTAGAAAGCATTGTGCTACGCGCTTTACAAATTGCCGGTTTTTCGTTTAGAAAGCATTGTGCTACGTGCTTTACAAATTGCCGGTATTTCGTTTAGAAAACATTGTGCTACGTTCTATATAAATTACCGGTATTATGTTTAGAAACCATTGTGCTACGATCTATACAAATTACAGGTATTTCGTTTAGAAAGCATTGTGCTACGTGCCATACAAATTGCCGGTATTTCGTTTAGAAAGCATTGTGCTACGTGCTTTACAAATTGCCGGTATTTCGTTTAGAAAGCATTGTGCTACGTGCTTTACAAATTACAGGTATTTCATTTAGAAAGCATTGTGCTACGTGCTTTACAAATTACCGGTATTTCGTTTAGAATTCATTGTGCTACGTGCCATACAAATTTCCGGTATTTCGTTTAGAAAGCATTGTGCTACGCGCCATACAAATCACCGATATTTCGTTTGGAAAGCATTCTGCTTCGTGCCATAAAAATTACCGGTATTTCGTTTAGAAAGCATTGTGCTACGTGCCATACAAATTGCCGGTATTTCGTTTAGAAAGCATTGTGCTACGCGCTTTACAATTTGCCGGTTTTTTGTTTAGAAAGCATTGTGCTACGTGCTTTACAAATTACCGGTATTTTGTTTAGAAAGCAATGTGCTACGCACTCTACAAATTGCCGGAATTTCGTTTAGAAAGCATTGTGCTACGTGCTTTACAAGTTGCCAGTATTTCGTTTATAAAGCATTGTGTTACGCGATTTACAAATTGCCGGTATTTCGTTTAGAAAGCATTGTGCTACGTGCTATACAAATTACCTTTATTATGTTTAAAAATCATTGTGCTACGATCTATACAAATTACAGGTATTTCGTTTAGAAAGCATTGTGCTACGTGCTATACAAATTGACGGTATTTCGTTTAGAAAGCATTGTGCTACGTGCTATACAAATTACCGGTATTATGTTTAGAAACCATTGTGCTACGATCTATACAAATTACAGGTATTTCGTTTAGAAAGCATTGTGCTACGTGCTATACAAATTGCCGGTATTTCGTTTAGAAAGCATTGTGCTACGTGCCATACAAATTGCCAGTATTTCGTTTAGAAAGCATTGTTCTACGTGCCATACAAATTACCGGTATATCGTTTAGAAAGCATTGTACTACGTGCTATACAAATTGCCGGTATTATGTTTAGAAACCATTGTGCTACGATCTATACAAATTACCGGTATTATGTTTAGAAACCATTGTGCTACGATCTACACAAATTACAGGTATTTCGTTTAAAAAGCATTCTGCTACGTGCTATACAAATCGCCGGTATTTCGTTTAGAAAGCATTGTGCTACGTGCCATACAAATTTCCGGTATTTCGTTTAGAAAGCATTGTGCTACGTGCTTTACAAATTGCCGGTATTTCGTTTAGAAAGCAATGTGCTACGTGCTTTACAAATTACAGGTATTTCGTTTAGAAAGCATTGTGCTACGTGCCATACAAATTTCATTTCGTTTAGAAAGCATTGTGCTACGCGCTTTGCAAATTGCCGGTATTTCATTTAGAAAGCATTGTGCTACGTGCTATACAAATTGCCGGTATTTCGTTTAGAAAGCATTGTGCTACGTGCTTTACAAATTACCGGTATTTCGTTTAGAAAGCATTCTGCTACGTGCTATACAAATTGCCGGTATTTTGTTTAGAAAGCATTGTGGTACGTGCTTTACAAATTACCGGTATTTCGTTTAGAAAGCATTGTGCTACGTGCTATACAAATTACCGGTATTTCGTTTAGAAAGCATTGTGCTACGTGCCATACAAATTGCCGGTATTTCGTTTAGAAAGCATTGTGCTACGTGCTTTACAAATTGCCGGTATTTCGTTTAGAAAGCATTCTGCTACGTGCTATACAAATTACCGGTATTTTGTTTAGAAAGCATTGTGCTACGTGCTTTACAAATTACAGGTATTTCGTTTAGAAAGCATTGTGCTACCTGCTTTACAAATTACAGGTATTTCGTTTAGAAAGCATTGTGCTACGTGCCATACAAATTGCCGGTATTTCGTTTAGAAAGCATTGTGCTGCGTGCTTTACAAATTGCCGGTATTTCGTTTAGAAAGCATTGTGCTACGTGCTTTACAAATTACAGGTATTTCGTTTAGAAAGCATTGTACTACGTGCCATACAAATTACCGGTATTTCGTTTAGAAAGCATTGTGCTACGTGCTATACAAATTACCGGTATTTCGCTTAGAAAGCATTGTGCTACGTGCTTTACAAATTGCCGGTATTTCGTTTAGAAAGCATTGTGCTACGTGCTATACAAATTGCCGGTATTTCGTTTAGAAAGCATTGTGCTACGTGCCCTACAAATTACCGGTATTTCGTTTAGAAAGCATTGTGCTACGTGCTATACAAATTACCGGTATTTCATTTAGAAAGTATTGTGCTACGTGCTTTACAAATTGCCGGTATTTCGTTTAGAAAGCATTGTGATACGTGCCATACAAATTACCGGTATTTCGTTTAGAAAGCATTGTGCTACGCGCTTTACAAATTGCCGGTATTTCGTTTAGAATGCATTGTGTTACGTGGCATACAAATTACCGGTATTTTGTTTAGAAAGCATTGTGCTACGCGCTTTACAAATTGCCGGTTTTTCGTTTAGAAAGCATTGTGCTACGTGCTATACAAATTGCCGGTATTTCGTTTAGAAAGCATTGTGCTACGCGATTTACAAATTGCCGGTATTTCGTTTAGAAAGCATTGTGCTACGTGCTATACAAATTACCTTTATTATGTTTAAAAATCATTGTGCTACGATCTATACAAATTACAGGTATTTCGTTTAGAAAGCATTGTGCTACGTGCTATACAAATTGACGGTATTTCGTTTAGAAAGCATTGTGCTACGTGCTATACAAATTACCGGTATTATGTTTAGAAACCATTGTGCTACGATCTATACAAATTACAGGTATTTCGTTTAGAAAGCATTGTGCTACGTGCTATACAAATTGCCGGTATTTCGTTTAGAAAGCATTGTGCTACGTGCCATACAAATTGCCAGTATTTCGTTTAGAAAGCATTGTTCTACGTGCCATACAAATTACCGGTATATCGTTTAGAAAGCATTGTACTACGTGCTATACAAATTGCCGGTATTATGTTTAGAAACCATTGTGCTACGATCTATACAAATTACCGGTATTATGTTTAGAAACCATTGTGCTACGATCTACACAAATTACAGGTATTTCGTTTAAAAAGCATTCTGCTACGTGCTATACAAATCGCCGGTTTTTCGTTTAGAAAGCATTGTGCTACGTGCCATACAAATTGCCGGTATTTCGTTTAGAAAGCATTGTGCTACGTGCTTTACAAATTGCCGGTATTTCGTTTAGAAAGCAATGTGCTACGTGCTTTACAAATTACAGGTATTTCGTTTAGAAAGCATTGTGCTACGTGCCATACAAATTTCCGGTATTTCGTTTAGAAAGCATTGTGCTACGCGCTTTGCAAATTGCCGGTATTTCGTTTAGAAAGCATTGTGCTACGTGCTATACAAATTGCCGGTATTTTGTTTAGAAAGCATTGTGCTACGTGCTTTACAAATTACCGGTATTTCGTTTAGAAAGCATTCTGCTACGTGCTATACAAATTGCCGGTATTTTGTTTAGAAAGCATTGTGGTACGTGCTTTACAAATTACCTGTATTTCGTTTAGAAAGCATTGTGCTACGTGCTATACAAATTACCGGTATTTCGTTTAGAAAGCATTGTGTTACGTGCCATACAAATTGCCGGTATTTCGTTTAGAAAGCATTGTGCTACGTGCTTTACAAATTACCGGTATTTCGTTTAGAAAGCATTCTGCTACGTGCTATACAAATTGCCGGTATTTTGTTTAGAAAGCATTGTGGTACGTGCTTTACAAATTACCTGTATTTCGTTTAGAAAGCATTGTGCTACGTGCTATACAAATTACCGGTATTTCGTTTAGAAAGCATTGTGTTACGTGCCATACAAATTGCCGGTATTTCGTTTAGAAAGCATTGTGCTACGTGCTTTACAAATTGCCGGTATTTCGTTTAGAAAGCATTCTGCTACGTGCTATACAAATTACCGGTATTTTGTTTAGAAAGCATTGTGCTACGTGCTTTACAAATTGCCGGTATTTCGTTTAGAAAGCATTGTGCTACGTGCTTTACAAATTACAGGTATTTAGTTTAGAAAGCATTGTGCTACGTGCCATACAAATTACCGGTATTTCGTTTAGAAAGCATTGTGCTACGTGCTATACAAATTACCGGTATTTCGCTTAGAAAGCATTGTGCTACGTGCTTTACAAATTGCCGGTATTTCGTTTAGAAAGCATTCTGCTACGTGCTATACAAATTGCCGGTATTTCGTTTAGAAAGCATTGTGCTACGTGCCCTACAAATTACCGGTATTTCGTTTAGAAAGCATTGTGCTATGTGCTATACAAATTACCGGTATTTCATTTAGAAAGTATTGTGCTACGTGCTTTACAAATTGCCGGTATTTCGTTTAGAAAGCATTGTGCTACGTGCCATACAAATTACCGGTATTTCGTTTAGAAAGCATTGTGCTACGCGCTTTACAAATTGCCGGTATTTCGTTTAGAATGCATTGTGTTACGTGGCATACAAATTACCGGTATTTTGTTTAGAAAGCATTGTGCTACGCGCTTTACAAATTGCCGGTATTTCGTTTAGAAAGCATTGTGCTACGTGCTATACAAATTGCCGGTATTTCGTTTAGAAAGCATTGTGTTACGTGACATACAAATTACCGGTATTTTGTTTAGAAAGCATTGTGCTACGTGCCATACAAATTACCGGTATTTCGTTTAGAAAGCATTGTGCTGCGCGCTTTACAAATTGCCGGTATTTCGTTTAGAAAGCATTGTGCTACGTGCTATACAAATTGCCGGTATTTCGTTAGAAAGCATTGTGCTACGTGCTTTACAAATTGCCGGTATTTCGTTTAGAAAGCATTGTGCTACGTGCTTTACAAATTACAGGTATTTCGTTTAGAAAGCATTGTGCTACGATCTATGCAAATTACCGGCATTTCGTTTAGAAAGCATTGTGTTACGTGCTTTACAAATTACAGGTATTTCGTTTAGAAAGCATTGTGCTACGATCTATGCAAATTACCGGCATTTCGTTTAGAAAGCATTGTGCTACGTGTTATACAAATTACCGGCATTTCGTTTAGAAAGCATTGTGCTACGTGTTATACAAATTACAGGTATTTCGTTAGAAAGCATTGTGCTACGATCTATACAAATTACAGGTATTTCGTTTAGAAAGCATTGTCTTACGATCTATACAAATAACCGGTATTTCTTCATTTCTGTTTTTGTCGTACTCGACTTATTGCAATGTAAGGACTAGAAACAATTTACTTACTTGTCTTTATTTTCTTCACCAAGACGAGCAACGGTCCTTCCATCTAATACACAGGTCGTCTACTTGTTCATTATATGCGCATACAAAGCAAGACTAAAATTATGCCTGTAGTTATATTATAGTTTGCTTCCATGGCAATCATGATTTAGTTTCTATAAATAGGAAAGATCAATATTTATCGGGAAGAGCGGGTAGTGTGTCAAAAGGGAACACTAAACACTTTGTTACTATACATTTTAGAGCTTTTAATTAACAAACGATTGTGATTGTAAAACATATAAGCAAACTTTGATAGAATTTAAGCATAGAAGATTTCATATTAGGTAGAAACAAATATATTAAGCTTGGGTACAGCCGCTCGTCTCGAATCATTACATGTCCGTTTGATAACTCAGGTGTAATGGACAATATATATATATATATATATAAGTAGTATATGGGGACTATCTAGCGTCAATGGGAAAATCCTATGTAAAACAGCTTGGGACACTCTAGCGTCAAGGGGAATTTAACATGGTGGGGACTATCTAGCGTCAAGGGAAATTTAACATGGTGGGACTATCTAGCGTCAAGGGAAATTTAACATGGTGGGACTATCTAGCGTCAAGGGGAATTGAACATGGTGGGTCTATCTAGCGTCAAGGGGAATTGAACAGAGTGGGACTATATAGCGTCAAGGGAAATATAACATGGGAAATAAAACAAGGAAAAAAGGGGTGGCAATGAAAGCTACTATCTTTTCGAGACTTATGAGTGGCCCTGAAAAGGACCGTTAGGTGTAATGTTAACGTTGTCTTGTTAACACAGAGGACATCTTACAGATCTTCTTCTCTTCCTTAAACTTCTCCTTACTGTGGGTCCATAGAAGAGAACTCTCTTCAAGCAACCTTGTCTTTCCACATAGACTCTTCTCTTCCAATAGGCTGTCTCCGTCCTATCAATGACACTCCATGATGATCTGACATACATGGGTATGTCAGTCCTAAACAGCATACTTGACACAAGGGTTGACGATTCAACATTAGTCCACATCTTCTGATGAGAACAGGTGAATTGAATGCCGTGTACTGCGGTTATTTATAGGGGAAGAGCGGATTGAAACGGATTGAGTGTATCCACCAATCCAAACGTGCGTTACAAAAGTCAGACACAGCCATCCAATCGGAAGAGAGCAGTCTGTGACGTCACCTTTTCTATATAGAGGTACTAGCGCCTGTGCGCAGTCAATCGATTCAAGAGAGTTGTCAATCATGGCGGACAGTAAGAAGACAATGAATTGGAGTGAGACAGGAGTAGAGACAGCAAGTCATGGACCAACAGTGACTACTAAAGTCATGACAAATCTACATCCAGAAGAAGTGGATTTTAACTGGGATATTGTGGATTTTTTAACATCGCAAGAATTTATTCCGGAACCTTCGTTGCCTTCTGTATCTTCTTATGGACACGTCGATGATTTTAAGCAGAGACAAAAAGAAGCATTGGAGCGATTTTTACAACAACAGAAAGTAGAAGAACAAGCTTTTCTTATGCAACAGCAGGAAGAAGAAGAAGCAAGAAGAAAACACCAGGAAGAAACAGTAGCAGCAACGGAGAAGAATGAAGACCAAGGACAGAAAGAAAATAGTGAAAATCAAACGGTTACGACGGTACTTTTAGATATTTTAGCTGAGTTAAAGAGTCTGAAACAAATGTATCAGACTTCTTTATCACGACCGAAGAGAAAAAGACCTTCTCGAGCGAAACAACCCGATCTCTCTGTGACTACGTCTACCTTACCACCGTTAGTGATTTCTACCAAATCATTGACAGGAACCACCAGTCCCGAAGTAGGCCTTGGCCGTGGCAAAGGCTTAAGACAGCTCAAGAGGATTTCATCCCGTTTCTGAGTTTGTTTTGTTTTAAATACACAAAACACCAACGGTCCTTTTCAGGACCACTCCAATTATTTCGAAAAGAAATACTATGTCAATTGCCTATTTCAATGAAAACTCAAAAGTCCTTTATGTTTTTAAAAACCCATGATGTACGTGTGAGTGAATGAATGTGTGAGTGTAGGTAATTATACTATCAAATCAAAACCAAGAGACACTTACGTTTTTTCTCTTTAGTTTATTCTAGTACAAACGACACAATTCAATATCACAACATAACATAACACAAGACCACTTTAAAAAAGTTCATAGGTTTTCTTCTGTTTCACTCTTTCTGTTTTTTCATTTTCTTTACTGTCACAGCTTTTTTTTCTTCCTCTTCACTTTCGTTTCGTCTTCTTTTCTTGTTTTTGTGAACGTGACGGGGTTCTTCCTTGGAGGAGGGTACCTCTTTCTCCTCCTGTTCAGAATTTCTTTCCTCCTCCTCCTCCTCTTCCTCCACCTCCTCCTCCTCCTCCTGCTCCTGTTGTTTCTTAGGGCAGTTTGGAGACCAATGTCCTTTCTCTTTACAATAATAACAGGTATCTTGACTTTTGTCTCTATTGTAGCCTTTTTTATTTTTGTTACGATCTGAACATTCTGTAGCCCAATGTCCTTTCTTCTTACAGATATAGCAAGTATCTTGACTTTTATCTCGATAGGAGGGAGAGTAGGCTGTCGGCTGGTCTGACGAAAACTTTCGTATGACCCCACGTAAAGCTCTAATGAGAAGTTCCACTTGTGTAGGTTCTTCCATCGTTCTGGTCAATGTGAGAGTGAAAGGAATACTGAACCGTTAGACACTAACCCTTTATATATATATGCACGGATCGAACATGAATATATAGGGGTTATGGTCTTTAAAAGGTAGTCATTTGACTTTTTGCAGACAAGATGAAAAGGCCACATCATGCTGTGGAGAAAGGAAAAGATAGTAAGAGACAGAAACGTAATGTATCGCCTAGCACAGTAGCTGAAGTCTTGGCTAAAATTCATGCCAGTGATTTTGAAGATGACATGAGTGAGCCCGAATCCACACCCAGACAATCCACGTCCAAGCAAAGTGCACCACCCTTAGTAAACCCTGAAAATTACTATCACATTCGAGAGACAGAAAAGCGTTCCTCTCGAAAATTTAGAACAACGGCTTACACGTATGCCGTAAAGTTTAAAGATTTCAAGGCCAATGTACCTTTGGAGAATACAGAAGGGTTCATTACTGAGGTGTGGGATTCTGTGTTAACTGCACTGAAACAGCAATGTCAAGCCAAAGAAGACGATCGCTTGAGACTTTCTATTCATCACGATAATTTGAAGTCTCCCGTTTGGATCGAGTTTACTAGCCCATCAGAATTAACACCTTCCAAAGTCATCGACAAAATTCAACATGTGCAACAATCCAACGACAAGTTTCACATTGACGATGGAAAAGCCACACTGTTTATGACCCACGTGTCTCTTCCCCAGGGGACAGGACGACGCAAAAAAGTATTATTGGTTGACAGCCTTCGCAGCACCAAACTAAGTCTCGTCCAAATTAACAATCCTCAAGACCAGATGTGTTTAGCCCGTGCTGTCGTCGTGGGACGAACGTATGCCAACAAGAACGACACGGTAGAATGGAAAAGAGCCTGGAAAACTATTCAACAATCGGACCGAGCCAAACAACGAAGTGAAGCAGAACTCCTGTTACAGCAAGCGGGGATATCCAAAGGCACTCCTTGTGGCATTCCAGAAATGCAACAATTACAAGACGTCTTGTCTCCACGTTACACTTTGAAAGTACACCCTCAAGAAGTGCGTGGACCTCTTTTGTTTCGAGGCCACGATTTCAAAGACGGAAAATACATTCACGTCTATCATCACAATGGTCATTTTGATACCATTACCAGTATCACTGCATTCCAGGGATACGGTTACTACTGTGAAAAATGTGACTATGGTTATAACAATCGAGAACAACACAAACATTGTGGATCAAAATGTGAGGGATGTTTAGCCTCACAACCTTGTCTGGACCAAGGAAAAGAAAGAGTGCATTGCCCTGTGTGTCAGCGCACTTTTGTCAGTCCTACCTGTTACCAACAACATTTGAAGATGCAAGGTTCACAGCAGAAAAACACTTGTCAACTTCTGAGATTGTGCCCTACTTGTGGACAAGGCATACGTACCAATAGTGCCAAGTTTCACGTTTGTCGAGGGAAGAAACGATGTCACATTTGTCACCAAATCGTGGACTTGGAACACGAATGCTTCATTCAAAAATACCAACCCCATTCAGAAGATACCCAGAAGAAAGGGAATTTTATCTTTTTTGATTTCGAATGCATGCAAGAAACCGGTATTCACATTCCCAATTTCTGCGTAGCTCACCGTGCGTGCGAACAGTGCATCCAAGAACCTATCTTTAGTTATTGCCCTCACTGCAACAAGATTCCTGGAGGACGTGAAAAAATCTTTCGAGGGTCAAACACGTTAGCCAAGTTTGCCCAATGGATCTTAAACCCCATTGACGAAACGTGGAGTACAGAAGACATCGAACGTTACGGTAATTGTCATTGCCATGCTACGGTCATGGCTCACAATTTTTCGGGATACGATGGGCAATTTCTGCTCAGATACTATGCGGAACAATGTACCGAACGACCTCAAGTGACTTTGAACGGAGCTAAAATCATTTCTATGCAAGTAGGACAAGTACAGTTTAAAGATTCGATGTGTTACTTGGCCATGCCATTGAGTCGCATGCCTAAAACGTTTGGAATGACAGAATTGGCTAAAGGTTATTTTCCACACTTTTTCAATACCGAAGCCAATCAACATGCCGTTCTGCCCCATTTGCCGGAGGCTCACTATTACGACCCTGACAACATGCGTACCGAACAACGAGAAGCTTTCTTCGCTTGGTACCAGACTCATGCCTCGGACCTTTTTGACTTTCAAGAAGAAATGTTAAAGTACTGTCGATCTGACGTGGACATTTTACGACGTTGCTGTGGAAAATTTCGAGAATTGTTCATGGAGTACGGAGGGATCGATCCTTTGAAAGAAGCTTGTACCATTGCCAAAGCGTGTTCTTTAGTGTACCGAAAACGCTTTATGCCTGAAAATACTCTAGCGGTCATCAGTCCTCAAACGACGAACTTTGTTAAACGTCAATACTCAGTCAAAGCCCTGCGCTGGCTCCATTACTTGTGCGACAAGGAAGACAAATGGATCCAACACGCTCGCAACGGAGGAGGCGAAAAGATTATTGGAACGTATTCAGTGGATGGTTGGGACTTAGAAAACCCTCAGATCGTGTACGAGTTTAACGGATGCTTATTTCACGGATGTCCTATGTGCTACCCTCAGCGTGACATCAAAAATCAGTTTTTACAACGAACTATGGAAGATTTGTACCAGACCACGTGTCAACGACGTTTGAAGTTAGAACAACAAGGATACCAGGTAGTGGAAATGTGGGAACACGAGTACGATCAGCGTTTGCAAGTGGCGGTCCTAAAAATTACGGCTACGAATACCGAGACCCCCAAGGAAAAATGCACACTGAATGTAAAGTGAAAGGATTGACTCTTAATTATCGCACCAGTCAAGTGGTGAACTTTGACGTACTACAAGAAGCTTTGCAGTCGGGACAGGATGAAACGTTTCAAGTGACTACCCACGAACCGCACAAGATCGTACGGTTAGCCTCACACCAAATTGTTAGCCGACCTTTGAAAAAAGTCTACCAAATCGTGTACCAAAAGAGAGTACGACTTCCCAATCACTTCACTCTACCGTACGGTCACATCGAAATTGGGCAGCATATAAAAAGGGACATTGTCCAAGACCAATAGTTCATTGTGACTAACACAGCCAAGCGAAAAGAAGATGAATCCATTTAAACAGACATCATTCAAATTTGGGAATTCTCAAGTGGAGTGCGATGCTAAACCTTGCGATTGTAGTGATGCCAGGCGCTGTGACATTAGCGATTCAGCTGGATATCGTGGGAACGTTGCTATGACTACTACCCCTATATCTACCGTGGAAAGTGATGCTGTGCGTGTCAAACCTGAGGGATGCGAAAGCGGTGCGACACGTTATCGTGGACTCCTAGGAATTTCACCGTACCTGCATCGAACAGAAGTGAGGAGAGTCGAATATTCGTTCCCGACGAGTTTGCCTGAATACTGCCACTTTAAAAGTCGATTTCAAACCTTCAAAGATAAATGGCCAAAATATCTGCCTGGACCAACTCCTGAAGAATTAGCCAGAGCTGGATTTTTCTACTTGGGCGAAGGGGATAAAGTCAAGTGTTTCAGTTGTGGTGTATCCATTTACGAGTGGGAACATAAAGATTCCGCTTACCTGGAACATGCTCGATGGTCTCCGAATTGTCAATACCTACCTTTAGTGGGACCTAGTGATTGGAAGTGACACTACTACTCCATGTCGTGTAACACACCTAGACCAGTATATAATATAAAACATAATATTCAAGGATTGCCTCGTGAATTGCAAGAGAAGATCTACAAGGACGTTTGGCAAAGCCTTGCGAAAGAAAAATCTCAAGGAGTGACTGTAGAATTTTTGTGTCGTGAAATTCACAAGAGGAAAGTGACAAAAATTAACCGACGTGTTAGATTTCTCTGGATTAAGGGTATTTTTTTGCTCTGTTACCAATTTACTACGTTTACCTCTGAAGATGCTTTGATCCTTCTTAACCGTTACCCTGAATGGCAGTGGGACGAAATTACACGTTATATTAATCACTTTCGCTTTTTGAGCAAATTTAATTCTGTGTTTAATTCTGAGTTGAATCTACACTGATAGTCTTCGACCTAAAGAAGTATAAAAGAGAACAACCATGCCACAACCTTTATCATTGGTGATCCAACAGATTCCGTGGAAGGATATCAATGAGAAGATTCACACGGTGAAAGATTACGAACACTTATTGCAAGAACTATACCCTATGAATTGGGGTCGACGTGTCGTGTGTGTTTTAGTGACTTGCTTTCTGGGATTTCGTTTACCTGCCGATTCCTTGTGGACACTTTACGAACACTACCCATCAAAAAAATAAGACAGTATGGTGACTCCTTTAAATGTCCACGAGAGACTTATTCTGTTCAAAGCCTTACGTTTTCATCTGGATACGTCTCGACCTTTCCAAGAAAAAAAGATTCGTCAACTTTTACGTACGGAAGCAGTGTACGAAGATGTGTGTGTAGCTTGTGATTTACACCCTCATTGGACAGATGTACGTGACTGGAAAAGTTGGGATTTTGAGGCTTGGACAAACGAAGTATCCCATTATGCCCAAGCGTTGTGTTCCTAAAATGCATCGTCGTGTGAAAAAAGTCACTTTTAATCCTGTGTTAGTAACAGTTCCAGAAGAAGAAAAAGAAAAGGAATCTATCACCCAAGACAATCCTTCTGTTCAAGACAGAACTGTCATGGACATTCCCCCACAAAGACCCTTTCGAGAAGACACCTATGTGACTGTACCCTCTGTAGAGGAGACTATAAGAACATTACATACTACCTCTAGGACACCTTCGTTACCCAAACCATGTTGTACAGTGACTTGTTTATATGCCACTTTGATCGTTTCCCTAGGTATTTTATTCCTGTATTTATCCATTTGGCTTTTATGTATTTTTGTCTTTCGTGTTGTTCAAATTTAAACATGCATTCAAATAAACGTGTCTTGAAAAAAGTATAAAAACCTCTTGTCTTGTCTGTTTTTGTGTCAATACTGACATACCACTACACGACTATGGCTCACTCTACTCTTTCTACTACTCCTTCCTCCTTCACATTCAAAGTCATTGACGAACACTTAGATCAGGCTAGTTGGAAAGCCTTGTATCTTCGTCATCCTTTTAACATGTTAATTGCTGGACCGAGCGGTTCAGGCAAAACCGAATTTGTCAAACGTTTGATCGAACATAAACATCATTTGATCGATCGTCCACCTCAACGTATCGTGTGGTGTTACAAAGAGTGGCAATCGGCATACAGCCTCTTGCAAGAAAGTCAAGGTGATTCCATTGTGTTTGTAGCAGGCATTCCTAAAGAAGACGAGGGGATCGTGTCTGACCCTAGTCAAACTCATTGGGTTATTTTTGACGACATGTTAGGAGAAGACGAAGAAGAAATTAAACTATGGATTACACGTAAAGGGCATCATCGTAATGCCAGTGTCATTTACATTACACAAAATTTATTTCAACAAAGTAAAGCCCATCGTACCATTAGTCTCAATGCTCATTACGTGGTCTTGTTTAAAAGTCCTCGAGATAAATCACAAGTGCAAGTTTTAGCCAAACAGTTAGGAACACCTTGGCTAACTCATGCGTACGATGATGCCACTCAAACGCCACACGCCTATTTACTCGTGGATTTAAAACCCACTACCCCTGATTATTTGCGATTTCGTACCGATTTGTTTCACGACTGGTGTCAAGACGGAGGACCTGTCGTGTACACGTCCTCCTCGTCGACATAACACTATGAAGCACTAAAAAAATCTATAAAAACCTTGGGTTACTTTGACCTGGTCTCATACATCGTCAACATGACGTCCCTTCAGTCTCATCTTCCGATCAAATTGATTCGTGCCTTGTACGGCATCAGTCGCGAAAAAAATCCACAAAGACGTGCTCACGTCTTAGAAGCCAGTCTCAAAGAAGTCTTACGATGGTTTACGGTGACAGCACGTCAAATACTGCAAGGCATCATTCACATTCCACATCAAACCAAACGCTTTTTTGACAGAAACAAAGTAGCCTTGACGCAACTGGCCAATCCTCGCCTTGACACTCACACCAAAAAGCAAATCATATTGAAACCTGGAGGTAGTGGTTCTCTAGGAGGTGTCATCATTCGTTCCCTTTTAAAATGGGATCCCAATACTCCCAAAGTTCACCCCAAGAAGAAAACAAAAAAAGCCAAACAATCCCCTAAGAAAAAGAACAAGGGTACCAAGACCAAAGCACAGAAAAAGAAAAGTCCACAGAAAAAAGCGGTCACCCGCAAAAGAGGCACTTCGGCCAGGACACAACCTTACCTTCGTCAACCACGACCTGTAAGAAAAGATCTACAAGGACGTTTGGCAGGGACTACGTTGCCAGTAGCCTCAGGGGCTGCCACTTCTCCGTTGCGGGTGATGCCAGCCAAACCCAATTTGACACCCGTTTTTCCTAATTTGATGAAACATTGGAAATCTGCGTCTCCCAAAACGTCTCCTCCACCGGAGACACCCTCGTCCACCTTAGCGTCAGTAGCAGCTGCTCATAAAGTACCTGCCCCCAAAGTCAAAGTCCAAGAAAGATCTGGCATGTTAAAGAGTTTACTAGATTTGTCCAAACAAGAACTGTCCCGATTGAGTCCATTGCGAACTCCTTCACGACGTGTGTTACCTGCCATGAAGTTGATACGACGCAAAGATAATCAGTGGCGACGCATTCCAGTATAAAAATATGACTTGAAAACCACGACGTCAATCAGTATTTTTTCTGTACCACTGATGAACACTCAAGGATGCCTCCTCAAAAACGTGCACACCATCACCCTCGACGTTCTACCGTCCAAAAAGGAAAAGGAACAAGACAATCTCGTCATCTCACCAAAAGCTTTAAAACCAAACATCAACGTCCTTCCCTCCAAAGACGTAGACCTTTAAAGAAAAAGAAAAGACACCAAAAAGGAGGATCCTTTGACAATTTTGGGAAACACATTGTTACCTTTTTGACAAAGCGCTAGTTCCCAAAAAAAGTAAATAAAAGAGAGTGTATACCAAGTCATTGACACTAGTGGTATTGTGAAACGAACAAGCAAAGATGTCACCTCGCAGAAAACATTTTTCTACACTCCACAAAGGAAAGAAAAGGAAAGGACGTTTAGCCAAACATCGACACGTTCTTCGTCAAAGGACACAAAAGAAAATACCCAAACGTCAAAAGAAAAAGAGAAGTCACCAAAGAGGAGGCATATTTACTGGTTTTATTAAAGGTATGCAGAAACTAGACAAAGCAGCTAATAACCGAACTGGTATCTTTAGCCCTGCTTTTGAGGATTTAGCGAAGCATGCCGTTACCTTTTGGAGAAGCCAATAGGAAAAAGAAGATAAAAGAGGGTGTGTACCAAGTCTTTGACATCAGTGTATTTCTGAAACGAACAAGCAAAGATGTCACCTCGCAAAAAACATTCTTATTCACCCCACAAAGGAAAGAAAAGGAAAGGACTACCTCCTCGTTTAGCCAAACACGGAGACGTGTTGTCCGTCCTGTCCAAAGCCTCTCCGTCCATGCGAAAACAAATCATTAAAACAGCCTCCAAAGATGTCATCGATACCGTGTGTGAATGTTGTTTGAATGTTTTGAAAGGCACGATACCTTTGTCTCCACACAAGAAAAAATGCTTATCCAAACATCGACACGTTCTTCGTCAAATGGTTCAAAAGAAAATATCCGTCCGTCAAAAGAAAAAGATGTTGGTGCAACGCGGAGGATTTTTACCCTTTCTTGCTCCTTTGTTGACAGGCATAATACCAGGTTTGCTACAAGGGGTGACCCAAGGGATATCCCAAGGGTTTAACCAAGGGATGGGTAGAAGATAAAAGGACACTATGGAGCACCACAATCTCAGACATAACCTTTGAAAGCCCATGGAAGGACGAAAACTAACTTTGGTTCCTTACAAACGATGGATGGAATACCATCATTGGCAAGAACAACGATCCCCCCATTTACCACCCAATCCCAATTTAGCTGAGATGTCGCAATTACAACACGAATTGCAATCCTTGATCCATCGCCACGATTTATCCGAAACCGAAAAATCACAAAAGTACGGTCAACTCTTGAAACGGCTGCAACTCTTTCATCAGAAAGCTGTGGAACAAACAGCTCAACCCACTTTGTCCGATTTTAAGGCTCTAATGAATAACCCGACACCCTCACCCTCACCCTCTACAACAGTTAAAACAGACGTTACCCCACCATTACCCAAGGAAGAAGAACCCCATGATCTCTTTCAAACACCTACTGCTACTCCCATTCCGAGTAAGATTGCCACTTCCTTGTTAACCCCTTCCCCCACTCCCCCACGAGAAGAACTCAAAACTTGGGTTAAAAAGATGATGGCTACTCCTTCTTCGACAGATGTGAAAAAGAAAGAAAGGAAACCAGAAGTGAGAAAAGAAAAGAAGGCCAAAGAAGCTATCCCATTACCTCCGCCACTACCATTACCCTCGACGTCAACTCCTGTGGCACATCGGACACGTAAAACCGTTTCCAAACAACCCGCATTTCGTCCCACCCAAAGCAATATCCTCGAAGAGTGGGTCCCTTATTAACAAAAACCATGGAGAAGGTCTTAGCCAGCATTTACTACGATCCAGCTCACCCTGCAGGTTACGGAGGCATTCAGAAATTGTATCGTGCTGCCAAAACTCGCCTGAAAAAGCTCCGTTTACCAGCAGTACAACGATGGTTACAAGAACAAGCGACGTACACTTTACACAAGCCCATTCGACGAAAATTTCACAGAAGTCGCACTCAAGTGGAAGGCATCGATCATCAATGGCAAGCCGATTTAGCTGATGTCTCTCATTTAGCTACCTACAATCGTGGCTACAAATATTTGTTTTGTGTCATCGACGTCTTTTCTAAATTTGCCTGGGTCGTACCATTGACATCCAAATCGAGCGGAGAGTTAGTACGAGCTTTGCAACTGGTGTTGAAACAAAGTGGTCGTCACCCTCTTCGATGGCAAACCGACAAAGGCACCGAATTTCTGAACCAAGCTTTCCAACGAGAATTAAAAAAACGTGACATTCATTTTTTCACCACCGAAAATCCTGAAACCAAAGCCAGTATCGTGGAACGTTTTCAACGTACCTTGAAAGAACGCATGTGGAAATATTTTACGCATCAACACACTCTCAAGTACATCGACGTCTTACCACACTTAGTCCAAGCCTACAATCAATCTTACCATAGAAGCATTGGACGTGCCCCACAAGAGGTGACACCTGACAACGAAGTGACTGTTTTTGAGCGTCTGTTTGGTACGTCCCGGACGAGGGCTGTCCCCAAGAAAGGTAAAGAAGTGTTAACCCCGGGAGATTGGGTACGCATTGGCAAAACCAAACGCACTTTCGACAAAGGTTACTTACCCAATTGGACTACCGAATTGTTTCGTGTGACTGGACGAGTGCGCGATCGTCATCCTACCGTCTATAAATTGGAAGACATGAACGGAGAAGTATTAAAAGGAACATTTTACTTGCCTGAGTTACAACGTGTTACCAAAAAAGAAGACGACGTGTACGACATTGAAAGCATTCTCGAACGAAGAACCCGTAAAGTAGGAAAACGTCGTGTCAAAGAAGTCAAAGTACGTTGGAAAGGATATCCTCCTAGTTTTGATTCTTGGATTGACGCTGCCCAAGTCATCGACTATAAAAAGAAGTGACCATCATGCCCTTCAATACAGCTTCAGCAACCACAGTGACTACTCCTTCACCCACGTCATCTCTGCAAGATTTACAAAAGCAACCCTTGTGGGTGTGGTGTGGAGAACGTGTCCCTAAAACGCAAATCGTTTTTTTCTGTCAAATCTTTGTGGTATATTGTGTCATTGGTGCAACCATTGCTAATTTGAGTTTGCAACAAGGAGACAAACAATTGTGGACCATTTTACTCAGCAGTTGCATCGGGTATCTTCTTCCCAATCCTTCCCTGAAATACTCTTACAACGGGAACAACAGTAACAATATTGGGAGTCTGGCGGCCAACGTTAGTCCTTCTCCTGACAGCCACCCTTCCAATCACAATCCTCTTTTAGATACTCCTTTAACCTCGAGTGACTCCTCGGACAGAAGAACATTGGAAATATGAACAACACTATTAACCAATTTTACTTAACGTTACCCAGTGACAGTTCCATGGAGGTGTTTCCTAACAACACATTGTGTTGTTACACGTCTAAATTACCTCAAGCCATGCATTTGGATCAAGATGATCACTGGGAAGCAGCTTTAGTGGAAATAATACACCCGACACAAATCAAAAACATCGTCGAAAATCAAAACTTTTTCACAGTTGAAGTGTACGACAAGCCATTGCAACTAGCCTTAGATGAACGAGGCATCACTGGCATTGACAACAAGAAATCAGATGGACCCACAACTAAACAACTGTCCACTCATGTGTTGACCATTCCTGCAGGCTACTATTTTAGCGGTCAACATTTAGTGAGTACGATTGCAAGCAGGTTCAATGTTGTGTTTGGTAAACCCCTGGACAAAATCAAAGAAAGTGTTACCTTTGAGTACATTAAAGTGGCTCGCCGCTTCATGATCAAATTTTCAGAGAAGAAAATAATAGCCATTACCTTTTGTCCTGAATTGTTTGATATCTTAGGTGGAGACCTCAAGATGCTCCCGAACAAAAAAGAAATACCAGGCATATCCAGTAACTTGGATTTTACCAAATATTTTCGATCCCCTGTAGAAATGAACCAAGGACTCAATTTGATGTTTGTGTACTCCGATGTGGTGGAGTACAATGTGGTAGGACACACCTCTGTACCGTTACTGCGTGTCATTCCTTTCAAAGTAGATACTACTACCGCTGACGAGGAAGGTGGAAATACCTATCACGTTCACCGTGAATTTGTGCATCCTCATTATTTACCCGTCAGTAAGTCGTATTTTGACAGTGTCAACATTACTATAAAAGGAGAACTAGGTCAAAATATTCCATTTACCAAAGGGAAAGTCACAGTGAAACTCCATTTTCAAAAACGATTCTCCAACCACTGAAAAAGTGATGTATCCTGTGTACCAAGGAGTCACTCGACAACGAGGACATGGTTTAGGAGATATGTTTAAATCAGCCTTTCGTTCCGTGGTCCCTGTTTTAAAACCAATGGTGACACGAGGATTGCACACCTTAAAAGATGCCGCATTGACTCACGGCAAAGATTTTCTTTACAATGTTCTCATTGACAAACAAAACCCTAAAGAAGCTTTTTTGAGAGCAGGCAAAAATACCTTGCTGCAAACGGGTAAAGAGCTTTTGGGTCGACGAGAAAGTCCTATAAATGCTCTGAACGGTACCGAGTCTAACATTCCTGCTTCCCTGACGACACAGCAAGGACAAGGTAGAAAGCGTCGACGAAGGCACCCTTTCAAAAGTCTCCGTACCTCTAAAGTGAGAAAGACAAAGAAAAAAAGAACCGCTCGAGACTTAGACATTTTTGATTATTAAAAGTGAAGAAAAAAACCCTAAAGAAAAAATGATGCACCAAGAATCTTGTGCCTGTTCCAAGTCGGAACTGGATCTCTTTGCCATGCCACCCACGATGATGACCATGCAAGAAGCTCAATGGGTCGAATTTCATCCCGTCTCCTCTTTGACGGATTCAGCTCCCATCGAGTTTGAAATCAAAGGACAACCCGAAGATTACATCGATCTCAACAACAGTTACTTGTATTTGAAACTGAAAGTAAGCAAAACAGACAACACCAATCCAGAAGTCAATGCTAAAGTAGCTCCTGTCAACAATTTCATGCATTCCTTGTTCAGCGATGTGGATTTGTATATGAATAACAAACTGATCAGCAGTAGCATGGATACTTACCCTTACCGAGCGTACCTCGAAAATCTCTTAACGTACGGAAAAGAAGCCAAAAACACTCATCTAGATGCTTGTGTGGTATGGAAACCTGACACAGCAGATAAGTTTAACGACACAGACTTGACCGCAGCCGCTGTGGGTGACAATCCTGCCAATCCTCACAATGAAGGTTTTAACGAGCGTCGAAAGAAAATTTTGCAAGGACGTAGTTTAGAACTGTTCGATCGTTTGCATTTGGACATGTGGTTTCAAGAGAAGTATTTGCTGAACGGAGTAGATATCCGCTTGAGACTGAATCGAAGTAGTACTGCTTTCCATTTGATGGCTGATGCCAACGACTACAAAACCATTATCCAAGAAGCCAGGTTATACGTACGTCGCGTGGAAGTGTTACCTAAAGTGGGGAATGATATCAGTCACACTTTGAGCAGAACGACAGCCAAGTATCCGATACGACGCGTGGAAGTCAAAACTTTCACCATTGCCGCTGGACTCCGATCTAAGATCGAAGATCATCTGTTCCAAGGACAGTTACCCAAACGTTTATTCATTGGTATCGTCAGCAATGCAGCCCTCAATGGTGCCCACAATGAAAATCCTTTCCAGTTTAAGCACTGCAGAGTATCCAAAATTGAAGTCAGTCGCGATGGCAAAACTTTGTGTACCAGACCCTTCGAACCCGACTTTGGCGAACAGAAAAATTACTTGAGGTCGTACTTGTCACTGTACGAAGCCACAGGACAGTTAGGAACCAACACCAGTCACGGTATTTCCTACGAAGACTATGCAAGAGGTTACACGTTGTGGGCTTTTGATTTCACTCCAGACCAAGGCAGCGACGAGGGACATTTCCACCCTATAAAATCTGGGCAACTGCGTGTGGAACTTCAGTTTGCAGCACCTCTTCCCGAAACGGTGAATGTCATTCTGTATGCTGAATTCGATAATACCATAGAAATTAACAGTTTGAGAGAAGTCATTCTAGACTATTAGACATTATGGAAGACCCTTGTCCTTCTTTGAATAGTGGAGAATCCATGGAATGGGAGGTTACAGAAAAAGCAGAACCCCAAGACCAAAAAGAAGAAGTAGTGATCATGCAATCCAGATGGCCAGAACAGGAACAACAGTTAGTGGCTTGTTTTGCACAACACTTGGAAGATACAATGAGGGACCTGATTAAAAAAGATTGTTATGGATGTCAAATCGATCATCCCAGTCAAATTCAACACGATAAATGTATGATGATGAGTCAAGAAGAAAAATTGGACAATTATCTGAACGAAGCTTGGAGTCTCATCTCCGAAGAAGACGTGTTACTTCAGTGGTATAAAGGCTTACGTGATCATTCCTCTCCTCCATTGTTTGCTCGAGAAATCGATCGCATCGAAGCTCTCTTGGCCAAAAGTAAAGAGACGAAGCAAGCCATCAGTTACTTGTCAGACCGTTTCAAACAAAAAGTCTGGATTGAATTGATGACTTATCATCACCTGTGAAGAAAGGAGATAAAAACACAAGGCTACACAACAAAAAATGGATACCTGGGAACTTTATTATCTTTTGAACCGTAGTTCGTACACTGCTTCTTGGAATCCTGTCGTGTGTGCTAAAGATGAACTACCTCATCGCAAACCTCAAGAGAATCAAGCTTATGTCATCAACACAGATGACAGTCATCTTCCAGGAACTCACTGGGTAGCTGTCTACTTTCCTCAAGAGGGTTGTGCGGAGTATTTTGATTCGTATGGATTACCTCCTTTCGAAGATGATATCATTGACTTTATGAGAAGAAATGCTCAGACGACACGATTCAATAATGTGAAATTACAAAGCACAGATTCTATGGTGTGTGGACAATATTGTATCTATTATCTGCATCATCGCAGTCTTGGATATTCTTTAGAACATTTAGTGACTTATTTTGATCGTCATTCGTCTCGAAACGATGACAAAGTAGATCGATGGTTTTGTGACCATTATGGTTATCTGTTGTCTTTAGCTAGGAAACGTAGTGTACATCAATCGCCCAATGATTTCCAACAGTGGAAATCTCAATTTAATTCACAACGTTGTCAACCATGTCAAAGATAATGTATTGGTGTTATGGAAGAAAAAAAATGTTTGTTCTTTGAAATAATGTTTATTCTTTGAAATAATGTTTGTTATTTGAATAAAAATGTTGTGTTTTGAAAACCAATGCGTCTGTCGTTTGTTTTACATTTGTATTCATATAAATGCTCTTTGACTTTTCTTTCTATCCCTCACATCAAACTATCTAAACGTTTCAAAACCCTAAACCGCAGAGGGGTGTTTTCCATCACGTCCGCGCTTGAACCATATAAAGCAGGGGTAGTCTCCAGTCTGGCCATCCATTGTTTGACTCATCCTCCTACGAAGATGTGCTCAAGACTAGCTAAGCTGAACGAAGCTTATGTCACTCTGCATCGTATCAGACACAATCTGATGCCAAAGCCTGAAGAGATTGAGAATGTAAGAATGCTACAAGTAACGGAAGACCTCATAGAAGAACTCTTCAGAGAGGAAATTCAAAAAGAGAAAGAAGAATGGACTGAGAAGTATCGACTTCAAAAGCAGCAGAGAGAGCAGAGAGAACAGCATCAGCAGCATCAGCAACAGCAGCAGGAACCAGACAGAAGTTTTGTCGACTGTCGTGTGGACACGAAAGAGTTCTCTTTCTCTTTCCGAAGAAGCAGACCCTATCGTGTAGCCAAACGAGGACACAATCTTAGACGATAAAAGATTGTCATCCTTCCTCGTACACACAAACACAAAAAAACAGCCCTTTTCAGGGCTACCCAATATTCTCGAAAAGAATTAATTATTCAATTTGCTTATGGTATGTGAGGAAGTTAGAAAAAAATAGAAGTGAGTCTATAATCACTGTCTCATTTTACTTTTGTTTTGAAGTGCGTCTATAAGCACAACGTATTTTTTCAAAATAACTTGTTCAATGTATAATTAATAGGAGTCAAGTATAAAAGTGAGTGAGTGTTTTATTTTAAAAAGTCAGCTTGTTTTTTTTTTTTTTGGTAATGATAGGAATAATGTAAGTTTTTTGGATCTAGGGGTGTTTTCCATCACGTCCGCGTGTTTTGGTAATGATAGGGATACTGTAAGATTTTTGGATCTAGGGGGTGTTTTCCATCACGTCCGCGCTTGAACTATATATAAAGAAGCACTCATCAGTCTGGCTACCCATCGTTGGTGAATCAAAGAAGATGAGCAGAGTTCAAAAGTTAAGAGAGCTTCAAATGCATCTGGAAAATGCTAGGCGTCTCCTGGATGAACTGGCTATGGAGGCCATAGCAGAGCAGGCCAAAATTGAAAAAGAAGAGGAGGAAAGAAAAAAGAAAGAAGAGGAGGAGAAGAAAAGTCCCATCTTACCTCACCGCATGATGAGACAGACTAGTGAAGTCAAACCCATGGTGAGGACACCTTCACCACCAGAACCAGTTCGTCCACTACAGGTTCAGCCCCCACTGCCTCAGACGCAACAACCACAGACTCATCCACGGTTGCGGAATAGAGGCAGAAATGAAGAGACTTTCACTATCCCTCAAACAGAAGATTGGGATAGTGAAGCCACTCATTCTCCCTCTGCACTCCCAGTCACAAGAGTGAATTGGGAGAATGATTGGAGTAGGAGATGTGTGTGTGGGGCTAGACCTGGGAGATGCCAGCATTAGCCAGGTGCATTTTGAAGTTAAAAAAAACAGCCCTTCTCAGGGCTACCCAAATAACTAGAAAAGAAATACTATGTCAATTGCCAATGAGTGTGAGAGAGGAGTAGTGTGATTATAAACACTGACTCTATTTAGATGGTATATGTTGTGATTTTGGATAGTATATAGTAGGGTGTGTTTTGGCTGCTTCCCCGTGTGTGTGGTTAGTATAGGGTGTGTTTTGGATAGTATATGATAGGGTTTGTTTTTGGCTGCTTCCCCGTGTGTGTGGTTAGTATAGGGTGTGATTTTGGATAGTATATGATAGGGTGTGTTTTGGCTGCTTCCCCGTGTGTGTGTGGTTAGTATAGGGTGTGATTTTGGATAGTATATGATAGGGTGTGTTTTGGCTGCTTCCCCGTGTGTGTGGTTAGTATAGGGTGTGATTTTGGATAGTATATAGTAGGATTTGTTTTTGGCTGCTTCCCCGTGTGTGTGGTTAGTATAGGGTGTGATTTTGGATAGTATATGATAGGGTGTGTTTTGGCTGCTTCCCCGTGTGTGTGGTTAGTATAGGGTGTGATTTTGGATAGTATATAGTAGGATTTGTGAATAGTATCTAATATGACAAGTGAATGTAGGGGGGTGATTACTTTCACGTCCGTGCTTAAGATATATATACGCAATCGTCGGTCCTTGGAGCCATTCAATTTTGAACACATCAAGATGAATTTTGAATTGTTTATCCAACTCCGAGACAGCTGGTTTGGGATCCTTGATGCAGAATATCAAGTGGAAAGACTTGAGGAAGAATTTCAGAGTAACCATGGTTTTGTAAGCCAACTGAAATTAGCAAGAGATTTATTAGAAGGTATGATAGAGGAGGAAGACCAGAAATTAAGAAGACGTATTAAAAGAAAATATATAAGAATAGGGGACTTGAAGCAAGCACTTGATCATGTCATCAAAGTCAGGTATTTTCTAGAAGAAACATTACATCTGATAGAGTGGGAATATGTGAAGTGGGGTCTAGACAGGCTAAAGAAAGCAGAAGCAATGATGAGAATGGTGATGGAAGAACAGGTGATCCAGATTAAAGAAAACTGGTCTAAGGAGAGAAAGGAAAAAAAGAACAAAAAGACAAAAGAGGACTTTGATCTACTCAATCTAAGATGGATGAGAGTTCAGGAAAAGTTTAGAGCTATGGGACATCCCGACTGGATTCCCGAAGAAGAAAAGAATAAGAAAACGGGAATCATTGGTAAAATCAAAAGGTGGTGGAACAATGGAAGAAAATAAAAGAAGAAGAAATATCCAAAGGCTCTTTTCAGGGCCACTCATAAGTCTCGAAAAGATAGTAGCTTTCATTGCCACCCCTTTTTTCCTTGTTTTATTTCCCATGTTATATTTCCCTTGACGCTATATAGTCCCACTCTGTTCAATTCCCCTTGACGCTAGATAGACCCACAATGTTCAATTCCCCTTGACGCTAGATAGTCCCACCATGTTAAATTTCCCTTGACGCTAGATAGTCCCACCATGTTAAATTTCCCTTGATGCTAGATAGTCCCCACCATGTTAAATTCCCCTTGACGCTAGAGTGTCCCAAGCTGTTTTACATAGGATTTTCCCATTGACGCTAGATAGTCCCCATATACTACTTATATATATATATATATATATATATATATAGCTTTAAATCCATGACTCGCAACAAGGTAACTTATATGTATGATACGTGATATAATATTGTTTATATTAAATCCATCTCCAGTTCTTGCATTAATTTTCTATGTGTAAAATGTAAAACATCATTCCCATCTCAGTATCCAGCTCGCATAACAATCAATCATTAAATGACCCTAAATATAGCACGATCACAGTTTGTGAAAATATGTTTACTATATTGTTCTGCTCATTTCCATGCTAATATAAATTAATTTTTAAATGTAATTAAATTTACACAAATTATATACCTACTTATAAAAAACTATGCTTCTTAAGTTCAACTTTAAACGTATTCTTACAAATTTATCATTTTTGTATGACTGGTAGGTCATACATTTTTAATGTTTTTAAACAACAGGAAACTGTTCTTCTCTCGGGGCTTATATCTTTCCAAAGAAAATTAGATTATAATACAATCGTTTTCTCTCTCCCTCTCTCTTTCGCTCTCACTCTCTCTTTATATATATATACATATATATATATATATATATATATATATATATATATATATATATATATATATATATATATATATATATATATATATATATATATATACCTCAAACGTTTTGCAGCAAAGGCGAGATTAATATTCAGATGTTACAAAATGCTGGGATTACCCATTATCTGGTTTCAATGAGACAGGTATAATCAATTGTAATGTTTCAAAGACCCCTACTCTAGTAAATATAATGTAAGATCGAGTAGGAAAGGTGTAAAACATCACATTCCAAACATGACTTTGGATGTTATTTTCATTGTATATAAGGAAATGTGGTTTTCAAACATATTTCCAGATCTCGAAGGGGCAAATACGTGTTGCGCTAGGTAACACGCGACATTTATGATGATCAATGTTATCTAGACTCCGACCTACCTAAGTTAGGTCACGTAGATTTACCGTGATTAGGATTTTATATTTGGTCACAGTTTAAATATTATTAAAAAAAAATTATATGTATATTCCTGTTGTCAATATGCTGCTTTAACTAATCTACTTACTTTATTTACTTTCGGTTTATGACATCGCGAGCAGGATGAGTGATTGTTTGATATCAATTATTGTATAAATGTCCACCCATTTGTGGTGGTTGAAAACAAAACTTGTCCATCCACCAGTGTACCGTTTTTGAAAATTAAAAAGGTTTCCCTCGGTATAGGACAACGAATTGCCCAAACAGCATACCCTGTTTATTAATATGCATATGATTGTTACGTTGATACGTTCAAGACCGGTCCTTCGACCGCACTTTGCAAATTACCAAGGATATTATCTCGATAAGTGACAACAATGGATACCAATTTAAGAGATATGATACAACTCCAGTAGAACTGTACAGTGTCTATATGAATAAATAACTTGATTAAACAACATTTACTAAACAATACTAAGTAGGTCTGAACGTTTACTAAACAACCCACGAGATTGTTAAATACTTTTATTAAACCCGAAGTTTTCCAGCATATATGCAGCATTTGTGCGTAAACCATTACGCTGGTCTAACACGTGTATGAGCACAATAATATACCTAAAGTGATGCATATTGCTTTCATTGCTTTGTTAACTACGTTGCTATCTATATACACTAGTAATAGTGTATATATATATATATATATATATATATATATATATATATATATATATATATATATATATATATATATATAATCAAGTGCTTATATATATATATATATATATATATATATAATCAAGTGCTTATATATATATATATATATATATATATATATATATATATATAATCAGTGAAGCAATCCTCTCTACGCCGTCGGGTGCAGCAAGGGAGCACCATTTCGGTCTGTCTGCAGCTATTGCTGGGGCGGTCTGCAGGATGTGGCCTCTGGTTTTAAGGTCTCTCTCCACTGTTCGTAGCCAGGTCTCTTTGGGTCTGCCTCGGTTCTTTTTCCCCTGTGGGTCCATCTCAGTGCCACCCTTGGTAGTGAGTCAGGGGGCATTCTGCAGACGTGGCCGAGCCATCTCCATTGCCGAGATACAATGATCTCATAGGTGGTCCTTGCACCCGCTCTATGACGGAGCTCCTTGTTTGAGATCATGTTTGGCCAGAATATCCTCATGATCTGTCGCAGGCACATGGTTTGGAAGACTTCGAGCTTGTGTTCTATGTTCGCAGTGGACTTCCAACAATCTTGACCGTACAAAAGGACGCTCAACACGTTGCTCTTGAATATACGGATCTTCGTGTGGACGCTGAGGTTCCTTGTCCTCCAGATGGGCTTCAGCATTGCGAGGGTCTAATTGGCCTTGTTGATTCTTGTGACGACTTCCCTTGTGCAATCTCCATCCGTGGCGACCTTATTGACCAGGTATGTGAAATCATCTAGTTCTTGCAGAGGCTGGTCGTTGATGGTGATTAGGTTGCCCGCTCTGGTGTTCTTCATCTAGACCTTTGCCTATGGTGTTTGCAATCTGTACCAACTGTTGTGTCTTCTGTTGGATATCCAGGTGCCTGTTTGCCAGCAACCCGATGTCATCGGCATAGTCCAGGTCATCCAGCATTGAGGTCAAGGTCCACTGTATTCCTTGTATCTTGCGGTCTGTGATGCTGTGCATGATGCAATCAATGGCCAGTGAGAAGAGAATCGGAAAGAGAATGCATCCTTGCTTCACTCCGATTTCCACCTAGAATGGTTCAGTGAGTTGGTTGTTGTGGATTACTCTGCACTAAAAGTTCTCGTACAGAGACCTGACGACATTGACAAGTTTCTTGGGGATGCCATAATGTCGTAGGATCTTCCACATAGAGGCTCGGTACAGGCTGTCGAAGGCCTTCTCAAAGTCCACAAAGATCTCATAAAGGTATCCATTCCACTCGTGAGACTGCTCAAGGATCTGCCTCAGTGTGAAGATGTGGTCGATGCAGGATTTGACGTTCCTAAAGCCTGCCTGTTCCTGGCGTAGGATGCCGTCCACAGTTGTGGTGAAGCGTTGAAGAATGATGCGGCTAAAGATCTTATTGGAGAAGGATAGTAAAGTGATTCCTTGCCAGTTGTTGCAGTTTTCCAGATCTCATTTCTTGGGAAGTTTAACTATGAATCCGGTTTTCCAGTTGCTTTCTCACTATCCCATATCTTTTGGAGAACCTAGCATAGAAGCTTCGGCGTCTCTGTGTCTTCTACCTTCAGCATCTCAGGACAAACTCTAGCATCGCCAGGTGCCTTTCCATTCTTCAGCTTGTGAATTTCCTCCTTGACCTCCTCAATAGCGATGTCGTCGCAGTTGATGTCACGGTCTTCCTTTGCTTCAGGAGTGTCAGAGAGTTCTGGTGGGTCTGGCCGATTCATGATATACTCAAAGTGTTGCTTCCATCTTTTCAGCTTCTCCTCCTCCACTGTGACATAGGTTCCAGCTTCATCTCTCACTGAAAGGTCGTGGTACTGACTATAGTTGCCCTTCAGCTTCTTTGTGCTCTGATACACCGTCGTCATGTCTTTCTGCCCTGCTGTTGCCTCCTCTTCCTTTGCTAGCCTCTCTGTGTATTCTCTCTTGTCTCTCCTTGCTGATATTTTCACCTCCTTGTCTTTTTTTCCATACTCCTTCACAATTTTCTCTTTCAGTCCTGGTGATTTTGAATCCAAAAGTCTCTTCTTAAACTATCTTCTCTCTACTATGCGAGTCCATGTCTCTTCTGATATCAACTCTGTCTTCCTATTATCCCTATAACCTAACACATCTTTTCCTGCTTAATTCATTGCTCTGTTAAAATTGTCGATGGTCAGCGCTGTCACATCTTCTAGAGCACTAAACATATTCCTTAGGGCCAGCCTGAGCTCTTCCTTCACTTTTGGAATTTTTAGCTTGACCACATCAAATCGTTTATTCCTGGAGACCCCTATCCTAACTGTCTTAAGCTTTAACGTCACCTTGTTGAACTTTTCAAAATTTAATTGTGAAATATTGGGGCTAGTCTTAGGAAAGGATTACTAAAAACTAGATATAACTATAACACAGAACATGTCTTTGATGTAAGAAGTATCGTTGATGTAATGCTTCGTTTTACTTTAAGCTCCTCGGCCTTGGACAGAGGACTGCTAGGTCAAGATGGAGACAGTCTGTGTTACTTTAGACATAACAATGAAAAGCATATTATAAAAACTATATCAAAGAAACATTTATATCATTTGTGTTCACTTAATGAGTTTTTTGTTTCGGTTTGTGTAGGCGTCAATGGGTTAGAAATTATGTAAGGTATGATAGGGCAAAATGAAGGGAAATAGTTTACCTGTTACTGGCATAGATGAGTGAGACCTTAGTCAGAGTTTTGTTTAATAATACGAAAACCAATAATAAGATATAAAAAAATTGATTGGATTGGATAGCTCAAATAGGTAATCGAACTTATGCGATATTTGTTCCGTCGATTTTGCGAAACCAGTAATTTTGAAATTAGATAAAGTTAAGGAAAGGACAGAAGAAAGAAACATTATGACTAATAGAACTTTGTAGCAAATTTAGTATGTCTCATGTGTTCACAATACTATTTGCGAATGCACACTGATATTTTTTACTGTTCTAGAGATATATGATATTGCTTTCCCCCATTCGTACTGATGAATATAAACGCACCTATGAAAGCTAAATATTTTAAATGTGCTTACCTACAAACTTGTACCTATTGAGGAAATAAACATATCATGCCACAAGGAATACATATTTACAGTTTATGATCATTCTGTCGTTCAACATACATGCAGAAACATATAATTTTAGCATAATATTTGTATTAACTGACAGCTACGTATTTGCTCCCTTCAACCGGCTATTGCAAACTGATCTTAACAATGATTTGTGTTTTAAAGTTATTGACCTAATTGTATCTCATAATATCTTCAAACTTAACTTAGACAATTTAAACTAAAAAGATCATAGGCCATACAGTATAACACAATAAATAAATGGACAATTTCTGATGCTTAAGCTTAACTTGTGTCTGGTCAAAGAAATGTCGTTTGTTAGAAACCCCAATCAAAGCCTACTTCTCTGGAAACAATAGTAAATTTGAAGGTGGTAACACTTATTGTAATTGTTTCGCGAAAAGACAATAATAAAAGACAATATAGAACTATAAGCACGCAATTGTTAATTGAGTGGAATAACTCGTTATGTATGAGATAAGATGAAATAAATAAGCGTGTCTTTATCTCAGTTATATTCGAATAATTTACCGTATTGTTCAGTTCCTGACGTTGCCTTAGAAATAATCTCCTCGACTGCTAGTAGTCTTTTTTCTCCACTTTTTCCCAACGCCTCAAGCTGCCATTAACGACATAAACGACATTTATTCTCTCTCTCTCTCTCTCTCTCTCTCTCTCTCTCTCTCTCTCTCTCTCTCTCTCTCTCTCTCTCTCTCTTATATTATTAGGTGAATCTGTTAATCAACGCATATAGCATAAATACGTTTTGATTTTGTCAGCCAAATTACTTAACTTACTCGTAATATTGTCGTATGCTTTCTATGAACAATGCCGAATTCCTTACATAAATATTTGTGGAACATTTGAACGCATGAATGGACTTTATTATAACAAGGTGTATTTACGAATCTAAGATGTATATGGTGTGAAAATTCATGTGTACTAATTGATTAAGATTATCAGAAAAAGGAAAAAAGAATGAAAAAAATTGATATAAACGCGGACAAGAACAATATGTACTGCATAACTGTGTTTTTGACACATTTCCTTTTTTGATATTTATGTGTGAATAAAACGCAAACATTAAGAAACACACTGTAATTTTCAATTTGATTAATTTATGCAATTCAATAAATAACGTTCCTAAATCACATTATTAAAACAAATATTAAATTTCAGTAGAATAATCAGATCATTATGGGACGAGTTTAAAAAACACTAATGGAATTAATCTGACCTGTATTAAATGGAATGCAATACGAGCGTTATGGCTGTTAAATTGAAGAGGAAGCAAAGAAAAATTTAAAGCTTATTTCCGATTTCCTTTGCAATGAGTATGTGTAATGTGTCTTTTATAGATGTCATATCTATATCTTTAGGAAAAATACGTGTTGATTTAGCTACCAAACGACATTTATGATCATAAATAGTTTTAAACTCCATTTTCAGTCAGGTCAGTATGTTCCACATGAAGTATATTTTATGGCTGGTCACTCAGTAAAATATTATACCGATATTTTCCTTAATATATATTTTTATTGTGTGTTGCGTTCAGGTATAATTGATGCCTAAACGCTACAACTGATTGGATTGGGTAGATGTCGTTAGAAAAATAATCAATTAAATGAATGCCTTAAAATAAATGGCATGACATTGAAATCAAAGGAAAGAACACCCTTTAGCAGATTTCTAAATTTAATTGAAATTTAATTCATGCCACCAATTTAATTTCAACTTGTTAAATTTAGTCCATCAATTTTCAACCTGACACATTTCGTCTGTATACAGGATTCGGAAGGTTTGCGATCACCATGTTTTTCTAAAAGAATAATCGTAATAGGTTAACAAGGAAACTAAACGCCATTTTTCAATTCAATTTTTGTCGAGTTATTCAAATGAATCTTCATAGATAACAGATAATCAGAAATAGCTTGTTAAAATGAAACTAAGATTACAGGTTAATTGACAGAGTTATGGCACACTGTAACAGGTGATCACCCTTTGGTTAAAATGTCTCGGGAACCAATATCAAGCAAACTATGTTGCATGACATATGAATTTGCATCACAAATCTGTAATATTGATGCTGTCTGTGTAAAATGTGTAAAATGATATATTGTGATTGAATCACAGTTACTCGTAAATTATAATTTATCTAGTAAACTCTACTTTCAAAGGCTATTCGATTACAAACTACATATTCAAATACCATATGTGCTTTCATGTTAAACGGAACAAAGTAAAGGTACAACGTTTGAGTAGAAAGTTTTCACTTATTTCTACTCCTTACTGCCTACATTATTTCCATTAAAATACCATGTTTAATAAACGATTGAGCGCAATGTAATTTAAAACCTGTATATTACTCCGCGCGTTTTGTAAGTTCAATAATTAATCATATCCCATTTCAGATCCTCACACACACACACACACACACACACACACATACACACACAACATGCCAAAGTATGTACGGTTGAAACATAAAGATGCTTTATAGAAATTGGCTACTACAATCGAAGTTTTTTTTTCTTGTATCTCGGCCAATTATCTGGCCAATCTTTTCATTAAAATGCAACTGTGTGCATTTAACTTGGTTTGTTTAACTCATAATAGAAAAATAAAAAGGAAATAATTAAACTAGACTATATATAATTAACTGTAAACGAAAACGTAAAGACACACACTGTAATCTTCAATTTGATTAATTTATGCAATTCAATAAATAACGTTCCTAAATCACATTATTAAAACAAATATTAAATTTCAGTAGAATAATCAGATCATTATGGGACGAGTTTAAAAAGCACTAATGGAATTTATCTGACCTGTATTAAATGGAATGCAATACGAGCGTTATGGCTGTTAAATTGAAGAGGAAGCAAAGAAAAATTTAAAGCTTATTTCCGATTTCCTTTGCAATGAGTATGTGTAATGTGTCTTTTATAGATGTCATATCTATATCTTTAGGAAACATACGTGTTGCTTTAACTACCAAACGACATTTATGATCATAAATAGTTTTAAACTCCATTTTCAGTCAGGTCAGCATGTTCCACATGAAGTATATTTTATGGCTGGTCACTCAGTAAAATATTATACCGATATTTTCCTTAATATATATTTTTATTGTGTGTTGCGTTCAGGTATAATTGATGCCTAAACGCTACAACTGATTGGATTGGGTAGATGTCGTTAGAAAAATAATCAATTAAATGAATGCCTTAAAATAAATGGCATGACATTGAAATCAAAGAAAAGAACACCCTTTAGCAGATTTCTAAATTTAATTGAAATTTAATTCATGCAACCAATTTAATTTCAACTTGTTAAATTTAGTCCATCAATTTTCAACCTGACACATTTCGTCTGTATACAAGATTCGGAAGGTTTGCGATCACCATGTTTTTCTAAAAGAATAATCGTACTAGGTTAACAAGGAAACTAAACGCCATTTTTCAATTCAATTTTTGTCGAGACATTCAAATGAATCTTCATAGATAACAGATAATTAGAAATAGCTTGTTAAAATAAAACTAAGATTACAGGTTAATTGACAGTTATGGCACACTGTAACAGGTGATTACCCTTTGGTTAAAATGTCTCGCGAACCAATATCAAGCAAACTATGTTGCATGACATATGAATTTGCATCACAAATCTGTAATATTGATGCTGTCTGTGTAAAATGTGTAAAATGATATATTGTTATTGAATCACAGTTACTCGTAAATTATAATTTATCTAGTAAACTCTACTTTCAAAAGTTATTCGATTACAAACTACATATTCAAATACCATATGTGCTTTCATGTTAAACGGAACAAAGTAAAGGTACATCGTTTGAGTAGAAAGTTTTCACTTATTTCTACTCCTTACTGCCTACATTATTTCCATTAAAATACCATGTTTTATAAACGATTGAGCGCAATGTAATTTAAAACCTGTATATTACTCCGCGCGTTTTGTAAGTTCCATAATTAATCATATCCCATTTCAGATCCTCTCTCACACACACACACACACACACACACACATACAGACACAACATGCCAAAGTATGTACGGTTGAAACATAAAGATGCTTTTATAGAAATTGGCTACTACAATCGAAGTTTATTTTTCTTGTATCTCGGCAAAATATCTGGCCAATCTTTTCATTAAAATGCAACTGTGTGCATTTAACTTGGTTTGTTTAACTCATAATAGAAAAATAAAAAGGAAATAATTAAACTAGACTATATATAATTAACTGTAAACGAAAACGTCAAAGAGTCAAGGAAAAAAATATCAGTGAAAATATATTAAAAAAACGTTCTAAATTGACCGATAAAAATGTATTTGTAAACTAATCCTTAAATATGTAATTGACCTGCAGACGCTATCACATAACAATATACTGTATATTGTTGTGTTCAATTCCAGCCGAGTCATAAGACTAGACGACCTGGTGCTTGAAAAATGTGACTAGGTGAAGCATCATGATACCTGTCTGCAGCAAGATGCCCACATGCTAGATATCATTATTCACTGTCACTCTGTTACAGCTATAATTGAACGATTTAACGCTACATTACAAATCTCCCCACCAACACAAATAAAATGTGCACAGTGTCGACTCTCTCTCTCTCTCTCTCTCTCTCTCTCTCTCTCTCTCTCTCTCTCTGTATATCTATCTATCTATTTATCTATATATATATATATATATATATATATATATATATATATATATATATTTATATTTATATATAGTAGTAATGTGTACTTTGATATTTTAACCAAGCACTATGCTTTTACGGTGACTCGACATACCAGGCGCGATTTGGATGTAGTTATTTTGACCATTGAGGGACGGGATTAGGGTCCAGGCCAAGTTCACTACAATCTACATATTAACAATGAAAATTATGGAATATTCATTTCTTTACTGTGTAATGAATAACAAAATAATGCCAAGTATAGCGTAAACTTGATTGCGTTTTATTTTGTATTTAAATATTTGTTCTGTAGTGCTTCTTCCACTACAGAACTTTGCCTGTTCATCAGCGATTATTTCTTCTGCTTTTGGGTTCAGTCTGTTCAAGATGATCTTTAGCAGCATCTTACTAACATGGCTGATCAAACTGATAGTTATATAGTTTTGGCACAGCTGTAGATTCCTTTTATTGGTTAGAGTTATAATCAGTGACTGGGTCCACTGTGTTGGCCATTCGACTTTCCGCCAGATGTTGTTGCAGATTTTTGTTAATAGATCTATGACTGATTCACCACCATTCTTGATAAATTCAGCTGGGATGTTGTCTACTCCAGCTGCCATCCTATTCTTCAGTGCTTTTATTGCTGACTACACCTCTTCCTTGAGAATTGGGAAATCATCATCATTTGTGGAGTTTGCAACTTCAAGTACCTCTGAGTCTTATGTGGACGGATGGTTGTAGAAATCTTTACAATACTCTGTCCATCTTTCTGCAATGTAACTTGCTTCTGTGAGGCATTTTCCATTTTCGTCTTGAATGGTACTGACTCTTGGTTGCATCTGTCTGGTGAGGTCTTTCACAATTTGGAATGCCATTTTGCTGTTATTCTTTATCAGACTGCTCTCTATTTATGTGCACTTTTGTGCAATCCAGTCATCGTTTGCTTTCTTCAAGTTTTTTCTGATGTTCTTGTTTATTTCCCAATACTCCACTGCCCCTGGTGTGTGTCTGGTGTTTTTTTGGTGAGGTCTCTTTAGGCATCACACAGATTCAGGATCTCTTCTGTAACCCAGGGATTTTTCTTTGGACGATGGAGGCCAATGATGTCCTTGGCTGCTGTTGTAATGACTGTGTTGAAAGTGTCTGTCATCTGTTTAACATTAAAGCCTATCACAAGAAGTGGAGCAAATGTTCCTTCAATTGTGCATTGGAATAACTTGCAGATGTTAGGGTCCTTCAGATGTTCAAGGTTGAATTTGAACCTGATGTCCTTTGGCTTGTTAATTTTCTTTAACCTCACTCGGACCTTCATTATGACGAGGTCGTGATCACTCCAAACATCAGCACCTGGGAACGTTCTTGTTTTTGCTCTATTGATGCCATCTCGGTATAGGTTTTGAACCAGTGTGTAGTCGATCTGGTTATGGTGGGTTTCATTTAGTGCATGTATATATTCTGCTTACATTTATATATTACTCAAGTGAAGGCCCTGAATTGGCCTTCATTGCAAATGAAATATTTTACGTATCTGATTTGAAGTTTAGCTTATGTGTTTCATTGATATTAAAACTGGCAGTAACATGCTAACAGGACATTTCTTTACATGCAAAATCGACAAATTAAATTAAATTATATTACATTTTAAGTTACCGTCAAGTGACACATTACAGGAAATATAAATTTGTGCAAGTTTCATCCAAGAGAAAAATGTAACCTACAGCCTGATTTCCTCAATTTCACAATTTCCTCAATTTCCTCAATTTCACAAATCTAACACAAGTAGTTAAAGAAAAATTTTAAGAGCGTTGAATTGTTACTGTAATGTAACAATACAAGTCACCTGCCCAATCAAAATTTCCTTGTTTCTCAACACATTACCACTACCAATGACCTTGTCAAGAATCATTTTTGCAGACAGAATAAATTACTGAACAAAGCGGACAAGGCAAATATGGAAAACATATCAACACATAACTGACACAGCATTTACATCAGGATATAGACCCCGTTAGACCGAAACTCCTGACTATGTCAAAATATGTTTGTGCTAATGGAAATTTGCAATGTCATCAACCTGGGAATTGTTTTACTCCTATGCAACTAGGTTATCCCATTATATAAAGTGTGTTATCTATTTATTTATTAAATCAAATACCATATGTTACAATACGAGACTGGATATTTACAAATACATAATATTGTCTTGTTTTGCGACCTGAATTTTGCGTTAATCGTTTTGTTTCTTGAAACGTACAAGAGTAATATTCATTTGAACGATGCAAGACATCCCACAAAAATCAGCTATTGTAGTGCAACGATGTCAACGTATTTAATATCAGAGATCAAAAGTGATTTTAACAGTATGTGATAGACAATCTATTCAACTTTATAGCCATGCTAGCATCGTCAGTTTTATAATCATGGATAGCAAAGTCAATCAGTGTTTATTATAGATTTCACATTTAGCATAATTTGCAGCAATAAATACATCATCTTAACTGCAGTTATTTATGTAGCAAACCAGATGTTGAAAACATCTCAATTTTTTAAATAATGTCCCATAGCAGTGAATATAGATTGATTTGTTTATATATATGAAACAATTTTGAAATTCTGGATGCTTTTATTATTTCTCGAGGGGAATAATTGCCAACAGCGTTTTAATTCACGCACAGATCATAATGTAAGACATGGACGGGAAAAAGTAAGTAATTCATCAAGAGTTTATCACATTATGGCTCATGTATCAACGTTTTGAATGAAAAAATAAAGGATATTAGGACGATGTTGTGGTTTTGGGTGATATATTGTTTTTCTGAAATGATATAAAAGCTATATATATGCTATATTTGACAGAGGAAAATTCATATTCGGCGAGACTTGAAACTATTTATTTTTTAAAGAACAACGAGAAATATCATTTTATGAAATATTTTTTCCATACAAAACATTTAAGTGTTTAGTTCTTTTTATCAAATAGAACGATCTTTATACCGTTTAAACCCATCATCATTTGGTCTAATTTTTTTAAACGTATTTTCCCTTTTTTTATAAACTTTCCCCTTGTAAGCTCTATGACAATTTATTCCCTTGACAAATGTAACAGTGCTCCGCAGTTTCGCCACGTAGTCGGCAGTTTTCTGCATTTTATAGGAGACCACGTTTATTAGGCATTGAGTTAGTAGAATCAATGAAAAATATTCAGGCGTAGCTGGGATTGGGCCATCATCTAGATCTACTCATAAAACAGTAGTTCCGTTATCAAGTATTTTGCTTGTTCCTACGCAAAAACTACAAGTATCTTCAAGATACTACATAATTGACCATATAATTAGTATATATGCACGAGTAATATAATTACCATACCACAACACACCTGCGCCAAGCGAGGCAGCTGTTAATACCAGTTTCTTAAGTCTTTGGTATGAATCAGACGACGATCGAACCCACGATCTCCCGTTTCCGCGTTTGACGCTCTAACCACGAGGCCACTGGAGTGGTAGTGTCTGATGAAAATAAAAATGTAATTTTCGTGGTAGCAACCATATGCTCATGTACATTCCAAATTTAAGATAAGTAATATATTATATAAATGCCGTGGTAAGTGTGTGCGAGAGAGAGAGAGAGAGAGAGAGAGAGAGAGAGAGAGAGAGAGAGAGAGAGAGAGAGAGAGATATTAGATATATATCGGAGGAACTGAGAACAGACATTCGTCATCGCGAATAAGTTGCCAAGATAGACAAATTTTGTTCTTCTACATCTACTGAATGTATCGTTAATGCGAGGTTTTATGTATTACTGAAACAAACAATATTTTTTGTTTGCATTAATATTAGTGAATAAATGTCCTGGTACTGGTCATTCATTACTAAATATTATATCTTCGCAAAAATATCACCTCGATTACATACATTGAAACCAATTATAACTATTCGTAAACCGTGTTTACATTATATTTTTACATATTAATACAAAACGTTATTTTAATACCTTTTATTATTATCTTCATCTGTCACTGGTTTTAGTTTGTAGGAAATAATTGGTTTACTCCATTTAATTTAATTCTCATTTCTGTTTGAAGAACATAGTAATTCATGGCAAATTCATTTCAGTCACTTACAAAGGATGGCAATTTGGATAACAACACTACTACTAATGAATATCTCGCAAAGTTAGATATACTTGGTCTATTATTCCTGTTAGTTTTCGCTTTTATCGTAATACTCCAAATCATTTACATGATCATGAATCGTTGGGGAGGGGGGGGCATTCCAGCATTTTATTTCCATCACTCATCTGTGGAATCCTTTTCATTCCAAAAAGTTCAAGAATGAGCTCCGGGAAAAAAACATAAATTGACTGTAGAAGACGTAGTCGAAGTGTGTACAAGAAATCCTTGCTGAACCTCTTCCTGATTATGATTCTGATTTAAAAATTTCCTTCAGTTGGGACAAGGCATGCGATAGGAAGATCAGCAAATCTGAGATCGTCGATAGGAGCAGCCTTAAGATGTTCATCGAGATTTTGACCCAAATGCAGCGGGACAGTCTGTTAGCAAACTTAAAAAGTCTCTTATCAGAAGTTTGAAGCAAATTAATAATCACGGTGAACCTGAAAATGAATAGGCCCCAGAAGGGAGGAAACTCTTGAAGAAAAAAAAATTATCCATAACAAGTTGTACTTACCGAGAGAGGGACCATTACCTGACCCGCCAAGAGCTTTGGGACACATGAGAGGCGACCAGTCATGTTTGTGGAGATGATAAAGAGCTAGAAGTCACCAAGACGTCTGCCAGGCTATGACGAATCACATCGCGATTTGTCTAAATCGATGCCTGCAGGAGGGGGACACTGATGACATCATATATGACGAAGTACCAGGAACAATGGGACGTGCGCTAGGATAGAGACTAAAACTGTTGCACAAGATCGATGAAATCAAAAAGAAAGAACGAGATCAGCATCTTATGTAAAATGAAAGACCTTCATTCCAGGTGAGACCATTTCAGATATTTGGATGGTTGTATATATTTTTAATGCGTAACATGATCATTTTATATATTATGGATCAAATAGTGTATTGTCGTTATAACCTTGTCTATGATCTTTATTTCATTCTCTCTCTCTCTCTCTCTCTCTCTCTCTCTCTCTCTCTCTCTCTCTCTCTCTCTCTCATGTTCATTCAACACATGCAAATTGTTTATAGTGGAAGATTATATATGTTGTTAACATGAGTGATATAACAGGATCCAGTTTATTACTTTATGTAAATGTAATTAATTTGCATGGCTAAGCAATTTATGGTGTCTACTTTGTGCACATATTATTAGATTTAAAGGTAGTAAAGAGTGATCATTCTTCTTAAACTTGTCAAAAATTAATTATCACCAGTTGATCAGTGATTTTGTTTCAAAGCTATAAATTTGAAATTTTACAAATTTATCTTTCATTTACTTTCTATAAGCTAAGTAAGATAAACATTGCGTTTAACTCAAGTACAAACTTGACATTTGTATGAAAGCAATTTAGGTTGTAAAGTCTTTAAGTAGCTTTATTGCAGGAATGGCACACTTTCCAATAGCTTTATTGCAGGAATGGCACACTTTCCAAGCCCCTACACCGTTCGTTTGACTGCGAAATGATTGATGGATAAGGAATTGAAGAAAATGGTTACTTTCTTTGTTATACGATTTCGTAAACATATTGCAGTAAGTAGATGTCATTGACAATGTGTTTCTGCTCTTTCTTTTGAGCGACATTCTGCAAATTACTTCTAAGCGATTGTACATCCCGTATCACGAATGACTTTATGCAATTTGCAAGATATATTCGGAATACTAAAATGATGTTGATTAGGTAATACGTTTAGTCAAGTATTGTGCTGGTTTAGGCCTTTCTAATCTTCAAATCATATTTAATTATGTAAATAAATTTAATATTGAAACGTATTACGGTTTTAGGACATGTGTGTGTTGTACTCTAAAATTAGAATTGTGTTATGTATATAATGTATCATTTTAAGAGGACAGTTGTTTGAATTTATAGTTTATGTCGACTGGCCCGTTGGTTTTAAATATTAATCTGCCTTCCTCTCTGAACACAAGATTATACAATGATGTGATAGTAAGTCTAAAACATGTGTTTCATTTAAATGTGATCTACACTAATACATATTTATTACGTGCTACAGAGAGACATGGGGAAATGGTGCCAATATTTGTTAAATATGAATATTAATATATCGTTTTCCAAAATTATCTAATCTATTATATCATTGCTTGTATTTGTCACATTTGTGTAATTTTTTTCACATGTAATTCAGGTGTAATCTGTTGAAGTCACACTTTCCAGTTAATGAACTGTATTGGAAACAATGCACATTTTCCGAATACAACGTTATAACTTATTATACACACTGTCTCAGAATATTGAGTCAAATTTTATTTTTCATGGCATATATCTGCTTCTAAGAGAAAATATTCTTAAAATGTAGAGCAAAACGAACAAATAAAAATGTCTCTTTTTGCAAGGCAAGGAACGTTTGGACTGTTTGAATTTGTTATTGTTTATAGAATTTGTGCAGCATAAATTTACATATGTATGTATGTATGTATGTATACATGCATTTATGTATGTATGTATGCATGTATGTATGTATGTATGTATGTATGTATGTATGTATGTATGTATGTATGTATATCTCTATGACTGACTGACTGACTGACTTTATTTCCTCTTCAATAGAGATTACATCAGATTAATCAAATTCAGGATAATACAAAATCATGAAATACAACACAAAAGAATATAAATGAAACAAATTGGAAACGTATACCAGTGTAATTATCAATGTAGTTCTTTCTACATGACATATATGTTTATGCATACGTACATACACATACACACACAAACATATAAATGTACACACATATACATACATATATATTTACACACCCAAACACATATTTACACATACATATATACACACATATACACACATTTATACATATATATGATGAACAGCATGAAATCCTTCTCAAAGGAATAAAGATAGCAAAAGGTGACACTCGTATATTATATGAGCCAGAGAGCATTATATCTCCGTGATCTGTAATACATCAAAATTGCGGAATTTGACAACATCAGAATATTTGTTTATGTTTGTTTTGTTTTAAATTAATTAATTTATTTATCTAGATTAACTACTTATTATTGCTGTTATATTATGACATGTTGGTTGAGAGTAGGGCATGCATTTTATAGTAAAATGAGGTTATGCTTTTTGCCGTTACCAACATGAGTTTATCCCACACATCATCGTGGATAGACAACAAGCAATCTACTCTGCTTCCAAGAAGTGTCTCCAATAGTATATCGTCTTCTTGATTAAATAAATTAACCCCGTCTCTCACCTCTAAAGTGTCAATCACCTTCTCAAAGAAGACGTTTCGTTCTTCAAGGAGCTTTTCACAACCTAAGATAAGATGTTTCGCTCTGTCGTCAGTCTCTTTTCCACAGAGTTTACATATCATAACTTTTCCAACAGGCATGATATATAATTTCACTATTTCAGAGAGAGGCCATAACATAGATGGAAATTTACGTCCAAGAAACCATATACTGCTTGGTTTTAAGTCCAAATGAATGTTTCTGAAGTGAATTAAATCGCTCCTTAGTTCAATATCTGTATTCAAGGTAGCTTTTTCGATGTTTTGAATATTATCAATAATATTCCGATTCCAAACAAGTTTACCTTCGGTTTGTACTCTTACTGCATGGTCTAAGAGAACACTTCCCATACCATATTTCTTGAATATTTTGTCAATATCTGCTATAAACCCCGTCTGTCTAATTGGGTTGGTCAAGTACTGACATAAACGCAAAATGAAAATCTTTTTCCAGATAAGAGTCCAATCGCCCCTACACAGCCGGTTGAAAAAGTACAATTTCATCTTATCAATGTATGCTCCCATTGACCAGAGTCCTAAGGTACTACGCGTTGCCTCTATGGGCGAATATTTATCGAAAGCTTGCATACGTCTCGCTGCATATCTCTGACATAGCTCAAGTTCTTCTATATTGGTGTTTGTCATATTCGACCATAATTCACATCCATATAGGACTGAAGGTAGAATGATTCTTTTCCAGATTTTCATACTTGTTAAAGGGTTCATTCCTCCGTCTCTGATACCAATAAAATAAAAAGAGTTTAATAAGTGTTTACCTTTATCGCATGCTTCTTTTATCGCATCGTTAGGTTTAAAGTTGTAGGTTAGAGGTATGCCGGCATATTTCTTACTTTTGACTACTGGAATTGGCGATTTGTCGAATAGAAAAGAAGGGATATCATTTCTTCTTTTGTTTGTAAAGAGGATGCTACAACTTTTATCTGCATTATATTTCAATCTCCACCTTTTCGCATAATTAGAGATTGTATCGAGCAGATGCTGCATCGAATGATGCGAATTAGCCATTACAGTTGTGTCATCCGCTAATAAGACACACGGCAGGTGGAGATCGACAAGATTTAGGCCTCGCAAAGTGTGATCTAAATCAGTGATCAAATCGTCTATCATAACGAGAAAGAACCAAGCGGACAAGATACGACCCTGCCCTACACCCTGCTTAATATTGAAATATTTAGACAATTTGCCCGCAAATAAAACAGAACTAGTTACTCCCTTAAACGAGTCTTTCATGATGCGCCACGTCTTCCCTTTAATGCCAAGTTTGTACAGCTTGTAAAATAACCCATTGTGCCAGACTGTATTGAATGCCTTAGCATTATCAAGAAATGTTGCATAGACAGGAGTATCTTTATCCATATAGTAGCATATAGATTCTTTGATACAAAACGCTGCAGTGATACTGCCACAATTATTCCTAAAACCTTGTTGCATTGGATTTGGAAAATTAATGTGCTTAGAAAATATAAGTAGTCTATTATATATAATTTGCTCTAGGATTTTCTGAAGCACTGGAACTATAGCTATATCACGGTAGTTATTCATATCTAATTTGCTTTTTCCCCCTCCTTTAAATATTGGTATTACTAAACCTTCTTTAAAATGGCATGGGTACTCCTCGGCCTCGTACACTTTTTTGAAGACAGTTTCAAGTAACTGTACACTGCTTTGAGTGTCCGCAAACAGTAAATGCTCGGCAACAATACCGTCGTGACCACATGCCTTATTTTTACTGAGAGAACTAATTGCACTACTGATTTCTTCTCTAGTGGGAATTTTGTCAAGAACTTCATCAAAGTGGGAATGGGTTTCTATACTCTGTTTTATAACCTCTGCTAAGACCATCTGGTAATGATTCTCATCGTACAAATAGGAATTGTCAGGTAGTGATAAAATGGAAAAATGATTTGCCCATAAGTCTCTTATAGAGTCGTGGTCACGTACAATTTTTCCGTTAGATTCAATTTCGTATATGTAACCACGTTTATGTCTTTTATTCCGTATAAACTTATAGAAAGTAGAAATATCGAGCTCTGCAGCCTTTTCAAGCTCACTGAACTGTTCTCTGTCATACATTTCTTTTGCTCTCAGTAACTATTTTCCAAAACATTTCTTCGCTTTCTTATATTTCGCGTACGACTGAAATTCCCATCCTCTTGGCCTACCATCAGAGATCCATACCCTACGTTTCAGCCTCATTTCTGTATGAAACTTTTTTACGTTTAGTAGTTTCCAATAGGGGTTAGCGTATGGGCAAAACCTTTTTATGGGCAGAAACCTAGAAGCTGCGTCATGTAAAATCTTTACCGTGTCTTGAATAATACCATCAATATCGACATTTGTCACTAGTTCTGCCTTATGCAGTTGCGCTAAAAATTCATTGCGTGTTGCTTCCTTATACCTATTTATTTGTTCTGCCGATGCTTTCTTCCAATTTATGGAGGGAATTATATGCTTGTCAGCCATGATTATATTATATGCAAGAGGAATGGCCAACTCTATTTTTACAGGATGATGATCTGAAATGTTCAAAGGATGGTCATCAATTATTTCGGCCTTAACCACTAAATCGAATTTGTCTTTTTGCAATAGTATATGGTCTATCAACGATTTAGATTTACCATCGATTGAGAAAAATGTAAAGTCAGGTCCTTCACAAACAGATTGACTATTAACGGATATTAAGTGCCTATCGGTCAGAAACTTTTCTAGAATAGCACCTCTAGCGTTTGTTGTTAGACAGTTCGTTTTGAAGCTAAGCAGTGAACTTAACTGGCCATTGAAATCACCCGCGAGTATGGGAATGCCTTTTTTACAGAACATATCAAACTGGTCCTTTAATTCTTCCATTGTTTCATAGTAACTTGCAATAGGAAAATTAGTTGATGGCAAAAGTGCTCCGAATACAAAATATTTCAATTTATCATTACATATCACTTCTATCCCTAAGACTCTATCACTGCCGACGCTCAACAAAGGATTAACGCAGAGTGACTTCCTATATAGGATTGCTATTCCCCCAAACCCTGTATGTCTTATCCTTTCTTCAAAATTCACTTTTAACCTATTGTCAGAGCGTGATAAGGATTTAAACTGTGGATGTAAATTGTCTAGAAAGTTGAGTTGCTCCGGAAGAAGCCAGTGCTCAGTAAGCACTGCAATATCTACCTCATTTAGCAAAGAGTACAAATATGGTGCACCATACATGGCTCCTTTTACGTTCCATGTCATCAGACGAAATATATGACTAGACATTTGTTGACTTAAAAAATAGATTTTCAACACAAGTAGTACAATGACTATAAAATAGTTGACCATAATTTATGCATATATATGCGACTTACTACCCCTTTATATAGTTCCACCTGAACCTCTTGGCGTCCTTATCACCGTAATTCTCATACCATTCTCTTGCCCATACAAAATCTGGCCAAAAACCTTTCTCTAAAACCTTCTCAAAGTCTAAGTCATCTACCGTGACTAAAGCAGTAAAAGTGTCCTTTCCTCCTCTTACACGCCAGTGCTTTAAGATCTGAGAGTCAATTATTTATATTCCTTTGTTTCTGGCGTGCTTTTTTATACAAGTTCTCCTCTCCTCTCTCGTTCTGTCAACCGGTATCCTGGACATTAGAACTCGACGTTCATAAGAGTTCCTCACTCTTTTTTTAGGTCTGCAGTTTCTGTTAGTTGTGATGACATCGATTGTTTTGCTTCCTTTATCCAAGTCTTTTGATGAGGTGGCTGAATTTTTTTGAAAGGTGATCTTCTTTCCCTGTTGATGTATCTTGCATTTTCCCGTACTGAGTATTTCTGATCATGATGATAACCACGTTCTCCATTATCTTCAATTACTGTCAATTCTTCAGTTGGGGTACTGGGTATTGTGGATGGAGTCAGAACCACTCCTTCCCTTGAATCAGTGGATTTCAAGAGACCGCCTTTGTTCTTCGCCGTATATTCCGTTTGGTCCGATAAATACTTCCGTCGTTTTGTACGATCAAGATTTAGAGCAGTTCTCACATTCACCATATTTGCTGTTTGTGTTTCAGTTGAAGGTTTGACCATACGCACTATATCAGCTAGTGTTATTTGAGTCTGTGCATCGCATTTCGTGCTTACATTTTCTTTATCCTTATCACATACTCTATCTTCGAGCAGTTCATGTAAAAACAGTTGGTGACCTTTAATACTTTCCAACTGGTTATTCTTCTCCCTGAGTGATATTCTCAAGGCCAGATTGTCTTTAGATAACTTATTTTCTTCCTCTTTGCATCTTTTTAATTCCGATTGTAGTCTAGTAACGTCAACATCTCTATTGTGCAATTCTTTACGTATCTTGTCAAGCTCAGTTTTCAATTCATTTCTGATGTCATCTTTCATTTGTTGAATACTGCTTTGTATAAAATGTTTTAGATCTATTATCTTGTATAAATTCTCTATTGTTACGGAACTGTCATTTTTATCATTTAAAAGATATGATACTGAATTGCGTTCGGAGTTCTGCATCACCTGTTCTGGTTCTGATCCTGTACACACTGTCTCAGAATATTGAGTCAAATTTTATTTTTCATGGCATATATCTCCTTCTAAGAGAAAATATTCTTAAAATGTAGAGCAAAACGAACAAATAAAAATGTCTCTTTTTGCAAGGCAAGGAACGTTTGGACTGTTTGAATTTGTTATTGTTTATAGAACTTTTGCAGCATAAATTTACATATGTATGTATGTATGTATACATGCATTTATGTATGTATGTATGCATGTATGTATGTATGTATGTATGTATGTATGTATGTATGTATGTATGTATGTATGTATGTATGTATGTCTCTATGTATGTATGTATGTATGTATGTATGTATGTATGTATGTATGTATGTATGTATGTATGTATGTATGTATGTGTTTATGCTCTTAAAAACAGTGAAAAAGGTAAAGTGAAAACAACAGCCTTTGAAACATTTAAGAAATAATTTATTTCCTTCGAAAGAGAAGGTAGAAAAGAAGAATAAGAACTAAAGGTTTTAAGATGAAAATAAGAATAAGAACTAAAGTTTTTAAGAAATTAAGTCCAGACATAATCCAGGCACAATAAATTGTAGAAGTCTTAGTAACGAAATGATCTTATGAAGTCAAGATCGACTCATTAAGACAAATTCAACATGAAAGGCGATGACGTGTACTATAGGCCATTATGGTGCTGTTAAATCTACAGTTATTCGATGTTCCGCAGACAATAATATTCCGGTGTCTGAATGTCTAATAATTTTAAATAAATGACTTTGTCCAAGAATTTGGTTTCAGCATTCAAATATTTCTAGAGAAACGAAATAATCGTTTAAAATCTAAATAGTCTGAAGATAATTTAAAATATAACTCAATTGGTCTCAACAGATGAAACAAAATACCTTACACCCAAACATTCAAAAGCCTGACTCAAATAGTTTACGAAATAATTTCCAAATGAAGTAAAAAAGATTATTTCAAATGTAATGGAATGTAATAAAAAATAACCTTTAAATCAAACTAATCAACAAAGAATTAAATTAAATCAAACATATAATAAACCAGATTAAAGTAAAACGTAACCATTTAACGAAAAGAAAGATTTGTATCAGAAAGCTTTTCTTTAGATTAATTATACATAAAGAAAATAATAAGACCTCTTTTACAATATGTACATTATATATATGATAACACATTTCTATACTTGAGAAAGTGCAATTGTTTTTAAATTAATCAGTCCCTTTAATGTGCCTGATATCAAGAGTTAGTTCCCGTACCAACGAGCTCCACCTTAGTAGTCTTTGATTTTTTTTCATCTTGCCAATGAAAGTAAGAGGCTTGTGGGCACTAAACACTATAATCGAAGAAGATGCTGAATGAAATGCAAACTTCAAAATATTGTTATGCCAGTATCAACATAAAACATTCCTTTTTATTGTTAAAAAAATTATTTGGCACGATTTAATTTTTTTAGAGAAATAGCTCAATGGAATATCACCTTTCTCGAATTCTTCATTTAAGCTTGCTGCAACCCCAACATCATTTGTATTAACAGACAGCTTAAAATGGCTGTCTAGAACATGGGGCGCTTTTCAAGTATGGCTTGTAGCATATCAATAGCCAACATACATTTTCAGTTTCAAGGAACTTGTTTTACGCGCTGATTAAAGTTGTCAGAGTTTCAGCAATTATACAGCGATTGGAAAATACATAACAATCGCATCAGTTGCTTTTTATTAACAGGTACATGGAATTCATAGATTACATTGACCGTATCATATCTAGGTTTATCTTGTCCACGCGCCACAGTAGGTCCTGGAAACGTTACACAGGCACTGCAGATGTCAGATTTCGACAACTTAATTATCAACTTATATCTATGAATCTGTCAAAGAGCTTATGAACTGTTGCTAAATATTTTTCCTAGGTGTCGCTATAGAGGAAGAAATCATCGTTGTAAGCATAACAATTATCAAGACCAGAGTCTATCATAATCATGAGACGTTAAAATGTACTTTGTGACCCTTCTTCCCGAACGGCATTACTTTATATTGATACGTTCATCTGGAGTCACGAATACCGCAATGTCGTTTGCTCTTTTCGTTTGTGGAATTTGTCAAAATCTCTTCAGAAGATCAAATTTGGAGACGTACTTGGCATTTACGATCTTAGCAATACAGTCATCTATTCAAGGTAATATAACTTGATCTGTTTTGTCACACTGTTCACCTTCCTATCATTAGTTCCTGTACGTACCGTTTTATCCGGTTTTGCAACCAGTCTACATGGTGATCTCTGGTTAATTGTATTGGCCTCTACGAAATCATTTTACAGCAAATAATGAATGTATTTTGTTAAGTATTCCTGTTTGAGAGGGCTCATTCTGTAATGGCTTTGTTTTGACAGGTTTGTAATCAACAATTTTAACGTCAAAGAACATGTTATTCGTTCTTGAAGGAACACATGTAAATAATTGCTCATATTCCAATAAGAACCATTTAACTTCATTTCTTTATTGATTTTGCAAATGTGCACGTTTCTGGTCGTGATCATTCATCATTTCTACATTCCGATGATTTGTCACTCAAATATATGCTGAATCCGATGATCTTCCTTTACTTAAATCATGAATGAATGGGACATGTACAAATCAATTTTTTTGTCGTATTTTAGATGGTGAGCATATATATGTAGGATATGATAGTGGTGTGATGGATAATATTTGTATAGTGTAAAGGATACTCTTTTATAGGAGATGTAATCTTCTTAGATTACGTTCTTCGCTACAACACAATACTTTTTGGATATTGTCTTTTAGAGTTATTAAATTGTATAATTAACGTGATGGATAATATTTTGGTGTGAGAGGAAGTCAATTTTGTAAAATTAATCTTCATTGTGTACATTCTAAGCTATCACATTTTGGATTGTCTGTCTGTCTGTGTGTGTGTGTGTGTGTGTTTGCGCATTGATTGGTATTTGTCCCTACAAAACTCTCTTTGTCCGTATCAAATTTGTTTCACCTACCTTGCTTCCTACAGTAGTCAATATTCACGTCAGCCACTCGCTACCATAATGTATACATGTGACCTCAAGGCACAAACCAAATATTTTGAGAAATATATATTTAGGAAATATTTGTTTAATAACTGCAAAAACTGTTGTCATAAGCCATAGGTGTGGATCAAAGAAATAAAATATATTTGGATAAGTGGATGATTAGCCCAAATTTGGGAGAATTGAGATGAAAGCTTGGAATAATAAAACAATACAATGTGTCTGTATTTCTGAACAAGTGTTCATACGCTTAAGACATACAAGTGAAATACCAAAACATAATAAATCCCCTCACAATTGGTGCGGTGGGAACATAATCAGTTAACTGATTCTTTCACCACATTGTATTACCAATTAGTTCCTTACTATGAATTGCCTCTTTCGTAAGAAAATACCATACATGTAACAGGTCATAAAATAAAGTGAGGTTGGGGTGGAGTGACATGATGAACTAGCAGATTATTTCTCCCAACAGAAAGTTGTTTCTTTTCCTTCATGAACTCTATCCTAATCTGATAGAGGCTCACTTTTGAAATATAATGCAGGTTATGGTTCACTTTACAAAATCTCACAAGTGTTTTTTTTTTAAAAAAATGTAACTTTTACATTAATAGAGTTTACATTATTGGACTAATATCAAATCAAGTCACTTGCATGATATAAGACACAACTTATAAAGAATCGTCCTGGTTCTTCTTAGCAAACTAACAATACATTGAAATGCAGACCAATCTGATGACCTAAGTGGCTAGTGCATACACCTTTGATGTGGAAGGTTGTGGGTCAAACCCCATTTGCGTCATATCTAATGCTTTTAAAATTGATTCTAGCATCTGCCTCGCATTGTGCTCAATATAAGAGGTTTGTGTTTAAATTGGTCGGCCTGGTGTCATCATCATGTGACTGGGTGGGACATGATGCGACATGTATGCAGGGTGATGCAACAGTGCTGGACATCACTACAAACGGCTGCACTGCAGACACTGCAGTAATGAAAAATCTAAAATACACACGCACACACACACACATATGGTCATTTGCAAGGTTTCTAGAAAGAGTGAAAGTGTTCAAGAAAACACATGTATTGGATCCACTAGTACTATTCACATAAATGTCAGTAGACAATAATGATGTTGCACTCATAATCTAAGCATGTTTGCCTACACCATATTTGAATCCATATTACTGTACTGTAAATACTTATTTATATTGTTGTTGTGGTTCCTGTAATTGCTCAGATTTTAAAAACCAATCTGGAGACATATGCTTGACAATACTATTTCTGGAAAGTTTGTAGCTGTCTTCGCGTGATGAAATTCCAAAGTTTATAACTCAAAACATACAATTCCACGTACCATCACCTCATACAATTTGGAGAGGATGACAGAGGTGAGAAGAGGTAGAGAGGAATCAATATAGAAAGGCCGATATAGGAAAAGAGCAGACGACAGAGAGAGTGATAAAAAGAGAGAAAGTGAGGAGAACACAAGAGGAAGACAGAAAAAGAAAAAGAGGAAAACAGGAATAAATGACATAATACATAAAATGACAGAAAAAGAAGAAGAACGATGCAAGAAGAGATCAGTTAAAGAGAAAATGTCATACGAGAAGCATACAGACTAAGAAGGCGAGATAAAAGAGGCAGTGTTATGTAAGGAATAATATGAGAGGAAGCGAGAGGTAAAGACAGATAGGAAGAAATATTGGAGAAAGAGAAAGAGAGAGAGATATACATAGAGAGTGGAGAGAGAAGACAGTTGCAAATACAGGAAACGAGGGTAACATGGAGGAAAAGAGAGAGAGAGACAAACAGAGAGACATACAGACAGACAGGCAGACAGACAGACAGACAGAGAGAAAGGAAGACAATGAGCAGAGACAAATAGAGAAATACATGGAATGGAGGAAACGAAAATGAAAGCGAGAATGAAAGAGATACATTTAGAAAGACAATGTTTGAGAAAGACAGACAAAACAAGAGAAGAAGAGAATGAAAGACAGATAGAATAATTAAATTTACAACAACAATTTTTCTGACAATCATATTTCTTCCAAGAAAGACTATAATACCTGGTAGTTATATTTCCTCATTTTATATTCTGATTATATATAAAATCCAAACAAAGTAATGAAAACATAAACCCACCTGATCACCTGTTATTATGGTAGGTTGTAACATTAAAATTTAATTTAATATCGTTGTTTTTAGAAACAAATATTCATTTTCAGGAGAGGGGTAATTTTTTTTTAATTCTTAGAATAAGTAGCCATTTTTATTGATTTTCATTTTACATTTTCTCATGCTTAAAATGTGTAGTTGAAGGGGAAAATAATTTAATAGCCAGTTATTTTGGAGGGGGAGAAATAATCATCTGGCCTTTTCTTCCTCAGGAAATGGACAAAACATTCAGATGAAGGAGAAAAGATTTTGCTAGGTTACAATGACAGTTTTTATTGCAAGGGTCTGGTACTGCCAGAGATGCATACGTTTATTTCGATTGATGATTCTTGCATGGCCAGAGCTTGAGAATGACAACATTTAGATAATCAGTGAAGCACGATACAGACCCTAACAAAAATGAATATATAGCCTACATGGCTAATATATAAATCACTAATGGATGACTTTTCTTAAAATAATTAATTAAATTAATTACTTCCCACAATTTACTAAACACAGAATTCAGACTCTCACAACATTAATTGTACTTATATTCCCACATGTTTACTTGGTAAATCAGTTGCATTCAGCATTTTTTTGCATCTGAGTTTCTAAATATATTATCTTGATTTAATATACCCACCTACCTACCCATCTACCGATCTATCTACCCATCTACCGATCTATCCATCGATCTACCCATCTACCGATCTATCCATCGATCTACCCATCTACCGATCTATCCATCGATCTACCCATCTACCGATCTATCCATCGATCTACCCATCTACCGATCTATCCATCGATCTACCCATCTACCGATCTATCCATCGATCTACCCATCTACCGATCTATCCATCGATCTACCCATCTACCGATCTACCCATCTATCTACCCATCTACATATCCATCTATCTATCCATCTATCTATCCATCTATCTATCTATCTTCCTATTGTTTAAATAAAGAATGAATATTACAATGTATATTATGACAGTACAATACAAAACCATTTATTACCTTAGTATCTAACCAACAGTGGTTCTTAAATATATATTTTGAAAGAGACTCTAAAGATACTTAAAACACAAGAAATTGACAGAAGTAGTAGATGTAACACATTTGGAAACTGGAACATAATGGAGTGTAACATTTTGCTGTTCAAGTTTCATTTTGATTATCATGTTTCTCCTTTCATTGCTATCTAACAAGGGTCATCCTTATTAGCACCATCTCTAATTCAAATATCCCAGCCAACATCACTTGGGAGAGCATGGTCAATTGCACATTTGAATTATCTACTCATGATGGGAAGGCAAACCTTTGATATTGCCCTAAGGGACATTTGCTTGCTGCTAACAGTCTCTTACCAACCTTGCGTTTCCTGGATGATTTTTCATTACTTGGATTTGGTTTAGCTGAGCATTTCTAGATTTTTGTGACATGTAACTTTATCTGCATGTCACAATAAAATCAGATAATATTAATAGAATTTTTATATATCCTTATGGTAAGACAAAGCAGACACAGTAATGTATATGCATGAAATTCACAATTCACTATAAATTTCACTTTTTGTCAGCTCAATGAGTAATTAAACAAACTAACTGAATCTTGATTGAACAATATTTGAAACGACGACTGTTGATATATACTTTGTTAATGTTGACCTGTAAAATCATGAAAAAATGTAAACTTAAAATGTTATGACCTATATGTTATAATCTACTTATCAAATGCATCATAAAAAAGATTTAATATTTACATGATAAAATCTGAAAGCATCCTGTATTAGGCATTATGAAATTACCAGTAGAAGCATGTGTAGCAATTTGATTAAAGTGTGCACAATTTGTATATATTATTATGTGTTTATACACATGGATGAATATCCACTGCCCCACTGTCTTCAATGAAATCAGTTGATACATTTTGGTTGCAGATAAATTATACAATTAATTCCTTTCAAGATTATTTTTTTAAATGTGTTTTCTCAATTGCACCTGTTATAACAATGCGAACACCAAAATTTACATTGATACAGGTTTATGCAGTGGTTACGCTAGAGGTGTGCGGAGGGTGCGGACTGCACCGGGTGACACCATCTCAGAAGGGTGATACCAAATGAAAAAATTGCAAATAAAGTAGGTTTAATGTAAAATAACTATAACTTAACGTTGTTACAGTTCTTAAATACCTTTACCTTCTGATCTTTAATTAATTTGTTTTTGTTCTTGTCATTTTTATACTGTGGACCATGAGTTTGCCGCACAGGGTGACACCAACCCTAGCGACGCAGCTGGGTTTATGAAAACAATTAGATTGAATTGTTCATATCAAATCAGCACAATACCTTTATTACAGGGCACCTTACACTTATATAAACAATACAAGGTCCAAAGCTTCTTCACATCTGGGAGTATAGGTTGCTTTCTCTCCAGCTCAAAGTTCACAATTTAATAACATAATTAAAAAGTCCTTTTAAACGGTCAAGAGAGATATATAGTTGCCTCTGCATTGCATATAAAATAGCATTAACATAATCATGCTATTATCATTTGTGCTGCCTCCAAAGCTAAAGTGCAGCACATATAATTTTTTTGTCTAGCAGCATTTGTGTAAATTGCAAGATTATTTTAATTTGTTTTCATTTTTATCTATTAATACAAAGACAATTTTCCAAGTTTTGAAAAATGTATTGAGTAGAATAGGCTGTGATGGAAATAACCTAGATTAGTAAACGTATACTATTAAGTTATATTTTATATAATATATTGTGATTACTATTCAATATGCGAGGACATTCCATCCATGATAACTTTATTTATGATTAGTTTTCTATTATTATCAATGATAATTCCCCATATATATTCCTGACCTTAGTATTATGTATCTAAATTCATCATGAAGAACTCACAGTTATGTGTTTTATGGATGCAACATAAGTCTTTTACAGACCAGAGTTTTAAGAAACGGGTTACTGAAATTTGCACCTGATTCTATCGTGTCAACTTCGAAACATATTTTTAAGCAATTAAATATCTAACATTATTGAAGTTTTATTTTCATGGAGTTTGCATGGGTCTACAATGATAGCTGGACAAGTACCGCAAATCATGAAAGCAAGTGCCTTATTTTGAGCCAGTACATGTTTAGCTAGCTTGAAATAACTATCTCTAGGCCATTATTTTGGTGTAAATTGTCTCTGATCATGAACTTGGGTTCACTAAGTTTAGCTCATCCGTTAAAGACACCTGCTGGGCACCTAATAGCTTTGAAGACATTTAGTAAAAGACATTTAACAGTTAGTTCAGTATGCATAAGGTTAAATTTCTCAAAGAGTATGCTCAGTATGAATTAGTATTAAATTTGGCATAGTTTTTGTACATTTATCTTCTTAAATTGACCATATGAGCATCTATTACATAAATGTCATCCATGAATTCACATCAGAAATGCACCTCTCTACTCCTAGGATGGTAGCAACAACTCATGTTGGTGGCTAGACTTGTATATTTGGGTGACATCAGAGTACAGTTGCTGAGATATTGGGTGCTGATGTATAAAACTTGATAGCAGCTGCTTGTATAGAATGAAGAACATTGATCCAGGAAGCGACCACTGTGGAACACCACAACGTAGACTAACTGGACTGGGGTGTATTTCATTTCCAGATACAAGTTGTGTTATGTTGACTAAGTAGGAGTTGAACCACACTAAGGCTGTATTGTGAATGCCAAATACATGCTGGAGAAATGAAGTAATATATCATGGTCTATTGTGACAAATGCTGCAGACAAATCAAATAAGGTGAGAGCTGTTATCTTTCCGCTATCCAAAGCGGAGAGAATATCGGTTTTGATATAATTTGTTAACATTACATGAAGAGAGTCAAAGTATCCATGTACTTCATAGTTTGAAATCAGTTATATGTGTATTGTGCTTCCACCGTTTATAGTAATGAAATAGTGATTCAAAGAGTTCCTACCCATAAAACGATACACCACATGTTGTTTCAGAGTATATACATTTTTCACTCGTTTTCGTAATTTTCGTACTATGTTCAAAGCTGTATACGTCATATGATTTGCAATAGTATAATTTGTTTCGGACTTCAATTATTCTAATTTGTGAAACACCAGATCATATATTGTCACGTGTCCTATTGCATTTTCAGCAGCAGAAATGGTAATCGTCTAGCGAACAAAATAGAAGTGTACTCTTGTAGTAAAGCGAATTCGTTCATAGATAAATTAAGCAAACGATAAAGAACAGATATTCAAACTATCTTTACATTTCCGAAAGATGCAATGTGTTTTACGAACCTAAATGTTAGCCCACGGCTACAAGATTATATGAGCAGCTGAGAGGGTGAACAGACCAACCTTGTAGGCGTCAACGAGGCTTCCTCCTCGTTAATATTTAATAGAAAGGTCTATTTGACAAACTGAGGCTTCCTAGTAAATATTTAATAGAAAGGTCTATTTGGTAAACTAACGCTTCCTCGTAACGGTTGATTTGGCAACAAAAAGACGCCATTGTCGTTGGAATTCACCCTCTCTGCTGCTATGGGTTAACAATGAAAATCACTACGATTTCACGAACAGACTAATTTGTAAGACCTCGCCTCGTAAATCAATTAGATTATTGGATTAGTCAGTGAGTCTAAAATTAATTCTCGTTAACGAATTATTATGACATCGCATATAGACTGGATTAGTTGGATCCTCAATAATTAGAAATCGTGGAGGAGCTGTTGGGGCAAATGAATATAAAATATATCCCTGCTGAGCTTGATTTGATCGCTCGAGATTTATTTGATAACTTCCCTCGATAACATTACATAATAAATTCAATGCTCTCACTGAGGATATATTCACATTTTGAGGAGCAATATGCCTACCACCAACATCTGGGTCATTATTATATTTAAGAATTGTTGTTTGTGGTTGTGGTGCTGTTTTTTTCAATGCGTCGTGGATTTGTTTGAAACCCTCATCGATGGCATCATTGAGAGATTTTTGTAGTTCTGAGATATTATATCCGTCTAGTTTGAGCGTGGGAATATCTTCTACGCGTATATTATATACTGTCGCAAACTCTGTTCTCGTTTTAGGATTACTGTCACCAAATACCTCTTGAATAATTTGCGAATTAAATGTTTCCATGTCATTGATGGTTTTGTTACCTGTTTCTACGACGCTGATAAATTCATCTCGGGTGAGAGTACCGGATTTAAGAGATATTAACAGTGAAAAATCATTGATCGCTGTGAAATTTTCAGTGATTTTATCCTGTCGAGTTGCGTAATATCTTCGGTTGCGGTCGTCTATCATTCCAGTGAAAAAATTCCATCTGGTGTAATCGCTATAGCTTTTTACTAGATTATCGGGTTTTATCTTGTCGGTAACAATCTAATTTTTCTGGTTCAACATTAACTAGTTCCTGTCGAGGTGGGATTTCAGGCCATCCCAGTATAGTTCTTATAGAACTCTGACAGATATCTACGACATAACTAGGCGAGTAGCAGCAGAGAGGGTGAACAGACCAACTTCGTAGGCATCAACGAGGCTTCCTTCTCGTAAATATTTAATAGAAAGGTATATTTGACAAACTGAGGCTTCCTAGTAAATATATAATAGAAAGGTCTATTTGGTAAACTAAGGCTTCCTTGTAAG
>JAQISU010000318.1:162500-252500 GCA_029339505.1 Unio delphinus | reverse complement strand
CTGATATAGTCAATCCCTGTGAAGAACGTATCGTCGCTGCGTAACCTAGCGTCCATGGGGATTTATCAGCGCGTAATGCATCTTCGACTACGCTGATATCAACCAGCACAATATCATTTAACACTAAATTTTGCTTTTCACGCTGTCCTTGAATATCAACTTCGATATTTTGTTTTCGTCTATCCGAAGGCCTGTAACACAACGGTGTTGAAAGTGCTGTAAATGTTTCTTTATGCAATTCAAATAACTTCATCTGAATTGTGTCTCTGACTATTTTTCTACTCGCTACTATAAAATCGTTTGGTCTCCACGCTTCCCGGAAATCTTTTAATGGTGTTTCTGAAATTATTTCACGCGCTATCTAACATTGAATTCTATCATGTTGTAATCTAATTAGTTTCTTGAACTCGCGTAATTGTTCATCAAGTGCTCTATGATCGGTGTTAATTTCTTCATAATAGTCTACAAATTTCTTTAGCCAATCATGTGGCGATAAACCGACAAATGGTGGTGATTGGCCATGATCGCCGCACATGACGACTTTTGTATTCGCTAACAATAATCAAACGAGAAACTTTTGTAATACATCTAATGACACTGTGCATATTTCATCCCAAATAATGGTTCAGGAATAAATTTCTCACCCATTCGTTCAGGAGTCCATTCATCGCCTTTCCAACGAAAGAAACTGTGATAAGTACAGGCATTTACCCCTCGTTGTTTCATCTCTCTGGCGAGTCTGTGTGTTGATGTTAGGAAAATCATATTTGATTTCCCACGAAATAACTTAATCGCACGAGTCGTCTTTCCTGACCCGCCACAGCCATTTAGGTAGCTGGTTTTATATCTACATATTGGATCAGATATCAGCGGTGCATTAGATAGTTCTGATATCTGATTATTTTTAAAATATTTATCTTCAATCGTAACATCTGCTAATTTGGAATAGTCACGCAGTATTTCCCGCTTAATTCTCCATGACCCCCAACTCTCGTCAGAATTAGTGAATTTGGCCACTGCTTCTCGATGTTTTACATCTATATAAAATGAATCAGTGGCTACTCTAACTGCGGTGTCAGGAAATCTATTTATCATCGAAAATAAATTGATAGAATCATAAGCTAGCATAGACGACCTCAAATGTGTATACTGAAGATTTTCTCCGTCTGCGTAAGTAACAATTTTACCACATTTTGTTCCATCGGACAAGAAAGCGTCTTTACGATCGACATACATACCGTTAGATGTTATGTCCGCGATTATAAAATCGTACTCAACGCTATCTATAATCAACCGTGAAGAACATCGTTTATTGTCGTATTTTCCACCCTGAGTGAATTTACCAATTATTCTTCTACCGAGTTTTTTTGCGTCTTTTTTTCTAACTTCAAATAGCTGCTTAGACCATTTCACGATATATTCCTAGTCGAGATCGGGAAACTGTTTTTGTTGTTCGCTGATTATACTATCTAGATTAGGTTGTGGTAACCAGACTTCAGTCTGAGCTCGATAGGATATAATCGCTTCACTGACAATCAGCGATATCAGTATTCTACAATCAATCATATACCGTAACAGCACTATTGCCATCCAGTGTTTTTCAGAGATATTTCTACCAATCCAAACATAACAGCGCGGATGAAGTCCTGTAGCCAATTCAAATGATACTACACGAGCGAATCCGGTTAAATCAAAATCAGGCAGTGGCCCATTAATAGCAACACGGGCCATCTCGTGTGTGTGATGTCCAAATCGTTTAAAGTTTTCAGCGCAGTCTCCGTACCCAAGAAAACGCGCCGGATAACACGCGACTATATCAACTGAAATAATAGTTTCAGCAGTGTTTTTTCGCATTCCATAATCCACCGTGATTAAATTCTATACAACTTGATTTGATGTCTGTGTGAAATTCAGCTCTTGTTGGTTTCCATGTGTTTCTCTTTCTCGCAAAATGAGCTGCAACCGATGGAATTGTAAAACAGTTTGTTAGTAATTGTTCGCCGTCGAAACTCTTCGAAAAACTACTAGCTAGTTTTTTCATCGCCTCATGGAGGGCTTCAGTGCGGTATAATTCTCCATTGGGTCTTACAAATTAATCGAATCTACCCTCCTCGTTTTCAAAACTGTGAAGTAACCACACTAACACAGGATCGTTTTTACTCATCTGGTGAATAAAATCAAATAGTTTCTATTCTCCGGAGAACTCTTCGGGTATATATTGTATGGTTCTATCCCGCGGAAATATTGTTACTGCAGGTGTCCATGCGTGTTCATTATGATCAATAATTTTGATTGGAGCTCCACTCGATTTATATTTAGGTTCGTATAATAACTCGACTGTTATCGTCATTACCGATATTGGGAATTTTAGTACTCGTTCTAACGCTTCCACATTTTGAATTGTTGTCCGCCGCTCCTACACTGTTAGTCCCCACTCGGTTATTTTTTGCGTCTTAGATCAGTCAATTTATTTCCACGCAGTGCATTTGTGAAGTGTTCTAATATTCGTTCTGATACACAATTCAACGACGACAGTTTCATTGGTGCTAGTTTTTCAAAACTCGGTTTATCATTTAGCGGTTATAGCCCATAAACAATTCCTGTTACAGGATAAGATCTCTCGTAGCATGGTTTGTGAAATCCAATCTCCCGTGTCTGAACGGATAATGAATTTTATTCTAAAAAAATACCTTTTTCGCCCAAGATGGGAGATTATCACTGCTGCGCTTCTACCGTTCATGGTAGCATCAACGTTACCATCAATTCGAAATGTTGACCAACAGTGAGATACTCCATCACGCTTGAATTCATTAAAACAATCACGAATTTTTCTTATCATGGTTCTATCACCTATTAGATGTTTTGGTGTATCAGAGACTCTATCGAGATTGAATTTAGCATTTTTCCAAGGCGCAACTTTCGATAATCTCTCGAGCTCTTTCATATTATAATTAAAACAAGTATTTAAGTAGATAATTTATATACAACGAATCATTGTAAATGGCTTATGATTGGATCATTAACCCCGTGTAACAAATTATGCAGAAAGGACTTCTGTGGGTATCATATGCAAAGCGTTCGTAACGGGAGTTATGGGCCTTTACTCTTATACGATGTGGGATTGGTGTGAGAGGAATATCACAGTTGTGTCTCGGTTGTGATGGCAAGCGATGCAGAGAGCTGAAGCGTTACTATGATAAACGAACTAAGAACTCCATCAATGACTGTGTAAGCGTCCCTGAACGAGCCATAAGAACTCCTCAAGACTAGATTGATAGATTTCCAAGTAATGTAATAATTCAACCAAACAATGAATTGGACAAATAATAGTATAGTATATCAATGGACCAAGAATTTCGACCGCATCCCGTGATTCCCATTTATGAGGCATCCAGTGATCGTATTGTCAGACACTGCAGACTGAAGAAACCAGTCGGTGCTGTGAATAAACTTGGATATCTTATGTTTACCACTGGAAGGAAAACTTATTATTGTCATCGATTCGTCTTCGAGGTGTTTAATGGATTGATCAAGGATAGTTTTGTTATCGATCACATTGATTCCAATCCTAAGAACAATTCTTTATCAAATCTACAAGCTGTTACACAACGTGAGAATTTAAAACGAGGAAAGACTGGGAAACACGTGAAAAATGCAAAATGTACAAAATCCATTGATATTGAAAATAACGAACAAAAATATTCTAATAAATAGCGGAGGCCGGTAGATATTTTGATATTTGTAGACTCTCAGTACGATTTTTTGCATAGGGAACTTATCGATCAGCTATTTCAAAAAGGACTGGACAAAATGTTTAATTTTTGTATGTCTAAATCATGTTTTATATGACACCAGCGGAGATAACTCGTACGAGTACGAACGTATGGCTGTTTCAGTTATGTCCTGTGCTGCCCCTGTCAACTGGTCCATTTTACAACAGTGAATAACGGGACAAACTTTCTAACATCATTACAGAAAACAAGTGTTTCACGAATGGAATTCTGGATTCTTTTTTAATGAAGGTGTATTGTTTCGGTAAGACATATTTTGTTATTTATAACACTGAATTCTATGTCTTCAAAGTCCGACTTAATTTGATTGTAGTTTAAACTATCTGATAATTGAAATCCCTGACTTTTCAAACTTAAAATTTCAGCTTCTTCAACGCTGATAAAGATCTCCCCCAAATATCAATCATGTTATTCTATATAATCTCTCTCTAAAATCTCTTCGATTTCCAGCGACTGCTAGTATATTCACTTACGACAACATGTGGTTGTTTTCAAGATGTTGAAATAGCATCAAGGACATTTAATACTTCGTTGCCGCATATTGGTGGGTCATTCATTTGTTGTGTTGTTAGCGTAGAATACAAACAATGAGGTTTTAAGCGGTTTATATAACTCATAAATTCCTTCGGCGGTGCTAATCCATATAAATCGAAATAAACGATTTCACGTGGATCAATCGCGTATGCAACCCAATGAGTTCCAGGTCCGCTGCTGTTATCGAGATTAATGATACCGGTTTCGACGCTGTTTGGTTGTGTCGGTAACTGATCTTTCATAAAGACACTTCTGAAGTTTTTAATCGAGAGTGTTTTAGCAGCATCGAGTAAATCAAAATTTGACATTGGTGTTAATAAAACGTTCCTGGGATTCTCAGACCCTTTCCGCTGTACCATGAATACGGGGTTCCTGGTAGTCTTTCCCTTCTTTTTTAAATCCTTTTCCAGTTGCTTTCTTTAGTGCCATTTCTGCTGCGGTACCAACGGCCCCTAACACTGCCGCTTTAGTCACCGCTGGGGCTGCTGCCGCAATCAACGCTGGTAACAAAGCTAACAAAGGAAATATACCCCCGGTCTTTTTCATATTGTCGATTGCAGCCGCAGAAAGTTTAATTCGAATTCCTTTGTTATTTTAGAGCGCGGTACTAAAATGTTTTGTTTGACGATTTGTCAGCAATAATTTATTTACCCCGCCTGTTATGTGATTGGGTTTCAGCGTGATCGTAGTGACGCATTTTCCAGCTGTTTCAGATTGTAGTTTCTTAATCTGATTAGGAGTTAACGTAACACTAATAACATCATATGGCATTTTATTAATAACAGATTGATCTAATTGTTACATATTTTCTACTGGTTGCATCTATCACTCTCATTCTTCTGCCAACACCTTCGAGTAGCATTGATTTAGCACCGAGAATGACAGAAACCGCTCTATAACCAACACCAGCAGGGACTACACGAGCTCTAAAGTGTATATCAACAACGGACTGTCTTATTAAATCAAGATTTTTCAACGAAAAGTAATAAATAGGATATAAATTTTTATAATCATGCTGTGGTATTTGCATACCAGCATTCTGATCGCGTGCCATATATGCCAACAACCTGTGATACACGCGTGCAATATAATTGTTGTCGTAATGAAATTGTATATCCTCGGATGGTTCCTGTTGGCCATTTATTCTCAGCGAGACTTCATTAACGCCTAATTTATCAAATATCATATGGCTACGTGTTTGATTGTCTAATCGCGCTCTATTTTGTAGCGCAATAAATATATGACATAGAGCTGAAACACCTTGTCGCGCTGCCATGTAAATGTACCATTAGTATCAGAATCCATAGTATCTGTGGACACCAATAATCAACTTATCAACGATTTTTTTCCTTGGTCCATAAATGATAGTAATCGCTCATCCGTGATAATTGAGTCATTACTGTCATCCATAGCGATAGTTTTGATAAAATAACTTTACCGGCAGCAAGACCAGCTTCATCACCACGCCAGATTGCATCATTATCAGTACCCTTTAGCACGAGTACTACCGTATGCTTTGCTCCATAGATGACTTTTCGGACATTTCTGCAGAATCCAAATATATGATGTAGTGGAATCACGCATGAAAATCGTCGACGATCTCCTTGTATCATTGTTTTGTGTGTTGCATATCCTAAATTGTAATCGGGATATCAAACGCAGCAGCTGGTCTATCTCTGTGTTCATAAGAATTAGCAATTGGTTGTGGATCAGATACAGTATCTTGTGGTGTCCGTATTTTAATATACGGAGAGCGATTCGGTTGATCAGTAATATCCTTAGCGAACATCATAGATGGACCATCCGATCTTGTATAATCGTCGGAGTATCTTGCTAACCTTATTATTGTTGTGGCTACATCAACATTATTCTCAATGGTTTCAATTTCTTTTCGATCATCGAGATATCTAGCGCTAGTAAATAACGCCATGATCCCATTATTGACAAAACCCACTCGGACAAGAGGGTCATTTGCGTATTCTGTATTGGCTGCAACATATGTTACAAGTTCTCCTTCCACTTCAATAGACGCTTCACACGGTAAAAAGTATTTACTAGTATCATGAACTTGAAGTTCGATTCTTGATCGAAGATTTGGTTGTATTGCGTGATAGGCATAAAATTGATAATCGAGTACAGAATCATCCTTGCGCACTGGGGCATCCATATCAAACGCTGGATCAGGTGACCGTTTGAACATTTTATTATATATTCATTGATCTAAATCATCGACGTCGACGACCCCGTCGTGGTTTAAAACCACTTCCGGCTATCATATTTGCGGTTATGTTATCTTGGGCGTTAATCACCAGCGACGCTAGTTTCTGATCCACTGCGTTATTATTATTTTACTAACACTCGCAGGCATTTTTGCTGTAGATGGTAACGTTAACGACGGAGTCGTCAATGGTGGTTTCCTTCGCCGTCGAACTAGCGCTATTAGTTTATCCTTCGCGGCTGAAACGCTTTCCCGGCAGCATCTTCAACAGCGCTAATACCCTTATCACGAATAACATCAATGGCTTTCATTGATAACTGTTTTGCTAGCGGCGCCACTTTTAGAGCCATTCTTGCAAGTAACACTGCAATTGTATCACCGAGACCATCACCATAGTATGCTCTATAAACTGGAAACCGCGAGTTTACTACATAGACGCTGGTTGGTTTATCATGGTTGTAGTGTATGATCATCTTATTTAAATGATATTTATCTGGTGCGATGACTTCGTCATCAGATTAGTCGCTGTGGTAACCATGATGGTGAAAATATGTAGGATTTTCCACTAACTCATCAATGAAATCTCGATATGTTTCAATGCTCATGACACCACCTTGAAATAACCGCCTGCAGATATCAGCTGCTTCATTAATTATTTCCGGTAAGTTATTTCCAGCTCGTTTCCCTACGATGAGTACTTCTAATCGTGCTATATCACCAAGAACATTACCAGGACAACTAACTAGACCACTACCTGATACCCCCATGGAATCTCTACGAGATTCAGAAAATCCCTCCCCGGTTGAACCCTGTGCTTCATCATCATATTGTAAACGCCCAAAAGGATTATCATCATCATCCCATTGAGGTTCTTCTTGGGTTTTTTTGTCTTGGTGTTGGTGGTTGGCGCTTTCTTTCTTGTTGTCGTTCTTGTTTTTTATAATAATCAAATTCTCTTTTGAAGTTTTTATACTCCTTCATTCTTTTATCTAAACCCCCAGTATTTATTTTATACAACGCATTAGCCCAGTCATCGGGTGATATTGGATCGTCTTTATACAGGACCGCTAAAAACTCCCCCCTTGAATTATAGCCGTTAACAGCAAAATCACTTAAATTGTATTCATGTTGTTTGTTTATTAATGTTTTAGCCTCATCGGTAAATTTATCCAACAGAGAAACATTTGTTTTTTTCGGACCAGGAGGTGGTTTTGTTAACAACGCTGATGTTTTTTTTCAGTTTCAGCTGCTATTTTTTTCAAGTATAGGAAGTACAGGAGCTTCTTTTCTTGATCCTTCTTTGGGGACATCTCCGTATATAGCTCACTCAGTGGCTGATATTACCCCTTTCGTTGCAGTTGTAATCGGTCTAAACAAATCTTCAGATCCCTCAGAAAATCGGTCTGAAGACTCTGTCTAGTTTGTAATTTACTTCTGACAGAGTCGCGTATTGGGAAGAATGTTCTTATCGCAGAAAATCTCTCTCTCGATAGTCTTGTAGTTAATGCTTCGTTGACCATTTTTGAAACAGTAAAGCAATTTCTAATTAATGTACAATGTAGTGCTTTTGTCATCATCAAATAATTTCTACGTTTTAACCCGACTCAGATAGACAAGCAAGAAAAAAAAAACACTCACTAAAATATTTTTCAGCTAAATTACTTCCTTGTTCATTGATCAAAGCCGGTATTGATTACATTCCTTCCCTTGTATTTGCAACATCTGTCCACGGAGTGATGTATTTATAGCGAAAATTTTACTAACGCGCTATACATGTCAAATCGTTAGTTATACAACCAGATGTTTACAGCGTTTTTTTCATTTCCTTGCATTAACGCCCGTATATGTATATTTCTAATGTTCGAATTAACCTCCTTTACAATTTCATAATCCCGGCCCAATTCTTTTCGTATTCCTTCCACGATAGTAAATAACGGGACAAACACACTTACGTCTCTACAAAATGCAAGAGAGTCCCGAATAGAATTCTGGATTTTTTTTATCACCACATACTTCTTTGGCAACATATATTTATTAGTTATAATACCGTATTCTTTATCTTGAATGTTAGACATAATTTGGTCAGGGTTTAAATTATTAGATAATTTAATCTCATGGTTTTTAAATTTTGAAATCTCGGATATTCATATTTTCAGTATTCATATATGATAATACATATTTCTAATTCAAAAAATATATATTTTTTCAAACATGAACCCGTTCGTGGTAAGTTTTTTAACATCTTACTCACGTCAAGGGATATTATGTGTTGATATATGCAATGAATGGATATATGAACCCCGTTCGTGGCAAGTTGTTTGAGCATCTTACTCACGTCAAGGGAATATTATGCGATGATATATCATGAACCCATTTGTACGCCTCAGGTGCTATTCACATCGAAGGCGCCCAGAGGTTACATATACAAAAATACATCTCACAGGGTCTAGCCAGGTGTTTTCACATCTAAACAGACCCAGAGTTATCACGAAGCATAATCCCCTAAGAGTGAATCTAACCCGTCAAATAACGGATTAGAATCACAAGAGGATATGTTTAGTGAATGGACAGCACAAACAATAGATTATATAGGACGATACATTTGCAATATACAATACGACTCCAAATGGCACTTGTATAATGAATGAATGGATGGATATATTCAATGAATGAATGGATGGATATATGCAATGAATTCGATGGATATATACAATGAAGGAATGACAAGGGACAGCACAGGCGACAATACGACATATAGTAATGAATGAATGGATGGATATATACAATGATAATGAATGATGACACTCCTACATTCAAATTGCAACCGCATATACCCCCATCAAAGTCACCCTGGGTTGAATGAAAAAATCATTCACACCACGGCTCGGTGTGGTTTGTATAGTGGTTGCAATTTGAATTTCGGAGGTACCCACACCCCAATTAAAACCATCTGTTGGCACCGTTGGCAATAATGTCTGTGACGGGTTTCAAACCATGGCCGCCAGTATGGCACCGCGACACGTTACGATTGAGCTAACGGTTCTTATATACGGTATATGTTTTTGAATATAATATGTATGTAAGCTAATAAAATCAATAACGAACAGGTATGATGTACAATGAATGACGTCAATGGATCGATCACAAGCCACAACTGACTAAATAAACGAGTCTATATACCTTTTGTGTATGAAACAAAACCGAATGCTTAAAATAAAAAAAATAAAAATACAATTATTTCTAAAACTTTACATATTTGATTCGTTTTCTTTCAAAATAATTGTATTTACACTGAGCTAACGGTTCTTCTATACGGTATATAATATATAGGTAAGTAAATATAATCAATAGCGAACAGGTGTGATGTGCAATGAATGACGTCAATTGATCGATCACAAGCCAAAACTGACTGAATGAACGAATCCATATATCTTTTGTGTATGAAACAAACCGAATACTTGAAAGAAAAAACACAAAAAATAAATAAAAATACAATAATTTGTAAAACACTAAATACTTGATTCGTTTTCTTACAAAATATATTATATTTCCACTGAGAAATAATCGGAAAAACCCATTGAGATCCATAACTCTTTCATAGGCCGTAAACATACCTAAATGAGTTATCTCCCTTGGTGTTATATAGAATAATGCAAAAACATGATTAGACAAACGAAAATTGAATCTTTTGTCCAGTCTCTTTTGAAAACGCCGTCTTGGTTATATTCTCTGCAACGTTTCGTATTGAGGCACTACAAATATCAAAATACCTACTAGCCTCACCCATTTATTTGAATACTATTTCTTCATTAGTTACTGTTTAAAAGATTTTACAGGTCTCGATTTTTTCAAGGATTTTCCAGTTCCTCCTCGTTTTAAATTCTCACTCTGTGTAACAGCTTGCAGATTATCCAATTTTTTATCATGCGGATTGGAAACAATGTGATTGAAAACAAGACCATCCTTGATCAATCCATTAAACACCTCGAAGGCGAATCTGTGACAGTAATTTTTCTTCTTTCCAACACTAAACATCAAATACCCCACACCATAATCCCACCCAACTAGTTTCTTCAGTCTACGGTTTCTGATAATACCATCGCGGGACGCCTCATAGTTTGCAATCAGGGGTGTGGTCGGAATTCTTGGTTCATTTATATACTATACTATTATTTGTCTAATTTGTTTTTTGGTTGAAGTATGATATTACTTGAGAATCTATTAATGTAGTTTTGAGGAGTTCTTATGATTTTGTCGTTGACGCTGTCAGGGTTAGAATCATTGATGGAGTTCTTAATTCGTTTATAATAATAACGCTTCAGCTCTCTGTATTGCTTACCACCACAACCGAGACACAACTGTGATTTTCTTCGCACTCCTACACCACATCTTATACAAGGATTTTGGACCAAGGCTTCCACGCCAAAAGCTTTGCATATGATACCCGCATAACTCTTTTCTGCATGATTTGTTACACTGTGTTACTGATCCAATCATAAGTCATTTGCAATGATTCATTATATAATAAATTATCTTTTTAAAATTTGTTTAAATTATAATATGAAGGAGTTCAAGAGATTATCGAGATTACGCCTTGGAAAAATGCTAAATTCAATCTCGATAGAGTCTCCGTAGCACCAAAGAATCTAATAGGTGATAGAACCATGAAATGTAAAATCCGTGATTCTTTTAATGAATTCAAACACGATGGAGCATCGCACTGTTGGTCAACATTTCGAATTGATAGTAACGTTGATGCTTCCATGAATGACGAAAGAGCAGCCAAGATAATCTTACATCTTGGGCGAAAAAGGTATTTTTTTAAAATAAAATTCATTATCCGTTCAGACACTGGAGATTGGATTATTCGAGATAAATTTAATCCCATCTTGAAGGATAAAAGAACTGTCACGGTGAGTCGAGATTCAAAACCAGGAATTCTGACTGGAATTGACAAAACATACTACGAGAGATCTTACCCTGTAACAGCAGTTGTTTATTGGATATATCCGTGAAATAATAAACCGAATATTGACAAAATAAAACCCATGAAACTCTCATCGCTGAATTGTGTAGCAGAACGAATAATAGAACACTTCACAAAAGCATTGCGTGGAAATAAATTCACTGATCTAAGACGCAAAAAAACCTAATGAGGACTAACAGTAAATGAGCGGGGGGCAACAATTCCAAATGTGGCAGCGTTAGAACGAATACTAAAATTCCAAATATCAGTAATGACGATAACAGGCGAGATATTAAACGAACCGAAATATAAATCGAGTGGAGCTCCAATCAAAATTATTGATCATAATGAACATGCATGGACACCTGCAGTAACAATATTTCCGCGGGATAGAACCATACAATATATACCCGCAGAGTTCTCCGGAAAAGAGAAACTATTTGATTTTCTTCACCAGTTGAGTAAAAACGATCCTGTGTTAGTGTCGTTACTTCACAGTTTTGAAAACGAGGAGGGTAGATTCGATTAATTTGTAAGACCCAATGGAGAATTATACCGCACTGAAGCCCTCTATGAGGCGATGAAAAAACTAACTAGTAGTTTCGACGACGAGCAATTACTAACAAACTGTTTTACAATTCCATCGGTTGCAGCTCATTTTGCGAAAATGAGAAACACATGGAAACCAACAAGAGCTGAATTTCTCAGACTTCAAATCAAGTTGTATAGAATTTAATCACGGTGTATTATGGAATACAAAATACGACCGTGAAAGTATTATTTCAGTTGATATGGTCGAGTGTTATCCGGTGAGTTTTCTCGGGTACGGAGAATTCGCTGAATACTTCAAGCGATTTGTACATCCCACAAACGAGATGGCCCGTGTTGCTATTAATGGGCCACTGCCTGATTTTGATCTAACATGATTCGCTCGTGTGGTATCATTTGAATAGGCTACAGGACTTCATCTGTGCTGTTATGTTTGGATTGGTAGACATATATCTGAAAAACACTGGATGCCAATAGTGCTATTACGATATATGATTGATTGTAGAATGCTGATATCGCTGATTGTCAGTGAAGCGATTATATCCTATCGAGCTCAGACTGAAGTCTGGTTACCACAATTCAATCTAGATAGTATAATCAGCGAACAATGGAAACAATTTCCCGATCGTGACGAAGTAAATATCGTGATATGGTCCAAACAGTTATTTGAAAGTAGAAATAAAGACGCAAAGGATCTCGGTAGAAGAATAATTGGTAAATTTGCTCAAGGTGAAAAATAGGACAATACACGATATTCTTCACGGCTGATTATAGATAGCGTTGAGTACGATTTTATAATTGCGGTTATAACATCTAAGGGTGTATACGTCGATCGTAAAGACGCTTTCTTGTCCGATGGAACAAAATTTGGTACAATTATTACTTACGCAGACGGAGAAAATCTTCAGTATACACATTTGAGGGCGTCTATGCTAGCTTATGATTCTATCAATTTATTTTCGATGATAAATAGATTTCCTGACACCGCAGTTAGAGTAGCCACTGATTCATTTTATATAGACGCGAAACACAGCGAAGCAGTGGCTGAAATCACTAATTCTGACGAGATTTGGGGATCATGGAGAATTAAGCGGGAAATACTGCGTGACTATTCCAAATCATCAGATGTTACGATTGAAGATAAATATTTGAAAAATAATCTGATATCATAACTATCTAATACACCGCAGATATCTGATCCAATATGTAGATATAAAACCAGCTACCTAAATGGCTGTGGCGGGTCAGGAAAGACGAGTCGTGCGATCGAGTTATTTCGTAGGAAATCAAACATGATTTTTCTAACACCAACACACAGACTCGCAAGAGAGATGCAACAACGAGGGGTAAATGCTTGTACTTATAAGTTTCTTTCGATGCAAAGGCGATGAATGGACTCTTGAACGAATGGGTGAGAAATGAATTCCTGAAGATATTATTTGGGATGAGATATGCACAGTGTCATTAGATGTATTACAAAAATTTCTCGATCGGTTATTGTTAGCGAATACAAAAGTCGTTATGTGTAACTATCACGGTCAACCACCACCATTTGTCGGTTTATCCCCACATGATTGGCTAAAGAAACTTGTAGACTATTACGAAGAAATTAATGCTGATTATAGAACACTTGATGAACAATTACGCGAATTCAAAAAACTAATCAGATTACAACCTGATAGAACTCAATGTGAGATAGCGCGTGAAATAATTTCAAAAACACAATTAAAAGATTTCTGGGAAGCGTGGAGACCAACGAACTGGTAATCGCAAGCAGAAACATAGTCAGAGACACACTTCAGATGAAGTTATTTGATTTGCATAAAGAAACATTTACAACATTTCCAGTACCGTTTTGTTATAGGCCTTCGGATACACGAAAACAGAATATCAAAGTTGATATTCCAGGACAGCATGAAAAGAAGAATTTAGTGTTAAATGATATTGTACTGGTTGATATCAGCGTCGTCGAAGATGCATTGCGCGCTGATAAATCCCCGTGGTCGCTAGGTTACGCAGCGACGATACATTCTTCACAGGGATTGACTATATCAGATACAATTGTTTGGATGGTGGATAATCACATCGAGTGGTAAGATTTAGTTTATCTCGCAGTATCCAGAGTACGAAGAATAAATCAACTTTGAAGAGTTGTTTTAGATGATAACGACACTACAATAAGTGATATTGTCAGCGTTGACATAACAGAAAAAATCTTTCTGGTTATAAACAGCAGGATAAAAAAATAGAGAATTTAATATTGATGCTGAATAGCAGCAGAGGGGGCGAATCAGACAACTTTTTTTTGTTTTTATTTTTGATTATACCCCCTCCAAAATAATACTAGACCCTTCTCGCGAAAAAATAAGTCTCTGACCCTTGTCTGAAAACATTCGCGTCGCAACGTCGTTGTCACTCACCCCCTCTGCTGCTAAAACTTTCAGTTCTAGGTTTACGGTGATTTTAACCGAATATTTGATCAAGTCCTTACTACGACGAAAATCTTTTCAGGATTTCACAAATAGACTAATTTGTAAAACCTCCTCTTGTAAATCAATCAGATTATTAGACTGGTCAGTGAGTTTGAAATTAATTCTGGTTAATGAATTATTATGACATCGCATATAGACTGGATTCACCGGAGACTCAATTATTAAAAACCCTGGAGGAGCTGTTGGTGCAAATGAATGCAAAATATATCCTTGCTGAGCTTGATTTGATCGTTCTAGATTAATTTGATAGCTTCCTTCGATCACATCACATACTAAATTGAGCGCAATCACCGTTGAAATATTCACGTTGAACGGAGCGATATGCCTGCCACCACCGTCTGGGTCATTATTGTGTTTGAGGATTTTTATTTCCGGTGATGCTGTTTTTTTCCACGTATCATGAATTATTTTGAAACCAACATCGATGGCATCACTGAGAAGTTTTTTTAGTTCTGGTACGTTATATCCTGGTAGTTTGAATGTGGGGATATCTTCAACGCGGATTTTATAGTCTATTGCAAATGTTGTTCTCGATATGGGATTATTATCATCTAATATATCCTGAATAATTTTCAAATTAAATGTTTCCATATCGTCGATAATTTTATTGCATGTTTCTACGACGCTGATAAATTCATCTCGGGTGAGAGAGCCGGATTTAAGGGATATTAACAACAGCGAAAAATCATTATTCATTGCTGTGAAATTGTCAACGATTTTAGGTTTGTCAATAAAATGATATTCCTCTATTTCCTCCTTCCCTTCCTTCTCTCTCCCAGTTAGTTGGTATCCGATACCAAAAAACTCTATAGTAAATCTATGATCTTTATAACTCTTTAATGGATTATCAGGTTTTATTCTGTCGGTGATATAATCAGATTTTTGTGGTTTTGGTAAATCAACGGTTTTTCCCCCGGGTGGGGTTTCAGGCCATCCCAGTACGGTTCTAATAGAACTCTGATAGATATCTACGACGTAACCCTCTGTGCTTATTTCAATGGCAGATGATAGTGTTGGCTCATGAACTGTTATAGCGATTTTTGACTCTACTCCAGTAATCGATTTTATTCTACGTTGCAACTCGTTATTGATTTGTTTAATTTGGTATGATCCGGTTGGTATGGAAACAACGTTCCAGTCTGGGGTACCGTCGTCTTTATTCTTATTTGCAAATACCAGGGAATTATTCGGTTGTTGACCACCAAATGATTTTGACCTAATATTTGGCCAACTGTGGTATACTCGTAATTTTGCTAGCGCTATCTCCTTCACTGGGACTGGAGAGGGGAAATTCACACTGAATTCTGGATTCGTTGATGTTATTGAGATCATGCTGGTTTGTACTGGGTTTGTGTTCTCCACTATTTGTTGAAGTAATTCCATCTGTGTTGTCATTGTTATTATACTCATGTTGTATTTCTAATTTTGACATTGCAGAATCATATATATCTACCATCGCTGAAAACTCACTCTCTGATATAATTGTATCATCGAGCGATGACGATATCAATGAGGATAATTGCGAGTATGCAGTAGACACAACATGAAATTGAATTATGTAGTCTTGTAGTTTCCGTTGGCTGCATGAGGATTTTTTTTTGGTGATTATTGAAATTATTCCAGCGATTGTTGTTGCCGCAGAAATGCAAATTGGAACAGCTATCGGGGCCATCATTGTCACTGAAGACAGTATAATACCAGCTCCGGTGATTACACCACTCACAGCGTACACAGTAACATCAATTGCGGTAATTCTCCTGCGATATTTTTTAATTTTCAATTCATACTCCTCAGACAAGGTTTTGAGTCTAGTTTGATACTCTCTGACCTGATCATAGCGATATTGCGATGATGAAATCATTTTTTATTTTAAATGTTCATCATTGAATTGCAGAATTATTTATCGCCAGGTACTTCTGCTACATATTCTATCACCCACGGCATCGTTAATCTAACTGATCTACCTCTAACCACATTTATTTTAAAAAGTACTTCAACTGGATTAGATTTAAACATTACCGTGTTAACACCTGTTCCTAAAATGTTATCGGTTAAATCGACACATGTTATATTAAAATGTTCGTTAGCTATGATTGTAAATCGATAAATTCCCTCAATGTAATTCAAACCACCAAATATGTAACTGAGCGATGGTCCGTCTTTAACCCAGTCGAAGATTCCACTGGCTATCGTGTTTACAACATTTTTAACTTCATCGTTGTGATTCGGGATTTTTACTTTGCGGGCATCTCGAAGTTCTACAAACGATTGTTCGATAGTTTTTAATGTGTATATCATTTCAGGGAGGGTAATTAGTTTTAAATTTTCATCGCTGAAAAATCTTAAATTAAGCAGGTACAATTCATTATTGCGGTCATTGACGACTTTTTGATCATCTATAAACGTTTTAATTTCAGCCATAGATGGTGTAACTACAATTGGGGATCCAAAGAACTTTTGAACGACATTTCTACGGAAACTATTGTAGTTTCTTAAATGATCTTCAAATTCTTTATCGTGGTTTGTAAATCGATCTGTAATTGTAGACATAAGTATACCCGGTTTGAGTTTACCCTGATCGGAAAATAACGCGATAGTATTCTCGATTGCGTTTCGTTGTTTAACTAAAATATCATCCAATGACACATCACTGCTTTTCAATTTACCCTGTTTGTCTTGAAATACAACTATTTCGTTCGGGTCAACATTTACTAAATTTAACGTCTCAGCGATTTCATCATTGATTAGTTTTTTTACATCACCGGTTGCAGTGTCATCGGGTTTGGGTTTCAGAAGTCTTCCCCAAATATCGATCATGATATTTTATACACCATTCTCTAAAAAGCGATTACTAGTGTATTCATTAACGACAATATGAGGTGGTTTTCTAGATGCTGAAATAGCATCAAGGACATTTAATACTTCACTGCCGCATATTGGTGGGTCATTGATTTGTTGTGTTGGTAGCGTAGAAGACCAAGTCTTCATTGGAAGGGTTTTTATATAACGCATAAACTCTTTTGGTGGGGCTAATCCATATGAATCAAAATAGACAATCCCACGTGGATCAATAGCGTATGCAACCCAGTGAGTTCCAGGTCCGGTGCTGTTATCGAGATTAATAATACCGGTTTCAGTTTTGTTTGGTTGATGTGGTAATTGATCTTTCACAAAAACACCTCTGAAATTTTTAATCACTAATTTTTTAGCAGCATCCATTAAATCAAAATTGGACATTGGAACCATAGATTTCTGAATTAATAAACCGTTCCTGGTAGTCTCAGGCCTGATCCGTGAACGGATCTTCCGCTGTACCATGAATACGGGGTTCCTGGTAGTCTTAGACCCTTTCCGCTGTACCATGAATACGGGGTTCCTGGTAGTCTTAGACCCTTTCCGCTGTACCATGAATACGGGGTTCCTGGTAGTCTTAGACCCTTTCCCTTTTTTTTATACCCTTGACCTTTCTTCGGTTCATATGATTCAGCAATGCTCTGTACCGCTTTTGTTCCCAAGCCTCCAACTACCCCCAATGCGGCCGCTTTTGCTACTGCTGGGGCTGCTACCGCAACCAATGATGGTATTGCAGCAAACAACGGAAATATACCACCTGTTTTTATCATATTTTTGATAGCAGCCGAAGAGAGTGTGATCTGAACACCTTTTTTATCCTTGAAAGCATCATTGAAATGTTTCACTTGACGAGTTGTCAGCGATAATTTATTTGCCCCGCCATTCATTTGATTAGGTTTCAACGTGATTGTGGTTCCACATTGTTTAGCGGATTTTGATTGCAATTTTTTTAACTGACCAGGTGTCAATGACACATTGATATTACTATATGACATTATACAAATACAGATTGATTCTAAATCGTAAAACGATTCAATGGAAATATCCTTCGGATTTTCAATTACATATTTTCCACTGGTGCATCTACCACTCTCATTCTTCCACCAACACCTTCAAGTAGCATTGATTTATCACTGAGAATGACAGCAACCGCTCTATAATTAGCAACAGCACCAGGACGGGTTACACGGGCTCTGAAGTGTATATCAACGACAGATTGTCTTGTTAAATCAAGATGTTCCAGCGAAAAGTAATAAATCGGATAGAGGCTTTTGAAATCCCATTGTGATATTTGCAAACCGGTATCCACATTTTGATCACGTGCCATAAATGACAACAGGTTATGATAGACACGTGCAATATGATTTTGACCGTAATCAAGTTGCACATCTTCAGATGGTTCCTGTTGTCCATTTATTCTCAGTGAGACTTCATTAACACCTAACTGATCAAATATCATATGACTTCGTTGTTGATTACCAACTCGCGCAGCATTCTGTAATGCAATAAATATATGACGTGGAGCTGAAACCCCTTGTTTTGATGCCAGGTGCCATGTGAATGTACCATCAACATTGTCTTGTTTAGTATCCGTAGTCACTGATAACCAACTCAATAACGACTTTCCTCCTTGGTCCATAAATGATAACAATTTTTCTTCTGCTGTGATTGATGGAGTTAACACTGGCATTCACAATGATAGTTTTGTTAAAACGACTTTACCATCAGGAACAGCAGCATCACGCCATATTGCATCATTATCAGTACCCTTTCGTACAAGCGCTACTGTGTGTTTAGCTCCATAAATAACTTTTCGGACGTTTCTACAGAATCCGAATATATGATGCAGTGGAATTGCACATGAAAATTGTCGACGCTGTCCTTGTAATGTTGCTACACGTGTTGCAAATCCTAGATTGTAATTAGTAATAGTATTTATGACATCAAATTCAGTAGCTGGTCTTACATATCCGGCTGGTGCTGGATCAAGTGCTGTAGCTCGTGTTGCCTTGACTCTAGAATACTGGTTGTGTTCAGGGTGATCAGTAATATCCTTTGCAAACATCATAGATGGACCCGCTGATCTTGAATAATCATCAGAATATCTCGCTAACCCTATGATTGTTGTGGCCACATCAACTTCACGGTCAATGGATTCAATTTCTTTTCCATCAATGAGATATCTAGCGCTTTCAAATAACGCCATGATACCGTTATTAACAAAACCAACTCGGGTAGTTGGGCTAATGTCATATGGAGGATCATTATGAGCAGCATCATTTGTTACAAGTTCTCCTTCTACTTCAATAAACGCTTCACAAGGCAAAAAGTATTTACTGGTATCATGAACTTGAAGTTCAATTCGTGATCGGAGATCGGGTTGTACTGCGTGATAAGAATAAAATTGAAAATCGCGTACAGAATCATCTTTACGCACTGGGGCATCCATATCAAATGCTGGATCAGATGACCTTTTGAACATTTTATTCTATTTATCAGAGTCTAAATCGGATTTTCCATTTCATCGTGAAAAACGCTAGCGTTTTCGTCGTGGTTTTTTAAAGCCACTTCCTGCTATCATGTTTGCTGTCATGTTATTTTGGTCCTCTTGATTTACCATCGACGCTAGTTTTTCATCTACTGCGTTATTTATAATTTTACTGACACTCGCAGGCATCTCTGCTGTAGATGGCAATGGTACCTGTTTCTCTTTTCGTCTCACTAATGATGTTATTTTATCCTTCGCAGTTGAAAACGCTTTCCCGGCAAGATCTCCAACAGTACTAATACCCTTATTACGAATAACATCAATGGCTTTCATTCCTAGTTGTTTAGCTAACGGCATCACTTTTGGGGCCGTTCTTGAAAAGAATCCTAAAATGGTCTTGCCGAGGCCATCTCCGTAGTATGCTCTATAAACTGGAAACCGTGAATTAACTACATAGACGAGGGTTGGTTTATCATGATTGTAGTGTACGATCATTATTATAAAACCAATAGTGTTTTCAATTGTTATTTAATCGCTATGATACCCATTTGCTAACTCGTCAATGAAATCTCGATAGGTTTTGATATCCATGATACCGCCGGCAAATAACCGTCTACAGATATCAGCTGCTTCATTAATTATTTCTGGAGAGTTATTTCCAGCTCGGAACCCTCCTACAAGAACATCTAATCGTGATATATCATTGATAACACTATCAGGACAAGTGTTTCCAATCCTTGGATTTTGCAGTCCACTTCCGCTATAGCCAGCTGCTTCATCTAGTTTGTCTGTATCCGTAGTTTGTAAATAATCAAGAGTATCATCATCATCATCATCATCACGTGGTATTTGTTGTTTTTTAGGTTCTTCTTGTTTTTTTTGTCTCCGTGTTGGTGTTTGACGTCGTTCTTCTAAATCATCATCATCATCAGGTGGTAGTTGTTGTTTTTTTTGTCTTCTTGTTTGTCTACGTGTTGGTGTTTGACGTTTTAGTTCTTGCCGTTCTTCTATTTCTCGTTGTCGCTCTTCTATTTGTTCTCTTTTATAATTACTAATTCCCTTTTTAAATTCCTTGTATCCTATCTCATCCTTATTCAAACGACCAATCCCTTTATTTAGTTTATACAAATAATCGAACCAATCATTACTTGATATTCTATCATTTTTATACTCGTCCTTTAAAAAATCTTTTTTTGAATTATAGCTTTGAGCAGCAAAATTACCAAAGGCTTGATAATCCTTTGATTTCACTAAACTAGGTTTTTTTATTAATATTTTAGCATGATCAGTAAATTTATTCAACAGAGAAACAGTCGTTTTTTTCGGATCAGTTTTTTCAGTTTGTTCAGTTTTCGCTGCTAGTTTTTCAAGTTCACCAATAACAGATTTCCCCGTCTCGGGACTATCTCCCAGTAAAGCACGCTCTACTCCTTTCGTTGCTGTGGTTACTGGTTTAAACAACTCTTAAGACCCCAGAGCAAAATCAGTTTGTAAACTCTGTCGTTGTTGCAGTTTATTTCTTACAGAGTCGCGAATTGGTATAAATTTCTTAATTGCATCTAGTCGCTCACGAGCCAATCGGGTCGTTAATGCTTCATTGACCATTATTTGAAATCAGAAACCATTTTTCAATTGTAAAACAATTTTTCCCATCGATGATTCCATCCTTAACGGTCCAATTTTTTATTGCTGTGAAATATTTTTATTTTCGCAGTGTGAAATATTTTCACTGATTCAATCAAAAAATGACAAAAAAAAATGAAAATCTCAAGGAGATTTTACTGTCTGACAAAATCTTTTGAGGGGCCGGTCAATCAAAATAGTTCATTTTCTTGAATTAACGCTCGTAAGTTTCTAATTTTAGAATTAACTTCCTTTTTCAATTCATATTCGTTACCCAATTCTTTTCGTATTCCTTCCACGATAGTATATAACGGAACAAACACATCTACTTCACTGGAAAATGCAAGAGAGTCTCGAATAGAATTTTGAATTTTTTTGATGAGTGCATATTTCTTTGGCAACATATACTTGTTAGTGCTAACTCCGTATTCTATATCCTGAAAATCCGACTTGATTTGATCAGGATTTAACCCATCTGACAATTTAATATTCTGATTTTTCAATTTTGCAATTTCAACTATGATGCTATTCATAATTTCAGAATTCATATATGATAATACATATTTCTAATTCATTTTTCAAAAATAAATGAGCCGTTAATATTTTAAAAATTCAGTCTGTATATATATAAATATATTTTTTAAAAATTCAGTCTGTATATATAACTATCTTTTTTAAAAATTCAGTCTGTATATATAACTATCTTTTTTAAAAATTAATTCTGTATATATAAATATATTTTTTAAAAATTCAGTCTGTATATATAAATATATTTTTTAAAATTAATTCTGTATATATAAATATATTTTTTAAAATTAATTCTGTATATATAAATATATTTTTTAAAATTCAGTCTGTATATATAAATATATTTTTTAAAAATTCAGTCTGTATATATAAATATATTTTTTAAAATTAATTCTGTATATATAAATATATTTTTTAAAATTAATTCTGTATATATAACTATCTTTTTTAAAAATTCAGTCTGTATATATAACTATCTTTTTTTAAAATTCAGTCTGTATATATAACTATCTTTTTTAAAAATTCAGTCTGTATATATAAATATCTTTTTTAAAAATTTAGTCTGTATATATAAATATATTTTTTAAAAATTCAGTCTGTATATATAAATATAAATGCAGACAAAAATAAATATCAACCATGATGAGCGATTATCAGTCATTTGGCCCCCTTGATATAGGCCGTTGTGGTTCTATTTGCATTGATTGGGTCCCTTATTAGGCCTTTGTTTCTTTCATAGGGTTCCTTTGTTAGAGCATTTTTCTGTTTCTGTTTTATATCAGAATGTTTTTGCTCTTTGAGATATGACCCTATGACCGTTTCTTTTAGCCGATAATTCATTCTGGGGTTACCCAATGTGCATCCACGTTTTGGCCGGTAATTCATTTTTGAACACCATACGGGGTAACCCAAATGTGATGGAGAGCTAATTACATCCATGGATGGTATTTATTTTAGGTCATTTATATTTACATTCACCGGAAACATATTCCCCTAAGAGTGAATCTAACTCGTCAAATAACGGGTTATAATCACAAGAGGGTATGTTTACGTGAAATGACCTAGAGGTTACATATATACGACAACACATCTTTGGAACTCCTTGGTTGCCTTCACATCCAAGTAAGCCAAAGGGAAACCCGAAACATACATCTCCGAAAGGGGAGGCCTAACGTGGCAAACGCCATCTTAGACCGCCCAGAAGATATGCTTGGGGTGACGTCACAACATATACTTAATTAAGGACAGCACAAATACCGTATATATTTCCACTGAGTGTTGTGGCAAATTGTAGGTATACATATACTCAATTAACTTAATTAAGGATGGATTATAATTCAATGATGATGTAATGTAGGGCATTTATGTGTTTACATTCAACATGCAACCCATGAAATCAAATTCATGGTTGCGTAAGTTGTCAAAAACCGACAACCCACCGCTACCGTAAATTTGATAGCATGGGTTTTGCATGTTATGTGAATGTAAACACAGAGGGGGTGCCTCCCTCACCTCAATTAAATAGGAAAAAAAAACACCCACCGTTTCACCATCAGACAATTGTCTGCTATGGGGCGCGAACATGTGAAGAATAATTGTCTGGGTTTACAAGCCAAACACGATACCGTTAGACCACTGTTCACGTCTATAAAGAATAACGTTTTTTAACGTATATATGTTGTAACTATTCATATGGTATATAAAGGGAATTAATACATCAATCCGCAAGTATGCTATTTTATTTTCTTGAATTACTTATTAATGGTGTTTCACAGGATTTAAATGAGACAGAATATTTGACTTAAACACTAGAACAAAGAATATAATAGTTTGAAAACATGTCTTTTCTTACAAAACAATGCCCAGCGCTGAATCACAATACCCATTAAACAAGTTAACACAATCTAAGGGAGAAAGTATACAAGTGTGTTATCCTGTAACGCCTGCATCTCCGGATCACATCCTATGTTTATGAAATACGCATTAATCGCACGTGAGACAGAATATTTAACTTAAACACTAAAAAAAAAGAAATATTTTCTTTCCTATAAAAAAATACCCAGTCGCTAAATCACAATGATAACTCCCTTGGTTATATCATTTAAGAGTGGTCTCCCTTGGTGTTATAGACACATACGAAAATCGAATTTTTTGTCCTGTCTTTTTTGAAATGGTAAAGAATTAACAAGCACGGGTGAGGTCTGAATTCTTGGTTCATTTGTATAATAACACTATTTTTCTAATTCATTGTTTGGTTTAATTATAAGTCTCTGTATATAATCTTGAGCAGTCTTTATTATTTTGTCATCGTTGGGGTCAATGACAGTATTTTTTATTCTTTTACCATAATAGCCTTTTAGTTCCCTGTATCGTCTGCCTCCACACATAACGCATAATTGCGACCTCCCCCTGACCCCAACCCCACATTGAATACAGGGTAACGGACCAAGGCTTCCACGACGAAAGCTTTGCATATGATACCAACAGAATTCATTTCTGCATGATTTGTTACACGGTGTCACTGATCCAATCATAAGCCATTTGCAATGATTCATTATACTTAAATCTTTCATTTAAATACTTGTTTTAATTATAGTATGGAGGAGTTCGAGAGATTATCGAAAATTAAGCCTTGGAAAAGTGTTCAATTCAATCTTGATAGAGTTTCTGATACACCAAAGAATAAAATTCTTGATAGAACCTTGATTAGTAAAATCAGAGACTGTTTTAATGAATTCAAGCGTGATGGGGCAGCTCATTGTTGGTCAACATTTCGAATTGATGGTGTTGTTGACGCTACCATGAATGATGAAAAAGCAGCAGTGATAATCTCACGTCTTGGGGAAGAAAGAAATTTTTTTCGAATAAAATTCCTTATCCGTGATAATGGAAAATTGATCATTAGGGACAAATACGAGCCTATTCTTAAGGACAAAAAAACTGTCACTGTGACTCAGGATTCAAAACCAGGAATTTTGACTGGACTTGATAAGCCCTACTACGAAAGATCTTATCCTGTCACAGTAGTTGTTTACGGGATATATCCGCTCAATGAAAAACCTGATATTTCAAAACTATCACCCATGAAATATTCGACAGGGCTCAATTGTGTAGCAACACGAATAATAGAACACTTCACAAATGCGTCCCGGGGAAATAAACTAACTGATCTAAGACGAAAAAAAATAACCGAGTGGGAACTGACAGTGAAACAGCATGGAGCAACAATTCAAGATATAGCCAAATTAGAAACATCATTGAGATTTCCAATATCGGTAAGGACAATCACCGGAGAAGTATTATACGAATCGAAATATAAATCACAGGGAGCTCCCATTGAAATTATTGATCATAACGCACACGCGTGGTCATCTGCAGTAACAATATTCCCACGGGATAGAACCGTAAAATATCTGTTTGGAACCGAAGAGTTTTTTTCAGAGCAGAAATTATTTGATGCTATTTACCATTTGAGTAAAAACGATTCTGTGTCAGTGTGGCTATTTCATAGTACTTCAGACGAAGAATGTAGATTTGATCAGTTTGTAAGGCCCAACGGAGAATTGTACCGTACTGAAGAACTGCAGAATCAAATGAAACAACTAGCTAGTGAGTTTTCTCCCCAGAGTTCTCTGGGGGAAGACAACGATCAATTATTAGCAAACTGTTTTACAGTACCATCAGTTGCAGCACATTTTGCTAGGAAGAAAAACGCGTGGAAACCAACCCGAAGTGAGTTCTTATCAGATGTCAAATTGTCCTGTCTTGAATACAGCCATGGAGGATTATGGAACACAAAATACACAGCTGATACCGTTATTTCAGTTGATATGATTGCATGTTATCCAGGAAGTTTTCTTGGGTATGGAGAGTGTGAGAAATATTTCAAACGATTTGGACACCCTACACACGAAATGACCCGTGTTGCTATTAATGGACCACTGCCACATTTCGATTTAACCGGATTCGCTTGTGTAGTATCATTTGAAATGGCTGAAGGACTTCATCCGTGTAGTTATCTTTGGATTGGTAAACACATGTCTGAAAAACACTGGATGCCAATAGTGTTATTACGGTATATGCTTGATTGTAAGATGTTAAAATCATTAATTGTCAGTGAAGCAATTATATCCTATCGAGCACAGAAATCAGTCTGGTTACCACAACCTGATCTAGAAAAAATAATTAGCGAAGAGCGAAAACTGTTTCCTGATTTTAATGAACAACAAATCATGGATTGGTCCAGACAGTTATTTGAAATCAGAAACAATGAAGCAAAAGATCTTGGACGAAGAATAATCGGTAAATTTACCCAAGGTGGCAAAGATGATAATACGAGATATTCTTCACGATTGATTATAGACAATGCTGAATACGATTTTGTAATCAAAGATTTAACGAATAGGGGCTTATATGTCAATCGTAAGGACGCATTTATGTCAGATGGAACCAAATTGGGTACAATTGTTACTTACACTGATGGATACCATCAGCAGTACACATATTTGAGAGCTTCTATGCTTGGTTATGCTTCTATCAATCTGTTTTCAATGATCAATAGATTTCCTACCACCGCAGTTAGAGTTGCTACTGACTCATTTTACATAAATAGCAAAATGGCTGATTTTAAGGCTACTGGCAACGAGAATTGGGGGTCATGGAGAATTAAGAAGGAAATGCTTCATGATTATATTCCATCAGCAGATGTTACCATTGAAAATAATTACTTAGAAAGCAATCAGTGTTCAGAATTTTCTAGTGCACCACCGATTTCTGATCCAATCTGTAGATATAAAACAGTTTATTTAAACGGCTGTGGTGGGTCAGGAAAAACAACCCGGGCAATTGAGTTATATCGTGGAAAATCAAACATGATTGTGCTAACACCGACTCACAGACTCGCCAGAGAGATGAAACAACGAGGGGTAAATGCCTGCACTTATCATAGTTTCTTTAGATGGAAGGGAGATAAATGGACTCCTGAGCGCATGGGAGAGAAATTTATTCCTGAAATCATGTTTTGGGATGAAATAGACACAGTGTCAGAAGATGTCTTAAAAATATTTCTTGAGTGGTTGTTATTGAAGAATACAAAAGTCGTCATGTGCGGTGATCACGGCCTACCTCCACCATTTGTCGGTGCATCCCCCCATGAATGGCTAAAGGGTTTTGTAGACTATTATGAAGAAATTGATACCGATCATAGATCACTTGATAATGAATTAAAAGAATTTAAGAAACTAATTAGATTACAACCGGATAGAATCCAGTGTGAAATAGCCCGTGAAATAATTTCGGAAACTCCCATGAATGAGTTTTGGGAAGCGTGGAGACCAAATGATTTAATCATTGCAAGTAGAAAAATAGTCAGGGATACACTTCAGATGAAGTTATTTGAATTGCATAAACAAAAATTTGCAACACTTCCAGTACCGTTATGTTATAGGCCATCGGATACACGAAAACAGAACATCGAAGTTGATATTCCAGGACCAAAATCCGAAGGATTTCAAAGACAGACTCTCGTATTAAATGATATTGTGCTGGTTGATATCAATGTCGTTGAAGATGCATTGCGTGCTAATAAATCCCCATGGACGCTAGGTTATGCAGCAACAATACACTCTTCACAGGGATTGACTATATCGGATACAACTGTTTGGATGGTAGATAATCGCATAGAATGGTCGAATTTAGTCTATCTCGCAGTGTCTAGAGTACGAAAAATAAATCAACTTTGAAGAATTGTCCTGACAGAGTCAGGCGATGATGAAATCATTGGTGGCGATGATAATGACACCGCAATAGATGATATTATTGATAAAAAACTCTCCGGTTACAAACAACAAGACAAAAAAAAACAACGAGAATTTGATATTGATGCTGAATTAATAATTACTCTGAAGCAACAACAGAATAATCACTGCGCAAGTTGCAATTGTATAATGCGTTGGCAGTATTCGGATAAGGATCCTCGCCAATTTACCGTGGACAGAAAAAATAACAATCTCGGTCATGTCAGAAATAATGTGATGTTGACTTGTCTTGAGTGCAATAAACGCAAGGGTGCTAGTTAAGCCCATGCGGTGGTAATTGAGTATTCTCAGGTATCACTTGTAATTGTTGTCTAGTAAAACCCCGTTGAGGGGCAGTTGAATCCAGTTTATAGATTGGAAGTCTACCCGTAGATCGTGTTATACTAGATATCTTATGTGCAGTAACACTCCAAATAGGATCAGTAGCCCTTTTTGTGCCACCCTCAAGCTCTCCTGGTTCGTATAAGTACCTCACAATGACATTACTACCAAGAATTGGTTGGGAAACGCTAAAATCTTTTTGAATTTCCATTTCAGGTATTGACTTCTTTTTAATCGCATTGATAGGTTTCATGTTGATGGTTCTAGTAATCTCGTTATTCAGTGCAGTAATCACAGCTGGTAACCTTTTAACCCATTCACGGGATCTTTTTTCTTGGATGAATTCTTTTGCGTATTGATATCCAAATAACCGCTCAGCAAGGGTTTTATTAAACCGTTCTACAATGGCCTGATCACGATGTAGCGCAGTATGTCCTCGTCTGATAGTGACTTTATGATTTTTCATTAGTGATAACACTGCACCCTGAAATTCCTTGCCAGGATCAACTTGTAACAGATTTGGCCAGTGCAGAGGACTCCTTCGATAAATCCTTTCAAATGCAGAAGCTACTTCAGTGGCTGATTTTGTTTTTAACGGTTCTGCTTCTTTGTATCGACTTGCAATATCAACTACGGTTAATGCGTATTTGTAACCACGATCATGTGGCAGAAATAATAGATCAGCCTGATGAACTTCATTGGGTCCGGTCACATCAAAATGCGAGAAATTGATTTGTTTAGGCGGTGGTAGATAAATTTGCCATAGTGCCTGTTTGGATAACCAATGAGCCGCTGTGGTTTTTTTCACTTTCGCAGCGCTAGCGAGTTTATGGATTGCTGATTTACCCCTCCAGTATCCTCTTGGGGAATAATAAATAGATTCCATGTTGTTATTAATTACCAGCCCCTAACATCAATTTACTTTTCATAGCCGATTTTATCAAAAAGGAAGCCAATTTTTCTTTGAAAGATTTATCAGAAATAGCATTTAACGCATGAATTAATTTCACATCTGCTAGATGCCTGTGCTGCAGATTACTGCTTTTATAAGATACATCATGAAGGTGACAGGCCTTATCAATAGCGTTTATTGGTTCCTCACCGGGTCGGGGCTGATTTTGATCATTGAGTCTGATATCAAGTCTTGTTCCCGGTCCACAGTAGCTATATCCTGGAAGGTGTTTTTCTCCGGGGTATTTTGCCCATGGGGTTCCAGGGAGTTTTGCTAATTTGGCTGCGATATCACCTCCTCGTTTTTTTTTAAAGGTTCCTTGATTTCCTTGGGTTTAGAAACAAATTTAAATTTCTTTGTACTACATTGTACGCATTTACCAGAAAGCGCTGATCGGTTATTTTTAGTTGTAATCGTCGTCAAGTCATCTGTGCCAGTACGTTTTTTACACTTCACACAATATAGATCCATCATTTATATATAACGGCATGAATATAATTGATTATTCAGCTACCCGACGACGGGAACCTATTAAACATCATGAAATGTTGCCGAATTCAATTAGAATGATTATAATCGGACCATCTGGAAGCGGAAAGACACAACTGCTACTTAATTTGATAACGAGATGGATGAAATGGAACAAATTGTATTTAATAGCCCCGAGTGTAGACGATCAGCGATGCTATGAAGTGCTAAAGGATTTTAACGAGAAAGCAAAAGAATTTCAAATCGATGAAGATTTTATTGAGTTTATTACTGATATAGAGGAAGCCCCTTCCGTGGAAGACATCGATGGAAGTATTAACAATTTAGTGGTATACGATGATATCATGTTAGATAATCAAAAAAATCCTGCTAGAATATTTTCCCGAGGCAGGCATAAAAACACTGATGTGATCTATGTCACTCAACGATACACACAAATACCAAAAGTGATCAGAGATAATTGCAATGTGTTGTGTGTATTTAACGGCGTTGATACTCATACGCTACGAAATATTCATCAAACTTGGTGCAGCGGTGATATGAATCATAATCAGTTTAGAAATTTCTTTAGTCACGCTCAGTCAAAACCACACGGATTTGTGACAATAAATTTAGCAGACCCTCGAACACGATATCGTATCGGACTTGATAAAATATTCGGTTAAAATCACCGTAAACCTAGAACTGAAAGTTCTAGCAGCAGAGGGGGTGAGTGACAACGACGTTGCGACGCGAATGTTTTCAGACAAGGGTCAGAGACTTATTTTTTCGCGAGAAGGGTCTAGTGTTATTTTGGAGGGGGTATAATCAAAAATAAAAACAAAAAAAGTTGTCTGATTCGCCCCCTCTGCTGCTTGAATTAATAATTACACTGAAACAACAATAGAATAATCACTGCGCAGGTAACAATTGTATAATGCGTTGGTGTTGGTCGGATAAAGATCCCCGACAATTTACCGTAGACAGAACAAATAGCAGTATTGGTCATATCAGAGATAATGTGATGCTGACTTGTTTGCTTGCAACAGACGAAGAGGTGCTAGTTAAGACCACGCGGCGGTAATTGAGTATCCTCGGGTATCACTTGTAGTTGTTAACGAGTAAATCCTCGCTGAGGAGCGGTCAAATCCAGTCTATAGATTGCTGGTCTACCCGTAGATCGTGCTATACTAGATATTTTATGCATGGTAACGCTCCAAATAGGATCAGTACCTCTTATTTTTTCACCTTCGAGTTCTTCTGGTTCATATAAATACCTAACAATGACATTGCCGAGTATTGGTTGTTTTGAAAAATCTTTTTGCGGTTGTACGAGTATATACTTCTTTTTAATCGCGTTGTTAGGTTTCATGTTGATTGTTCGAGTAATCTCGTTATTCAGCGCAGTAATTATGCCTGGTAATCTCTTGACCCATTCACGAGATCGTTTATCCTGAATAAATTCCTTCGCGTATTGATATCCAAATAACCGCCCAGCAAGTGTACGATTAAATCGTTCAACAATTGCCTGATCACGATGTAGTGCAGTATGCCCTCGTCGTAACGCGGTATTATGATTCTTCATCGTTGATAGAACCGCACCCTGAAATTCCTTGCCAGGATCAACTTGTAATAGATTTGGCCAGCGCAGAGGACCCCTTTAATAAATCCTTTCAAATGCAGAAGCTGCTTCAGTTGATGATTTTGTCTTTAGCGGTTCTGCTCGTTTGTATCGACTCGCAACATCAACTACGGTTAGCGCGTATTTGTAAACACCATCATGCGGCAGAAATAATATATCAGCATGATGAACATCATTAGGAACGGTCACATCAAAATGCAAGTAGTTAATTTGTTTAGGCAGCGGTATATAAATTTGCCATATCGCCTGTTTAGATAACCAATCCGCTGCAGAGGTATATTTTACCTTCGCGGCGCTAGCGAGTTTACCGATTGCCGTCTTACCCCTCCAGTATCCTTTCGGAGAATAATAAATAGATTCCATGTTGTTATTAATTATCAGCACCTAACATCAATTTACCTTTCATAGCCGACTTTACTAACCATGAAGCCAACTTTTCTTTGAAGGATTTATCAATGATAGAATCCAACGCATTAATTAATTTTACATCTGCGAGATGTCTGTGTTGCAGATTACTGCTTTTATACGCAACATCATGAGCATGACACGCCTTATCAATTGCATTTATTGAATATTCACCGGGTTTGGGTTGGTTTTGATTATCCAGTCTAGTCCCGGGTCCATAATAACTATACCCTGCAAGGTGTTTTTCTCCTGAATATTTTGCCCAGGGTGTTCCCGGAAGTTTAGTTGGTTTGGCTGCAACATCCCATCCTCGTTTTTTTTAAATCCTTGGAAACAAATCTAAATTTCTTTGTACTGCATTGTACACACTTGCCAGAAAGTGCTGATCTGTTATTGCTAGTTGTAATCGTCGTCAAGTCATTTGTGCCAGTACGCTTCTTACATTTCACACAATATAGATCCATAATTTATTTATAATGACATGAATGTAATTGATTATTCAGCTACTCGACGACGAGAACCTATTAAACACTATGTGATGTTGCCGAATTCAATTAGAATGATTATAATCGGACCATCTGGAAGTGGCAAAACACAATTGCTACTTAATTTAATAACGAGATGGATGAAATGGGACAAGTTGTATTTGATAGCTTCAAGTCTAGATGATCAGCGATGTTACAATGTGTTAAAAGATTTTAACGACAAAGCTGTAGAAGAATCCGGCGAGGGTATTATTGAGTTTATAGCCGATATCGAGGAAGCACCAAGCATTGATGATATTGATGGAGGTATTAACAATTTAGTCGTATATGATGATGTCATGTTAGACAATCAAAACAATCCTGCTAGGATATTTTCCAGAGGTAGGCATAAAAAACTGACGTGATATATGTCACTCAACGATACACGCAAATACCAAATTTATCAGATCCTCGGACGCGATATCGTGTCGGACTTGATAAAATATTTGGTTAAAATCGTTTACTGAATCTCGTAAAAGAATTGTTAACCCATAGCAGCAGAGAGGGTGAATTTCTACGACAATGGCGTCTTTTATTTTGCCAAATGGACCCTTACGAGAAAGCGTTAGTTTACCAAATAGACCTTTCTATTAATATTTACTAGAAAGCCTCAGTTTGTCAAATAGACCTTTCTATTAAATATTAACGACGAGGAAGCCTCGTTGACGCCTGCAAGGTTGGTCTGTTCACCCTCTCTGCTGCTATATGCAACCAGATTACACTCCGTCGTAAGCACACTTTTATTGCAGTTCCAAGGCAGCTACAGTTCAGCTTCACAGCTTCTACGGTTATTTCCAGCGGTTGTTGTTTTTTTATAACTTGCACCACGAAGACCTCGATCACTCCGATACATGGAACGCTCGGGTTAATCTAGCCACTCTGGACAATCCAGACAGATCAACGCAGATCTACACATTCCGGGTGCACCGGACACTCTTAGCTCTGGATAGTCCAGACACAGCACAGCACTGGACAGCTGAAATATATCCAATACCCTGTACAATACATGAAACGGGCAAAGAAACGTTATAACGTTCTACACGGTCAGTTATGAACATTACGTTACAGGCACAATAATTACAAACAACAAGTTTACAAGTTAACCTAACAATGTTTGATAAGAATCCTACTGTAATAAACATTTCTTAAAAATGCATCCTTATATTACTATATAAATCCTTGACAAAGTCGCAAAAACGAATATAAGTGTCTGCTTCATAATGCGTAAACTATGGCTATATAACAAATATACAAAAATACCCGTGATAATACAATATTGATGTCTTATATACGAGACATTATTAAACTTACATACCTATACAGCTGAAGATGTGCAAGTCCTTAGAGTAGATCGCTGACCGACAAGACAATCCTAATGTAAAGTGCTTTACATACACTGAGTTCTTTATACACAGATATTATCTGTGCACTTAAGGCATTCGGCTATTCCCATCGAAAGCACGTAGCACGTGCGGCATATGATGGACCGAACTCACTATTTTAACATACGACACAATATACATTTGTCAGACTCCGGTATCGTTGTACGTAAAAAACGAAACTCAAATAGATGTATTTGATCAACGAAGGGTTTAAACAATTCCGTGAAAATATCTCTAACCTTACAAAACGTGGTATCACTTTTAGAAAAATCGGTAGATGTGAACAAAAGCCATTGTTACGATATTCAGTTGCTGAATACTGAGCAAAAATGATCTGATATATACACTCTACTTAAAATATCAGCATTTACAGTTTCTGATCGTCGAATCGCCCCGAGTTGGAAACAATATGGTTTCAAAGGCAAACACAAAAGCATCAAACTTGTACTGGAGACATTTGCTTTGTTCATTTATAAGAGAGGCTGATGGTCCGTTTGTAATTCATTTCCTTATAAGACCGTATGGAATTTTCTTATCCCCCATTCTAATGTTATTCGCTCGCTCTCAGTCACGGAGTAGTTTTGCTCCCTAGAGAGCAATTTCCTACTAATTCATCCACCCTTGCTCCTGTAGCAAAAGAACCACAAGACCACTATCGAAAGCATCAGTCTTCAACACAAATGTGTTATTCAATTCATGCAACTTTACGATTGTTGCACTTACCAGTTTCAGTTTTAAAGTGTTAAATGCTTTTTACTAGCATACACCCCATGTTAATGGGCGTGGCCTTAGCCAGACCATTGGGGACAAATTTCTTGTAACACCCTATCAAGCCTAGGCAAGCCTTTACCTGTGTTTTAGTATCTGCGTCTTTTATTGATGCTATTTAAACTGGGTGAGATTTAAACTGGCCTAGTCTACTAAAAGAATAAAATACCATATACTACATTTATTGGGTTTAGCGGTACGATTTGCAATGTGAAGTCTATCAAACAAGTCCCGTAATACCTTAACATGTTCATCTCATGTATGTGTATAAACAAATATATCATTTACGAAAGTGTCGACATTTTTCATAACCTTTAACAGTTTGTGCATGGGACGAACGCATGACGCATTGGATTTCACTAAACCGAAATCCATAACCTTTAAATAATACAGACCTATGGGAGTCGCGAATGCCGTTAACTCGCGAGAATTATCAGTGATTTGTATCTGCTAATATTCCTTGGTAAGGTCTAGTTTGGAAATGTATAATGTATAAATTTGCCATGTTGGGCTTTGATTCCGTGTCGAACACGGTGATATTGTTAAATTGCCAAAGTCAGTGCGAAAACAGTTTGTCCTGTCTTTCTGATTAACACAACGGCGGATGAGTACAGCGAACTGGAAAGTTCGATCACTTTCTGGTCTAACATTTTCCCCATTTTTTCGTTTATTAAGGGGTACTGAGCATCCTTTAATATGGATCGTTTCTGAGGTGTTCAACTCAATCTTTAATAAGTTTATTACGACCTGGTTTGTCCGTAAACACATCTGGGTATTGGTACAAAACCTCCAAGATCTGGTACGCTGACCTTCTGATAAATCATTGATACATTGATCTGGTCTATATCTCCTTTCTCTACGGGAATGGAGTACTAAAGGGGCGTTTTTGTACTAGAATCTAATTCCGATTCGTCACACAACCTATCCTCAATTGTTAAACTGTCTCTACTTTAATAACAGCACAAAGTATTCCAAAAAATTAAGGGAGAACACGGAATTGATACGACGGGAGAAAGCAACATCAAAATGGAGGAACAACAAAAGCAAGACACCCAAGAAGGACACAGGGACTCACCGGACGGAATGAGGGAACTTTGGTTACACCCTGTAACACTCCATCAAATGTCCTTTTAAGGGCTATTTATACTTACAGAGTTTCCTTTTGGCTCAGAAACTCTATTCGACAATCTCGTTCTTCAAAAATCAAACTTGATCAATTTTGGCTCTCCACCATCAAAATTAACAACCCACTTAACCTAACATTGACCATCCTCCACATGTCACTTGACATACCTAGTTTACATAATTGACAGGGAAAACACCAAATGTACACTCTCTACTAGACAAAATAGGAATGTTAGGATGTTAGGAAAAAATATAACTTAAAAGATGGACTCGATTGCACAGGTGGCTTACACAATATCGGTATAGGGTGTCCACTAGCAACAACTGGTCTCAATTTGATGAGGCTAGGGCGTGGAAGACGAACGACATGAACGTGCCAGTTCACAGATCCTTTTCCTTCTGACTAGAAGTGGAAACCATTTTTCACTAGTCATCATTTGGTGCCATTGCACCTCTAACTCTGCATCTTCCGATTGGTTGATAGGGTTGTTCTATTCCCACTCAACTAGGTTTTTCATTCATGTCGATAGCCCCTTATAGGGGTGCGGCATGACGACCAAATTAACTAGCATACTATGTATGCATAAACCCCCTTGGGGATGTGGCACCGTTCCTTCCTCACGGTAAAAAAACAAATCACTACCATATTAATTGGTAGTGTAAAATAGTGAACAAATGACCCTTCATGGCCGGTTTCACTTAAAACCATAATTCATTCATTCAACTATCTTTATACGTACAATTCCAGCATATTAGCGTGAAATATGTTCGTCTTACTTTCTTCTTCGATGATGTAGTCCATCTCGCCTTTCATTTGTTTTACTTCGTATGGCAAAGAAAAAGTAACAAATATAAACTTACTCAAGTATTAAAAAAAATCGGTCCGTTAGAGCTTTTGTTTGGCCTTATTGACTTTGTGTTTTTTATTTTCGTGTCACGGAGTTGTATACATCCTTTTATTTTTTTTAAATAGATGTTTCGTTTTCGGTTCAGAAGTTTGACTAATGTATATTGTGATGTATTTCAAAATAGTGAGTTTGGTCCATTATATGCTGCACGCGCAAAGTTTGTTCGATGGAAATAACCGAATGCCTTCAGTGCATAAACAATATATGTGTATAAATACCTCAATGAATGTAAATCTCTTAACATTTTGGATTGTCGAGTCAGTCAGCGTGTGTATGTATGTATGTTTGTATGTATGTATGGATGTATGTGTGTGTGTGTGTGTGTGTGTGTACGTAAGTACGCACGCACGCACGCACGCACGCACGCATTCATGCATGCACGCATGCATGCATGCATGCATGCATGCATGTATGTATGTATGTATGTATGTATGTATGTATGTATGTATGTATGTATGTATGTATGTATGTATGTATGTATGTTGGTAGGTAGGTATGGATAGATGGATGGATGGATGGATGTGTTTTTGTCTCTGTCTTTCTGTCTGTCATTGCAATTTAAGGTTATTTACATTAATTCATAATTGACAATTAATTTTATATTTAAGTAAAATGATACGATCCGTCTATCATATATGTATCCAGGCACAAGAATGCAACGACTGACCCACCCATCCTTCAGATATTTCATTACACACTTCTTGTTTGGAAATGTATTGTATTACATAGGCGGTAAGTCTCATCTTACTCCATAGGCAAAATATTGCTAAATACAGTTATGTTAAAACACAAGTACGCTAAATAGTTAGTGTAAAACGTTGTTATTTGAATGAATTTAATAATAATAATAATAATAATAATAATAATAATAAGAAGAAGAAGAAGAAGAAGAAGAAGAAGAAGAAGAAGAAGAAGAAGAAAAAGAAGAAGAAGAAGAAGAAGAAGAAGAAGAAGAAGAAGACAAATAATATTTTAATTATTATTATTATTAGTTTTAAAATAATTATTATTTATATTTTTAGTTATTATCATAAGTAGTATCATCATTCTTATTACCATTAATATAACTATTATTATATTTTTTTGTTGTTATTGCTGTTGTTATCATAAGGCGTACAGATAGATGATGATATGGGTTGAGTCACTAGTAATGGAACGATGGCAAAAAGAATATGATTATTGTAATGACAGTGGATGTGGGGCTCGTGTTTGATGTAGCTATGGTATACTGGCATGTTAATGATAATATGTTAATACGTAATAATCCTAATCAGTTGTGATAAAGAGAGTGAAACACATATAATCTAAAGCAATTCAACCTTTGACCCCAACCAGATCTCGATATATGTGTCCCTGCTTATGTTGTTACTTTAATTGGCACAATTGGTTCTAGTGGCGTCACTAGGGTTGGTGTAACCCAGTGCGGTAACTCATCGTGTCACCCGACATGTACCTCCTTCCGTAACAGTCCTTTTAGAATCCTTAGTGACGTCATTTTTGGAGTCACCCACTTTGATGGTGTCACCCGGTGTGATCCGCACCCGACCAGTGTCACCACGGATTGGTCCTACTAGTCTGTACAAAAACTATTCACGCGAGAACGATATATATAGCTCGATCGTTCATTGTACTAAAAGTGTATTGAAGAGAACAATCTATAGCATTATATCGATCGTTTTACAAAACGACTCAATTTTCACTTGGAAGCAATAGAGAAATACCAATGAATACTGGCATACACCGTTTCAGTTAGTTCGATTGTATTTGCATAATGGAATACGTCTATATGCATAATGTACATGTATTTATCCAAACATTCTTAGATTTGGGGAGGGGGTATTTTATTAGTTGTATGGAGGGGATTCTTTTTCCTATGACGCCTTTGAACTGTATACCGATCGCTCTTTACCTGAAGGTAGCTAAATGCTAGGCAACGCAGACGCTAATTCAGATATATCGTTTACTATCGTTTCTGAGTGACATCAGCAAACAGGTAAAAAACGTTTTAGAGATCACCCATATCGAGGCTCGATGTTTGAGTCACCCAGAAACCCGGAAGAGGATGCAGTTAAAGCGACCCCATAACATGACTGTAGAATAAGACTGTACAACAAAATAGAAAGGAGACAGGACAATGTACTATACGAAATGTTCAGAACCCCCACCACCCAATAAAAGCGCATACGAAATTACTCTTCCCCGTACATTACTTATAATACTGAATGCACGTCATTCCGATCTTGTTTCTACTTCCCTGTTTAAGAACACAAAGAAGAAGCCAACGTACCCTGCTGTGCGTCCGTTAACTAACGACCGTGTTGTAAAAAGATTATGAAACATTTTCTTTCCCGAAATAATAAAACATAATGTCATTCCGTTTCTAGCATTGAGAAATTATATATATATATATATATATATATATATATATATATATATATATATATATATATATATATATATAGTGTTTCTCGGTTAGCATTCTTCCAATAGGCTGTTCTATACGGTACAATACCCCAATACTCAAAAAGTGCTTGTGAATGAGGAGCTGCTCATCTGGAACATATCATTTCTTTGGTCGTCTGCAGTCCTTCAATAGAGGTAACAAAACAGATATGTATTTCGTATGCAAAGCAAGAGCGCGACTGCTGTGGGGGTAACAAGATTCGGTTGGGTCTAAAAAAAAACAGATCATTTTATAACCATACCTTTGGATCGCAGTACTGCCTTTTTGTGCTAAGTGTGAAACGTATCCTACGTTCTTCAGTATGGTTTTCTACTGTTTCTCAGATTCCATGCAACGGAGTGATGTGAATTGACAGTATTGTTTCTGTGATATAATTCTAACATGGCGGAGAATGAAGGGAGCGAGTGGGAGGGTGTTGAAGACGCTATGCATGGTAATGATGATGATCTGTCCCAGCTCGCTCATCTTGATAACAATACGATACTGGACGCACTGAAACGCAGATATAAAAGGGATATCATCTATGTGAGTAGGGTGAATTTGTTTTAAAATAATATCGTTTCATATTTTTTACAGGCAATAGTATAATGTTTATAAATAAAAATAATTTATGAACCCAAACACTTGCCTTGCAATACATTGTTGCTTATGACGGGTAGTGAGTAACATGAAAAACATAATTTGATACGAAGATATAGTTTTAAATGTATCTGCACCATACTGTCCATTGCCAAAATCTTGAAAAATGGTCGTATCTGTACGCCGGTTTATCTGCGCGCATTCGTCTGTCCGTCCGTTACTGTTATTCTTGGAACCTGATATCGAACACAGACTGAGGATGAGAAATATATTTGGTTTGAGGAGGGTGAGTAGAGTTTAGGGCACATTTCGGATCCAGCGTACGGAATATCAGAGGAGAAAAACTGCGTATTAAATATGCGTAACGTGTCTCAATATGCATCGATTACTTGAGTGTGATGAGAATTTTTTTATCGAGTTTTACATGAACGAATAGATAGATAAATAGATGAAAACGAAGTGTGTGTGTGTGTGTGTGTGTGTGTGTGTGTGTGTGTGCGTGTGTGTGTGTGTGTTAAAACTCATAGTAGTGATATCTAGTATGTATAGAGCTAATTAATACGAAATCACGGCGTTGACTGTGCCAATACACAATAAATGATTGCTTTTTCCGTTATGGAGCACGACGGTGTATTACATTTTGGAATATAAACATTATAAAACACACAAAACAGGGGACCCGAGTGGTCTAAAGCGCTTTCCGTTTCGGACCACTGCCACCTCACCTCAAAGCTTGGCGGTAGCGTCTCGTGGGTCGGTGGTTCTTTCCGTGTTCCGCCATGTATTGTCTATCTTGCGCTGAAAAATGGCGTTAAACCCTATAACAACAACTACAACAACAACATACGTAACACATATAACATATAGAATTCCTTGTAATTTGAATATATTTGCATACAAATGATCTCACACAATGGAGAAAACAGAAATAGTTGAATTTGACTAGGAAATTACAGGAACATGTACATTTTGAATGTTATTGGAAATGGATTCTCATTATACATGCATTATTTAATTATTATATTTTTAAAAAAATTAAAAACAAACGAATGTATCGTCATTAAAAAAGGAATGTTTCTTTGTTATCACGTGTCTAGCAGTGATACTTATTTACACGCTTTACTGTCATCTGTCCAGCGGAGATCTATATTTCTTTCTTTTATTTTCGTGAAGTTAACGCCATTTTTCACGACACGATAAGCTATCCAAAGTTGCCATTATATTTGGTGCAGGAATAACCCGGTAAGAATGGCAGAATCTGCAATTGGTAAGCATTCTCTGAAACCCTGTTTGGCCGAATCCATGACTCGAACCCACCAGGACCGAGGTGAGATGAGTGTCCGGTAAAGGCGAGCGCCTTACACCACTTAACCACCCTTGGTCCTGATCCAAAATATCAGTGCCAGGCAAAAAACAAAGCTTGATTACTGGACATAAGCCGAACTCGTCGTGGTTTTCATCATATTTGTTCCTTGTATTTGTGTTATTCCTTTTGGTTGTGTGGTAGGCACGGTGAGTGCTTAATATAAAGTTCTGTGTCTTACTTCTTACAACTATGCGCCGTTTGAGCAAGTAATTATTACATACTGACGTTGTTACTTACAGCAATTTTAGTTTGTTGTATACTAGGCGATCCGATCTGTTTAGGCCAATTTTTGTATAAAAAAATATTCCTATCGTTGCACACCTGGATATTCCCAAATCATTGACATGTACACTTTCTGATATGCATGTAATAAATGCATAAGGGTTTTTTAAAGGAGTATACTAGAATTATAAATCAACTTGGTCGAAGGTGGATAGCAGGGTACCAAATATGAACGAATGACACTAAAAGGCAATACCGAACTATGATATCTCTGTAGTCCAGTCATATCACATGCATTTACACTGAGATAATACACTGAAACTGTAATATATATATATATATATATATATATATATATATATATATATATATATATATATATATATATATATATATATATATATATATATATATATATATATATATATATATATATATATACATATAACATAATCCACGTTAATGAAAATAAGACAAAAAGAAATCAATTAATGTGTTCGGTATATATATCCCACCTCTCTCTCTCTCTCTCTCTCTCTCTCTCTCTCTCTCTCTCTCTTTCTCTCTTTCTTTCTCTCTCTCTCTCACTCTCTCTCTCTCTCTCTCTCTGTATATATATATATATATATATATATATATATATATATATATATATATATATATATATATATATAAGGAGCAAACGTTATCTATTTAAATAAGTGTCCAATGCCTTATATAGGCATTATATATACATATACTATATATGAATTAAGTCTTTAATTTCATGTATTCAATTATTATATTCATAATGTCGGCTTGAAATAAACTGCATCATGTTCACAAGTCAGTATTATAAACGAAGCGGAAATACCCATTGACACAACAGTTTAGTTTAATACACAAAATGACTTATCCTTTGCGTCGCAGATAATATCTACATTTTCAACCATTCAAGATAACATTTTTTAATAAAAGCAAAGTCCTATGGTGATAGACATAAATACACGACCGCACAATATAATTCTAATAATTGGAAACCGACGTATTATATACTACATTCTATTCAACAACTGTTAAACTATTTAATAGCAAGTGCAAGATATTACAATCCGTTCTCACCGATCACTTTGCATGAAGCGCATTTAATTCTGTTTACGTCTTCCGCATTGTATGTAGCTATGTCTTACAAAGAAACAAAGTAAGTAAGAAGAGTCATGATCAATGTACGTAGAAATAAATATTCTTTTCATAGTAGGTAAATTTATACATTTATTATATTCTTATTTAAGGTATCGTAATGTAATACATGACATGCTCTATGGATTGTTTTTACCAGCCATATATTTTATGTCAATAGAAATCTATGAATGTATTGCCGACACCTCCAATTTGAGTACAGCTTTACATACGGAGACCAATCATCACACGGTATTTTTCCTTCCTAGTTACCCGGTACCCGGGGCCCAGAAAACAAGAGCTGGCACATGTCTTTTATTATTTGCTTACAGAAAGATTCATGTAAAAGACAACCAGATTGAATTTATTAAAGAACCCACTTTAACGATTACGGTGCGAGTATGTTCCTGGTATAAAAAATGCCATTATTGCCAGTGTTTGGCTCTGTCTGTATCGATCTTACTCGGGGTACATGGTAGTGTAGTTCTGATCTAGTTGAAGTTTTGCGTATTTGTTGTCTAAAATCCACTTGAGCCTCTTTTTGATTGTATGCTATTTAGTGGTTCATGTAAAATTCGTCAGCCACATATGTTGCATGATGATTTACATATCTCTTTTTACCAAGCTAGTAAACGTATTCGTTTTCGTTCATTTATAATTTGGCAATGCTCCTATGATTCCATATTTCGTATTATTTCTCACTTTTTCTTCCTCATAATTTCTCATTGCTTTAAAATGCTGACATTTAATATGAAGGGCGTGGCCTGGAGCCAGGAATACGGTGATTATTACGAGTCTATGATCTTACAATCAGTAACATAAAATAGTGAAGAAGACAAAAGGTTTTGTAAAATCTAACAAATACTTTAGTATAAAATGAGCGAAATAAATTAAATATTATTCCAGGTTTGAAATCAATGTAAATTCTAATGAAAGTCTTTATCCAAGAAAAAATCACTTGAATTCAATAACATGAAGAAAATAAATTCAGCCCAAACTGGCCACAACATAACACAACTTGAAGTGCTAGATATTAAAGCGGGCCTGGCAAATTACGATAGTCACTCGATATATATTTATATATCTGACATCAGGTCACAAATTAGTATTGTATAAAAGAAATTTTACCTAATTGAAAAAAAACTCTCTAGAATGAGTTAATGAGACTTGTTTATGTACAATAAAATAGCCTATACAAATCCACCAAATCTTGACCCAAATCAACATGTTTACCATAATAAGAATTTGGTCAACGGATTCAAACTCATAGATTAATGAAGCTATTTATAGACGTTAACATTTAAAAATTAAAACGTCAAACAGATCAAACAAATCTGCACTAAAATTTGGGACATGGCCAAGTCCAGTAAAAAAATGTTATATTACAATATCATGTAATGGAATAAAAACTAAAACTTCTCAGCATGTTTAAAAAAAATATACATAACACTTCCCTTCGTATACAGTAAAGCTTTCTTTTTACTCTAAATCAAATATGCATGTCGTACTAAACATAAGATGAAATCTTATCAAGTATTGAACGCTACGGTAGCCTAGTGATTAGAACATCCACCATGGATGAGGAAGGTCGTGCGTTAGATATCCGACCGAGTCATACCAAAGACTTACAAAAATAGTACTAACAGCTGACTCGCTTGGCTCTCAGCATTAAGAGGTTAATGTTAGGACTGGTCAGCCTGGTGTCAGGATAACGTGACTGGGTGGGACATTATTATAAATGTCTGCGGCATGATGATCCTGTGCTAGACATCACTATAAACTGCTTCACTGAAGACATCGTAGCGATATGACTGAATATGTGTTAAAGCTACGTTATAAATACTAATCACACACACACACACAAATTCGACTTTAATAATCTCTGAATTTTTTTATTTTTTTATCTTGCCGATGAAAGTAAAGAATTGGAGTGTGATCACTAATTATAATAATGAGAGAAGGAGCTGAACTAATGTAAACTTCAAAGTGTTGTAATGCCAATATCAAAGCCAAACATTCTTGGATTAATTTATCTGGAAGGTTGTTAATTACTTTACAAAAGAAATAAACTGGATGATCAGCACAATTTTTATCTTCTTGAATCAATTCTGCTTCAACCCCAACATATATTGCATCAACAGACAGTTTAAATGATTCACTGAAACATGTAGCTCTAAGAACTGGGGCACTGTTAAGTATGGCTTTTAACTTTTCCCTTTGTACCTGTATCATACCTTAGTTTAGGCTAGTTCATGCAACCTCTCAAGCCTTTGACAACTTAGGCTTTAAATTATAAACATAATTGAGAAGACTTATTTCATTAGAAATAAGTGTCTGTTTTAGAAACCTCAGTGATCAATGTACAGTATGTACAACAATTAATTCAAAAGGACTAACTCCTAATCATTCTGAAATACGAACCTCAAACAATGGTAAATGAACGTCCTCATTCCCATTTTTAACCGTATCAAAACAATGTATCCGAATCATATATTTTCAAACTTTGATGAAATCATGCTAAAGCCCCTTTTACCCTCTGGGTGACAAGCAGAAGATTGAATTGTTGGATGCCTAATGCATACATCAATTACAACAAAATTCCAGACATACAATTGTATCCTTGAACAGATTGGACAGATTTTTGAAGGCCACATTGAGTATAAAAACAACTTTTACTATTATTTCAATTTAAATGTTTTTCAAAGGAATCGTCTCTGGAAATCTTGTTGGCGCATACATTGTGGTCAGAAATTATTGGCTACCGGACTATATAGTAGATAAGTGACTAACACAATATAAATTTAGTCTCCTAAATGGTTCGTCAAATGCAGGAATAGGTTGCAGATGAGTCTTGGGGATAATCTTCTTGGGTTCTCCTATCGTCTGACAAGTATGAAAAGATCTGCAATATATAAAAACATCACTTTTAGCTTTTTGCCCAATATAAATGATTCAGGATCTTGTGATATGTCTTCTTAATACCTAAATTATCAAACAAATGAGTTTCATTGACCAAGATTAGTAATTCATGTCATATTGTGTAACTAAGAATTTCATAGTTCACTGACCACTCGTTAACAGCAGGTACCTCGGTAGGTCTCCATTTTCTCATAAGTATTCCACAGTAAATGAAATAACAAACATGTACTTATGTGGCTTCAGTTTCGCTAAAGGCCTTTTGAAACAGAAAGGATATGTCAGGATTTGTTTCTGGTTCAATGATAAGGTATTGTCATTTCTCGCCCTAATTAGAATAACGAAATTGAGCAGTTACAACATGATCAATGTGACTAATACCCTTGAGATATATATATATATATATATATATATATATATATATATATATATATATATATATATATATATATATATATATATATATATATATATATATATATATATATATGGGGGGATAGATAGATAGATAGTTAGATAGATAGATAGATAGATAGATAGAGAGAGAGAGAGAGAGAGAGAGAGAGAGAGAGAGAGAGAGAGAGAGAGAGAGAGAGAGAGATAGATAGATAGATAGATAGAGAGAGAGAGAGAGAGAGAGAGAGAGAGAGAGAGAGCTAGATAGATAGATAGATAGATAGATAGATAGATAGATAGATAGATAGATACTATCTGATCAATGTTATAGATTATATACTTTATTTCCAATTCAGACCTGTTGTGGAGACATCCTGCTAGCCTTGAATCCTTGCAAAGAGATTCCAGAATTATTTAGTGAAGATGTAAGTATTAGCCAGTTGCACGTTAAATAACAAACGATGAATAAGAGACATTACAGAGAAAAAAACAGATTAATAAGGGCATGAACGGATGCCAGGTTTGAACGAAGCCAAAAAAGGAACCATGCCGTTTAAAATGTATATATTATTGGCAGACATATGTTTCATCAATGTGTATAGCATTTCTTAAACGCTTTGTTTCGGTCCAGCTTTGGTAATGTTTCGGTCCAGCTTTGCTAAGCGTAGTGGTGGTCATCCCTTTTGCCATAGCGATCAATAAATTGATTATCCCTTTGAAAACACATAAATATAATAGACATATGCAGATGTGTACGTGTTTTCAAAGGGACACACAGACACACACACACACACACACACACATATGTATATATATATATATATATATATATATATATATATATATATATATATATATATATATATATATATATATATATATATATATATATACGGATATTGATGCAAAGTAGATGAACTAAAATGTTGAAGACTTAGTATTATAGCCTGGATTGTAAGCCGTTAATATCTAACATTTTGTATTGTAAGCCAAGCCATTAATATCTAACATTTTGTATTGCAACCCGTTAATATATAGCAATTTATATTGTAAGCCGTTAATATCCAACCTTTGTATTGTAAGCCGTTATTATCAAACATTTTGTAGTATTAGCAGTTAATATTCAACATTCTGTATTGCAAGCAGTTAACATCGAACATTGTTTTGTAAGTCATTAATATCCAACACTTTGTATCGTAAACCGTTAATATCCAAGAATTTATATTGTAAGCCGTTAATATGCAACATTTTGTATTTTAAGCCCTTAATATCCAACATTCTTTATTGCAAGTCGTTAATATCCAACATTCTGTATTGCATGCCATTAATATCCAACATTCTGTATTGCAAGCCGTTAATACCCAACATTTTGTATTGTAAGCCGTTATTATATAATATTTTATATTGTAACCCGTTAATATCTAACAAATTATATTGTAAGTCGTTAATATCCAACATGTATTTTTGACCGCATCTATCATCGAGTTGGTTTTGTAAGCTGCATCGTACCAACAGTTCATATTGTATGATAATGATGTATGATAAGAAAATCTTTCGGCTTTTATGCCAAATACAGAATCCATGTCGATGATTGATGTTCATTCATGTTAAGAAAAACATAACAATCTGAAAAGTATGTTTTACCGATCAATTAATATCGAATAAGTTTAGATATTGTATCATGTTTGATAAACGTGATAATGTATCCATTAGTATATTTAGCAAACATATGCTTGTCTCTGTATTAAATCTGTTTCCTTGAATGTTTGTTTTTATTCTCACACCTGCTAAAGATTTTCTGATTTTACCACTTTAAGAAACATGAAGAATATGACTGGGAAAAGTTTGATCAAACTCCCCAGCCACACGTCTTCCACACCGCAGCGACGGCATTTCGGCGTATGCGCGAGACACAGACGGATCAAGTTATCATAGTCAGCGGCGAATCCGGTGCGGGCAAGACAGAAAGCGCAAAATACATGGTCAAACATTTCGTCCACATGAGTAAGAGTAACAACAAGGGACTGCACGAGAAAATAATCAAGGTGAGTTAAGTTGGATTTTTAAGACTCTAATGTACAAGAGAGTAAACCATAACAGGCAAATTAGAAAAGACAAAAGTAAATAAATAAATAAATTTAATGAAGATGATTTTAAGGTGTGATTTGTTTTTGCATGTATGTATCGGTACTTAACTAAAAATAAACCTCCAAATATCACACTACATTCATTTCATACATGGTTTTAAAATGAATGAATCACTTGTCATATTGACAACGCCAATGTTGCAACTAACTTGTTCATGTCACTGTATGACCAGTGTCTTTTTTTGGAGGGGGTGGGGTGCAATCTTCTTAGGGACTGTTGTTCCTACTGCATGTAGTACTAGGTATCATTATCACTTTTTCGTAGCAGTACAACCTACCAAATACAAGTAAAACTGAGCATACGCAAACTTTGAGTGTCCAAAATAGCGAGGTCTTGCACCAGATTCGTCCGGACCAGATCAAAACGTATGCTAAGTAATTTGATTAAAGCTCGTACATAAACCAGTAAATTAATTTACTTGTTTAATCTAAAGAAGACGCTGACAAAGAAGAAAACATCTCACTTTTATATTTCATTATATGTCTTAGGTTAATCCGTTGCTGGAAGCTTTTGGTAATGCGAAAACGAAGATGAACCATAACTCAAGTCGGTTTGCCAAATACCTAGAGCTGAGCTTCAAGATGGATGGTGATTTGGAAGGAGGTATGGGCAGAACGACAAAAATAAAAACCGCTTTAAATAATTTAAAATTCAACCACTAGGTATTAAATGCATATTACTCTCCTTTTAAAAATATGTTCCCATTGAAAGTGAATAATCGACGTTAATCTTTGATAAATACTAAAAATTCCTAGTACATTTGATGAAAAAATGGACTTTTTCTAAGTTTCAGTTACGAAAAACCGGTCCGGTTCCAACCGGTTCTAACCAGTTGATACTACTTGATACTATTTCAAAACCGGTTAGAACCGGTTTAATTCTAGTACATTTGATGAAAAAAGGGACTTTTTCTAAGTTTCAGTTACGAAAAACCGGTTCAAACCGGTTCCAACCTGACAAACCCTTTAGTCGATATATCTAACTCCTCGTCGAAGACTTATAGCTGTGCGACAATAAGATCAAATTATATAAAAAATAATTCGGTGTCAGATTAGGCATTTGTCAAATATTGAATAGTTTCAGTCGCTGTACTTCTTATTACTTTTAATTGATTTGTATTACCCTTGGACGCTTATTATTAGCTTTTCTTACCCTTAATGGATTATTTTTACTTGTCATGGATTCGTAGTACCATCAATGGATTATTATTAGATGTAATGGCTTCTTATTAGTTTTAACGGATTTGTATTACCCTTAATGGATTTTGAGAACAAATGCAGGAATTAAACCAATTTGCAAAGAGAACGAATTGCTATTAATAAATAGTAATCAAGCTACATGCGCAGTAAATAAGTTGTTCAATTCTTTTTTATCTCAATTGATTGGTTGATGGATGGATGGATGGATGGGTGGGTGGGTGGGTGGATTGACTGACTGATTTATTGATTGATTGATTGATTGATTGATTGATTGATTGATTGATTGATTGATTTTTCGATTGATTGATTGATTGAATACCTAACTGACATAAACTAAATCTAAAATGGACCTACTTCTTAGCTCAAGAAAAATAAATGACTATCATTATGAAAACGAAAGTAATGTTTCTTGTATGTGTTTTTGTTCCCATAGTTATTATCAGAGACTATATGTTGGAAAAGTCTCGAGTGGTGAGCAGGAGTGAGAACGAGGGCAACTTTCACATTTTCTATTCCCTTTTCCACGGAGCACCTACCGAGACTCTGAAGGAATTATGTCTTGAGAAACCGATCAAGACGTACAGGTGAGAAGTTCTTTTCCATCAAGTAAACGTTATCGAATGGAATACTGTGTTATTTCTCCAACTAGTAATATTATCTATACAATTATACTCCATAATCAATTATAGGCTATTACTTATAATGTTCACAGATGCAAACATAATGGTGCTCTGATTACCGGAGGTAAACGTTACAGGTGATACATGTATTGACAAAACTATGAATATGTTAAGAAGTTCTTACGGATCAGAACCTGTAATGGTGTTTGTTTCATTTCTCATCACATCATTTTATTTAACGCGAAAGAAAATTGACATCTGGAAAATTAGGCAGTAAAGAAACATACAACATATCGCATTATTTAATGGAATGGAAACAATAATTTTCTACACATTGTTTGAAACATAATCTATAAATATATCTGCCAGGTCCTATGTTTGTTGCTGTTCTAGGGATTAGCCATTTTTCAGCACACAATACGCTATACGTGGCGGCAAGTATTATTGGTGGAGAAAGAACGCGGTAAAACACCCGGAAAGAACCACCGACCCACGAGAAGCTACTAGCAAGCTTTCTCACATAACTACATTAGCCGGTTCTTAGACTCGAACCCACGCAGACAGAGGCGAGATGGCAGTGATCCGTAACGAAGAGCGATTTACACCACTCGGCCACTCTGGGCCCTTAGCAATGATTGTAACATAACTCAAAGATTAACCGGACATTTCAACTGATGTATAGTCCATGTTCGTTACTTAACAAACACTAGTATTAATTCTGCTGTACGGTGTTGTAATATTAAAGGTAGGTCAAATTCAAAATTAAACACAAATGTGTGTGTGTGTGTGTGTGTGTGTACAGTTCTTATTGCTGTTAATTTGAGCCAGGCGGTAACAGGAACGACAGTGTCCGCGACCTTGTTTACAAAAATGTTTCTTAGATTAGTATTAGTATGGCACTGTCTTTGCAATGTTCTTTTATGTAAATATCATTTAGATATATACCGCTCCATTTTAAGTTGCATGTGTATGTATTGTTAGTGTTAGAATGAATTTATAGTTATGTTCCCAATATGCATTTTGTTTCAGAATTGTTAAAAGTGACCCTGACAGCTTGAGTATGAAGGAAAAATACAGTCATATGTACCAAGAACAGCTTGAAATCTTGCAACGGATAAACACGGTTAGAGAATTTGAAATGTTTCATACTATAACTGTAATTGTAGGATTATATTATTTTCTCTACACAAAACAAGTAACAACAATCATGTGATCACTGCTCGATTTCTGAGGAATGTTTCCTGATAATTTCTAATTGTATCCACATGAAGATCTAACGTGACGGCTTACGGCTTGCACTGTATTTATATGGAGTTTTGCTGAAAGCTGTCACAAAAAATATATTTGTAAACGGCGATATTAAAATATTACATACATTAATTACTCTTATGGTTTGGTTTATATGTTTTCTCTTATTTGAAATGGAATAAATTCGTACTTTCTTTACTCTCTGATACAAAGTAACTTTAACAGCACTTATAAGTACGAATTTGCAATAATATGAGTATGCTCTGACATTATGTTGTGTTTTGATAGTTCTAAATTGTTCTGTGAATATTTTAACACGAAAGGGATCTCACTGCCGAGTGAACGAAACATCTATAAGAGAGTGGCTGGAGATAAACGTTTTATCTTATATCCAAGATCCCGATATAGCATTCATTGTCAACTGAATGGATTTTAAGCGCACAAATAATCTAGTACCTAAAGATCAGACAGCCATGAGACGCTCACGTTACAGTTGCATGGGATTTCCTTCTTCGCCTTTGTATGACCGATCAGCTATCATTTGCTAAAGCAGTAGATATGTATATATCGCCATAGGTCGCAAGATATGACATATTCACTTAACACAAATCGTATTCTTTTCGCACATGTTTAAACATGACTGCCAAGAAATACCCTGAAAATTCCTTACGTTACGAAATTAGGGATGGTCCATTTGAGACAAATAATGACTGCTGAAATAAAGGTTCGTAAATACTTTAAATTATTACGTCTCCTCCCAAAACTGGCTAAATATATATTCAGTCTGAGATATATCTTCGAAACACAAACTCAGCGTTATCAACAAACAATCAATACATTTATTGACAAAGCTGTACGCTGAGCATAAACAAAAAACGTATATCCTATATGTATTATCATACGTTTTTTAGCAAATGTAAAAGGAAACTATTTTGTTCTAACAATGTCTTAGAGTCCAAAAATGATGCTGATCATGACAGCCGCTGTGATACACCTGACTGAAATCTGTTTCAAAGAATCTTCCACTGAACCTGGTGCAACCGAAGTAGTGGATTTGGAACCCGTAGCCAATGGTAAGCATTTGCTAACCTTCGACACAGAACCTCTACTACTCCTGCATTAAAAAGATGTATATCTCTAAATTAATTTCTCCACTCTTCCGTTCTTCTTTTACAAATAACACTTTCATCTCTAGATAACATTGTTTGATGACAACAATACCCCATTGATCATACGTATATGTTCTGTCTCAAATAAAGGTAGTAACTTGACTAACAGGAATCATTGTCATTTCGCTATCTCGCAAATCATAGCTCAGAATTTGCCACTTGTCGAACTATTTTACTCGACTCTAAAGCTTACTCGAACATATACTAACTTATACCAATTAAATCGCTGGATTATTCGACTTCTAAGTGAAATTCTAATGCGTTTAGAAACATATTTTGCTCCAAAATAATCTTAAGTTTATTTTACCAAGAAGCGTTGTATTCCATGGCACATGACACTGGGTGATTGTTACCAAATTGTGTAATTAAGATTGCACGTGTGTATGGATGATTGACTGACAGATGGATTTAAACTGTACCAAAATTGACATCTGACTTCACAAGCTATAGAAACTGCATTATCTTCAAACAACGCAAGGAATTATATTACAAGATGAAATAAAAATGAAAAACAAAACCAACCCATTTACATACTGAAATATATAATTAAGGTAAAGCATAGAAACGTGCTGATTGAAATATCAGAACCTATATTAATTGATTTGGTATGACACAAAACTGCTTTGGGTCCGCAATGATGCACGGAAGGAAAGTGAAAGCGGTATATATCGTTGAATGAACTGCGCTACCTTTGCGATTATAACGCCAAAGATAATTCGGTATGTTTAGGAAATATACTTGAAAATATTCTTTCATTTAATGATAATGTTGGCATTATGCATCCAGTATTAATATGACTGTAATTAGCGTTAACAGCAAAGCTGCTAACAGAATAAAACTGTATCTAGCAATAAAACACTGTAATTAGGATTAATAACCTTGCAATTATCATCAATAACACTGTAATTATTATCAATAACACTGTAATTAGCATTAATAACACTGTAATTAGCATTAATAACACTGTAATTAGCACTAATAACACTAATTATCATCAATAACACTGTAATTATCATCAATAACACTGTAATTAACATTAATAACACTGTAATTAGCATTAATAACAGTGAATGTAGCATTTCATAGTTCCTAGCATCAATAAATATCTACTTAGCATTATCAAAACTGCAACTATTATTACTAACAAAGCCACCAGCATCAATAGCACCACAGCCGGCATTAATAACATTGCAACTCGCATTAATAACATTACAACTCGCTTTTAATAGCATTACAACTCACATTAATAACATTGCAACTCACATTAATAACATTGCAACTCACATTAATAACATTACAACTCACATTAATAACATTGCAACTCACATTAATAACATTACAACTCACATTAATAACATTAAAACTCACATTAATAACATTGCAACTCACATTAATAACAATGCAACTCGCATTAATAACATTACAACTCACATTAATAACATTACCACTCACATTATTAATATTACAACTCACATTAATAACATTGCAACTCACATTATTAACATTGCAACTCACATTAATAACATTAAAACTCACATTAATAACATTACAACTCACATTAATAACATTACAATTCATATTAATAACATTACAACTCACATTAATAATATTACAATCAGCAATAATTACACTTCAACTAGCATTATCAATACTGCAACTAGTAATACTAAGCAAGCAGCCAGCATTAATAGCAACGCAACTAGCCTTAATAACATTCCAAATATCATTCATAACATTGGAACTAGCCTTAATAGCAATGCAAATATGACTATTAAATTACAACTAGCAATACTTACACATCAACTAGCATAAGTAATATTGTAATTAGCAATAATAGCACAAGCATCACTGCGTTGAAATTAGCAATGCAGCTGAGATTTAATAAACGTTTATATTATAATATGAGTCCAATTTAAGAACGAGAGCGAAGTACCTAGTATGAACACATTCTATTTCATCATGATTTGTTGTAGATTACACGATCTTCAAATTCGGATGGCAATGATTAGAACAAAAGTCGTAGTCTTACAGTCGTCCTCTCATTGAAGGATATACACGTTAAATACATAGAAATATATGGCAAATTATATTACGTTTTAATTACATAAATATGACGTTATTCAGTAGTCAAAGTGAAGATTATCCTGGTTGAACATAGGCATTCAATAATCTACTTCTCATATAATTAATGTCTTATATATATATATATATATATATATATATATATATATATATATATATATATATATATATATATATATATATATATATATACAATGATTCGCATTGCAAATGACTGATTCTTTTTTTTAAACATAGTCGCTAACCTATTGTGCTTGAAGCCAGAGGACTTTATCAGATAGATAGATATATAGATAGATAGATAGATAGATAGATAGATAGATAGATAGATAGATAGATAGATAGATAGATAGATAGATAGATAGATAGATAGATAGATAGATAACTAGATCGATATGTAGATGGATAGATAGATGGATAGATAGATAGATAGATAGATAGATAGATAGATAGATAGATAGATAGATAGATAGATAGATAGATAGATAGATAGATAGATAGATATATGGATGGATGGATGGATGGATGGATGGATAGATAGATAGATAGATAGATAGATAGATAGATAGATAGATAGATAGATAGATAAATAGATAGATAGATAGATAGATAGATAGATAGATAGATAGATAGATAGATAGATTCACATTCTAAATGACAGAGATGTTGACTTATTTCTCAATTTCTTTGAATATAGTCGCTAACCTATTGTGCTTGAAGCCAGAGGACTTTATCAGTGCCCTCATATCTACACAGATAACAGCTGGTGGTAAGAAACAGTCTATGTTTTCTATTGTCGTATTAAATAATGTTTCGTTAGTAACTCTCACAGATGCCAAACCTTATGGTAATATATTCTGTTAAAGACAAATAATTAGAATATTCAATATGTATTAACAGGATGGGACTTTATGAAACGTTTGCTAGTAATTCAAAGGAATTTCATATAAAGAGTCGGTTCACCAGGCCAAGATTGGAGTGTAAATGAGAGTGGTTATTAATCGATAACAAACTTTAAGTATCTACACTGAATGAAAATGAACAAAATGTAATGCTCAAAATGGACCTAGTACATGTGTGCTTCATATATAGTTTTGGTATTGTTATATTGTGTATAATGAAGCAGTTAACAACATATGCATTGTTAGTCCAACCATTGCTCTTATAAGGATGTTTAAAAAATATACATTTACTTATTAGAATAGAAGCTTAACTAGAATACGTTGGTTATAAACAGGCAACGATGTACAGAAAAAGAAAAGTCCAGCAGAGGCGAATGTTGGTAGAGACGCACTGGCCAAGGCACTGTACGAGCGAATGTTCCAATGGATCGTAAGGCAGATCAACACAGACCTACATCCCGAGGAACACAGGCAAGTCTCTCTCTCTCTCTCTCTCTCTCTCTCTCTCTCTCTCTCTCTCTCTCTCACACACACACACACACACACACACACACATAAACGTACCAATAACGATTATGCAGTAAATTCACATTTTAAATCAGTGTATTGAAGCGATAACTATATCTTCCTAGTGTGTTGCCCATTTTTGCACCGTTAACAAAACCTTGTCCACATTGTGTTTGATTTGAAAAGAAAACTGTATTGATAGGCAATACACAAACAATGTATTTTGGACGTGTGCCATATATAGTTGAGAAACTATGTACGTAATTGCCTTAATAATTTTAACTTTTGTAATGCATGTACCTTTTCAAGACAATTTGTCTCGGAATAAATTACAAGGGTAGTTGTCTTTTCTTTTATGTGTTTGTGGGACATGTGTTTGTACAATGTGGATTAACATAATTAGGTTTAGATGGTACTTCTAATACAAACATTTACAGAACCTTTGATGTATGAATATATGCGAGGACAAGCACTAAGTCCCACATAAGGTAGAAGGTCTGCGATAATGACACTACCATCACAGTTTGTGTTTGGTGTCAAAGATACAACCGCAGATGTGTAATATAATATATATTAGTGTCATCCTTGTCAATATGCTTCCTTACTTTATGCCCCTCGAGTGTTAGGCATAATTGTAAATTTCTCTCTGATTGAGAACTTTTGCATACGAGTCTATAAGCCCTAATTACAATGGAACACTTAAGATGAATTGGAGAAATATCCCTGTTTTGTTGTGACTATAGCAGATCTGCGATATCCCTGTTCTGTTGTGACTATTGCAAACCTGCGATATCCCTGTTCTGTTGTGACTATTGCAAACCTGCGATATCCCTGTTTTGTTGTGACTATTGCAAATCTGCAATATCCTTGCTTTGTTGTGACTATTGCAAACCTGCGATATCCCTGTTCTGTTGTGACTATTGCAAACCTGCGATATCCCTGCTTTGTTGTGGCTATTGCAAATCTGCAATATCCCTGTTTTGTTGTGACTATTGCAAATCTGCAGCTAGCCACATCAATTTCGTCATGATATATTTTTTTTAATTTCCCATAGATATCTCTCTTTCCTGCAAGATGAAAATTTGCAAACAGTGATATTTGTGATTTGTGTTGTTCTTAAGACTAGTTCTATGACATATTTTCAAACTCTTTTCCTTCATTATCTGCCATTATGTGCGTTTCTGTTGTATTCGTACCTATTTGCCGTAATGAAATATTTTTTACGAAAATTTAAATGATAATGACATCGTGTTTTCTTTTTTCATCTCCTTTCATAGAACGAAAACCAATAAGTTTAATGTTTTCGCACAAAAATGTTTTCTACCCTCTTTATCAAGAAACAACAACCGCTCCGGTGGCCTAGTGGTTAGAGCGGATGCCGCGAAAGCGGAAGGTCGTGGGTTCGATTCCCGGCCGAGTCATACCAAAGACTTACAGAAATGGTGTTAACAGCTGCCTCGCTTGACGCTCAGCATTAAGAGGTTAGTGTTAGGACTGGTCGGCCTGGTGTCAGGATAATGTGACTGGGTGGGACATCATGCTACATGTCTGCGGCATGATGCCTCAGTGCTAGACATCACTATAAACTGCCTCACAGCAGACATCGTAGCGATATGACTGAAGAATTGTTAAAGCTACGTTAAAAATCCTAATCAAACAAACAAATTATCAAGAAAAAAAGCAATTTCTTTCTCTCATTATTCGATTTTGTATTCATATGATACTGGCTTTTATATTTATGCAGAGGTGGAGACTGTCAGAATATTGGGATTGTTGATATTGCCGGATTTGAAAAACTGGCCATCAATAGCTTCGAACAGTTTTGCATCAACATTGCAAATGAACGTCTACAGAACTTCATGAACGGCAAGGTTATTCAGACAGAACTGAATATTTACAAAGAGGAAGGAATAGATGTAGAAGAAATTACTTTTACCAACAACGATGCATTGATCGATTTCTTGACCAAGGTATTATATCCTCCGCTAAACAAGCTGTGTCTTTTCGTCTTCCAACAAATATAATGACGAATATATATTATAATTTCCGACATGCAACCTTTAAATTAAGAGGCAATCTAATTGTAACTATTAAGTAGCTGAAGGCAGTTTTCATTACCCTCACCTTTCAAATTACAAGCAGGTATTTCCATTTGTATTTCACATAGATGCTATTTCGCTAATGTACAAATTCTCTTGATCGGCTCCAAATCAGAATATGCATTAACTTTTTATGTCATAGCTTCTGTTTTAAAAGATATATGATGTATATGCAACTATTTGATAGTTAACATTACAATGTCTTAGATTGTATCATACATTTTATATTTAAATACGATCTATTTCATATTAGCACATATTTTCATATTTTAACTTATGCACAACTATGACACTTTTGTCACATGGGAATGTAACGTTAATCGTTCTTCTTTAACGTCGCAATATCATAAATATAAAATCTCACTGGTAAAGTTGAAATAATGATTTTGCAGCCAGCGAAAAGCGTTCTTTCTACGCTGGACGAGCAGTCAAAACTTCTGTTTGGAAATGATGAATCTTTCGTAAACTTACTGAATGCCAACTTTGGAAGCTCCGAGTTCTACACAAAAACGAAATCACGTCAACCGGAATTTACCATCAAACACTTTGCTGGACAGGTCCTTCTTTTCTACACTATATATAACTTTACATTCTTCAATTTCATAGGAAACCTATTCTATATAATTTGATATCATTGAGTAAATAGCATGTTATCTTACTTCTGAGACATGATGAGAATTATAAATAAATACAATACCTGCCAGGCGCAGCTCAATAGGCCCATAAGAAAGGTTCTATATGTACACAGTGAACTTAATCAGCATGACAGTCAACTACGAAAGACGAGTTGAGTTAAATTCTATACGATACAGTGATCTTAAGTTGATCATGACAGTCAACTACGAAAGACGTGTTGAGTTAAATTCTATACGATACAGTGATCTTAAGTTGATCATGACAGTCAACTACGAAAGACGTGTTGAGTTAAATTCTATACGATACAGTGATCTTAAGCTGCTCATGACAGTCAACTACGAAAGACGTGATGGGTTTAATTCTATACGAATACCATGTTTGTGAGATTTGTATTGTTTAATTCTAGTTTTATTTGCCTTAAACATGATTTCTAAACTGACGAGATATTCAAATATTTCTCTTTATACGAACATCATATGATTTCTATCACTTTCTTTTGCCTACAAATTTTTAGTGGCCTTAATTGTTTTACCATTGTGTAGGTCCTGTACACAGCTGATGGTTTCATCGAGAAAAACCGAGATCAACTAAACAAGGAATTGAAAGACTGTTTGAAACACAGTTCTGATGACTTCATTAGCGATCTTTTTTCAGTGCGAAAAGGTCCCACAGGAACTATATCAGCGTTAGTATATCGTTCTTCCTCAGGACAGGAACTGTTTAATTTGGCATGGATTTGATTTGTACCAACGGCATATGAAATGGGAATCGATCGTAGTTTATGTTAAATGAATCGTCTTCACTGTGTGCCGTCTTCTTTACCTATGAAGATGAGAAAATATGGAGGCTTTGTTTGTGCCCGAATATGAATGGCTAGTCATTATTGTATTTTTGGGTGGGAAAAAAACTCTTCAGAGCTACTAACTGAACTGATGAAGTTGTTAAATTAATATAATACATTGTTATTTTGAAAATTCTTATTCCACATTATTATAGATAAGCAACTAAACAATTATACTAAAGCAGCAAACATTAATAATAAGTCGCCAATCTTCCGCAAATAAATACATTATATTAATTACCAGAGTCATATAACCAATTTTTATCTTTACCAACAAAGTTATTACACCTATATTGCAAGGTATCCGTTGAAACATTGATATGGTTATTATTATCTATACTTATTGATCTCAATATCTATTTATAGACTTGTCGGTTGAACGTCCTTTATAAGATAGTGTCTTTCTGAATGGGATTTTCCAGTTAAAACTGTACGAAGTACATACAATTAGTATTTGACATTAGTAGAATATATGTAAAGTTAATATTGCCTAGGTCAAATATTTTTAAAAATAAATGTGTGCTTGTGTTGCATTATAATCTTGTTTTATATCAACTCATAATGTCAGCTGGCTCATTCATCAAACTTGTCGTTGCATGTCATCAACTTCTCATCCATCTTAACACTGAAATTTGTATTAGAACGTCTGTTCTTAATATATGTATGCGTTATCTTTGAAAGTAGATATAAACTCACATACCTTAATCTAATCACCCTTACATATTATTGTAAAAGGCATAGTTGATGGTGGTATTATCTGAGGACCGATATTCAACAATAATGAAATCCCTTTCTAAGACCTTCACCCCTATTTAATGTACGTCATTTATCCAGGACCACCTACAACTACCGACAGTCAAGAAGACCCACGGAAGGTGGAAAGGTTTTACCAAATTTGAATGTAAAAAGAAAACAAATTGCCGACCTTCGACGAACCATGAAAGCTATGTAAGTATGATTTATATATGTATGTTATATATTGTTTGTATTCCATTTATCATACCTTTCAGTCTGCACTTTTAAGCAGTAGATATTGCTCTATGTCTGTCATACCATATGTCCAATTACACATCCCATAATCCTCTTTGAGAGAACATCACACAAAACTGGAGTTGCTTCCTGTGTGATCACAATTTAGTCATCCTTGGATTCCACCTTTCAGTTTCCTGTTTTGCAGAGTCATTGTACATAAATCTAAATTTCTGGTTAACTCACTCCAAATATGCAGTCGCTTCAAAGACGCAATATATATTGATTAAAATTCCGTTATGACTACAGCAAACCTCTTTGAGGAGGAGAATGGTGAGTAACAGACGTAGTTCATCGGTTTCAGGATTAGTGACGTTGTGTGATTGCAGCTTCTCTTTTTAGTTTTACCAGCTAGACTGTATAACCTGCATCATAAAATGAAACAAGAAAGTTTAATTTAGCATTTAAACAGTTTTAGTTGAGAACAGGATTGTTGTACTGATAATTGTCGCAAACAAGAAAGTACTAATGACTTTGATTATCAAGACAACTCCATACATATTTAGCATTATTTTGGGATGCAGGCTTAGAAACGAACATTGGCCTTGTTTGTTGTGTATTTTTGTTTTGAACCAAAACATAATATTTACCATTATAATTGTATGATTATTGTTTTTTACTTAGATTTACATGGGGAAAAATTTATTTCAAATTTTTGTAATGTCATAAACAAAAATGTTCTACCAAAAATCAAGCCTTAGAAAATGGCGACAAAAGTGAAGCTTTCGAAAAATCTAAACGAAAGAAAATGTGTTGGTAATTTTATATCAGTGGTACTTAAGAAGATTGACACACCTGCACTATCTGATTTTGAGCAAACGTGTATGTTTTAGAAATCAACAGAAAGGTTCGATCCAGCAAGGAAAACAGCAGAAGGCGCCTCCGAAGGAACACACAACTGTTGTGTCCTACTTCAAGGTACAATGAGTACACATTGCTTTTGTAATGTATAAACGTTTTTGAAAAGTTTGTATCGTGAGATCCAAATGTTATCCAAGATAAATATATATCAGGCGGGAGTTAATTATGGGCTATTCTTATATGGGCTTCACAATAACCATGAACGTGATTAATAATCAAAAAGAAAAGGAATCACGATATTATAGGAGTTTTTGATAAAGAATTAAGTAAACTGGAACTGACGTAATTCTTATGTAATGCACAACATACATACATACATACATACATACATACATACATACATACATACATACATACATACATACATACATACATACAGCTTTACTATGAAAGGATGTGTCTGAAATTAAATAATTAACATGTTTTGAAAATTTGCGGATTCTTTTAAAATACTTTTGAATTTCTAAAATTCCCTTTGAACTTCACCGACAGTGAAACAAACATCATATGGTCTGCTTGGCAATATACCTGTTATGTCTAAACTGTTATGTCTAAACTGTTATGTCTAGGTCTCGTAATTTGCTTGTAAACTGATATTTTATTTTACCTTCGCTAAAACACATATTACACAAACTTTTTTCAGGCATCGCTCGTGCAGCTTTTGGAAAAGATGGAACGGGCAGAACAGCTTTTTGTCAGGTAATAAAGAAAACATCGTTACTATTCTACAACACATGTGCTTATATTGTCTGCATTATATGGAAATATCAACTTGTTCTTAAGCAGATTGGTTTTATTTAACTTCACGGAGATGTTATTCAAACTGTTTAATATTTTTTATCTTAATTTTAGCATTCAACAAATAACAATTTACAAAAGGAATTAGTCATCACTCAATAAACTATATGCTATTTAACTGTAACGTTTGGATTTCTTACAGTTTTACTATTTCACTATATATTTTAGAAATAAGATTTGAAAACCTTCCTATTCATATTCACTAAATTATATGTAATGGCCTCTTTCCATTTAAGGCACAGCTTGTCTTTGCCTAATTTGTTGTACTTTGGTTTCTATTTGTAATTGTTATTATACAGGTTAACTTGTGAGTATGTATCATAAAGACTAACTGTTACGTGTATTTGTATGTATCATAAAGACTAACTGTTACGTGTATTTGTATGTATCATAAAGACTAACTGTTACGTGTATTTGTATGTATCATAAAGAGTAACTGTTACGTGTATTTGTATGTATCATAAAGACTAACTGTTACTTGTATTTGTATCATAAAGACTAACTGTTACGTGTATTTGTATGTATCATAAAGACTAACTGTTACGTGTATTTGTATGTATCATAAAGACTAACTGTTACGTGTATTTGTATGTATCATAAAGACTAACTGTTACGTGTATTTGTATGTATCATAAAGACTAACTGATACGTGTATTTGTATCATAAAGACTAACTGTTACGTGTATTTGTATGTATCATAAAGACTAACTGTTACGTGTATTTGTATCATAAAGACTAACTGTTACGTGTATTTGTATGTATCATAAAGACTAACTCTTACGTGTATTTGTATGTATCATAAAGACTAACTGTTACGTGTATTTGTATCATAAAGACTAACTGTTACGTGTATTTGTATGTATCATAAAGACTAACTGTTACGTGTATTTGTATCATAAAGACTAACTGTTACGTGTATTTGTATGTATCATAAAGACTAACTGTTACGTGTATTTGTATGTATCATAAAGACTAACTCTTACGTGTATTTGTATGTATCATAAGACTAACTCTTACGTGTATTTTAATGTATCATAAAGACTAACTCTTACGTCTATTTGTATGTATCATAAAGACTAACTCTTACGTGTATTTGTATGTATCATAAGACTAACTCTTACGTGTATTTGTATCATAAAGACTAACTCTTACGTGTATTTGTATCATAAAGACTAACTGTTACGTGTATTTGAATGTATCATAAAGACTAACTCTTACGTGTATTTGAATGTTTCTTTAGTACAACGGAGTGATGATACAAAATCCTACAGCCGATTTAATGTATCTTTTGGGACGTAAAAACTTTTGTTCCCCTTTATATATATTTCCTGATAACATTAATGTAACAAACAAGCCCTACAACCGCTCGAATCTGACAATTGCAGAAAGATGAATAATTTTGTCTTTTCCCTCTCTATTTTTGTTAAACAGCTTTAATTTTTGCTGGATGCGTTGTACATCGAGGGTATATTATTGTTTGTATTGTGGGGCACACGTAGCTAGCATACAAGTGAATATGGATGTGGTTCACTGAAGTTGCATTAAGTTTTTGATTTGTATTGATATTTAGGTGAATTTCTCGCCCTATATTTGGTGTCTGTTGGTGGTTGTTTTATAGTACATTAGTACTTATTTACTTTATGTGTAGCAAACAATGATTATTTGTGAGGAGTACACGTTTGGTTTGTTATTTCCGAAAACTGTTTCATCGTTCCTGTTTTTCAGAAAATTGATGGACAATGTCGATAACATGAATAAAATAAAATCGATATTTCTAATGCGAAAGGTCAGATAGATATTGGACCTTACGTGAGACTGTGAACTGTTCCTATTCAGCAAATTGCTGTTTTTGTGCGTCATGGATGGAAAATATTTCTTTCCCTGTGCTAACACAAGGACTAAAGATGAAAAATAGAGAGAGACGCAAAAGCCAGAGTGACGGACCATACATAGCATGACGTCATCCTTTCAAAGGTAATCCTCATCGAGGGTGATCCATCCACTTCGCATTGCGCTCGTTGCCTTGGTGAAGCTACACGTGGATTTTACACCCTCAATTTCTCCACAGGCATTGTGGACGTTGCGGATGCAGCGACTACTAAAAGAGCCAACAACACTGTTGCTGAGGAAACGTCCTTCTTATATCACTCATGCTGACTTCGACCTTACCAGCTGCGGCCCTCAAAGGCTGTCCAGTGGGAAAAGTCTCCCTGCATAATTGAACTTGACATTAGGGCGTGTAAGTCCGGACGCATATGGTCCTTTTTTGTAGGTGAATGATTCATTTTGTCATCAGTCCAGTGCGAATTTACGGGGATCAAGTTGGTCGATTCTTCCATTTCGACACACTTACCAACCAAGTGCTTACTGAACTGGCCACCTAACCGACAATAAGTCCTTAATCCAGCCGAGCTGACCAGTGAGCCGACAGCTGAGGCATCCGTACAGGCAATAACTGAGCCATCTGGTCAACACACTGGATTATCAGACCAGCAGATGTCGTACTTGCCCGGCGACCAATTCAATCTCCGACTCATATCATTTAAAAGTATACAACACCCATGCGAAGTGTCAATGTACGGCTTCATATGTGCCGGTTCACTCGCTACTTGGGGATTTTAACAGTTGTTGTAGGGTTTGACGCCATTTTGCAGCACACGATAGGCTATACATGGCGGCCAGTATTATTGGTAGAGGAAGAACCAGGGAAAAACCCGGAAAGAACCACCGACTCACGAGAAGCTACTGTCAAGCGTTCTCACATAACTACATTAGGCGAATCTTAAACTCGAACCCACGCAGACAGGATTTTAACAGAGATGTTGACATAATATCCATGTAGACAACCTCTGCTTCATTTTGTTGTACACATCCACCAACATTAACCATTGATCATCCATCCTTGGCCACAAATATATCAGGGGCAAAATGACCAAATCTGTGTGGTTAATAAGATGAATACAAATGGGTTGCACGCTATTTGAAACTGATGACAATTCATCTTTTTTATCTATCTAAAATCTATATTGACAGATGCTTGAAACCGAATGTGTACTTACGCCAAGAAGATTTTAAAGACCATGTCGTGTCAGATCAACTCAGATATAATGGTGTCTCTGAGATAGCCAAGATACGAAAGACGGGCTTTACCCACAGAAAGAAGTACACAGATTTCATCAAAAGGTAACCCGTACAACGAATCTTCTTCCTTCAAAACATTTTACATTATTAATATAAATACAAGGTAAGTTTGACTATACAATAATTTGTAAAGTATACATATACAGATAGATAGATAGATAGATAGATAGATAGATAGATAGAGAGAGAGAGAGAGAGAGAGAGAGAGAGAGAGAGAGAGAGAGAGACACAGAGAGAGAGAGAGAGAGAGACAGACAGACAGACAGATAGATAGATAGATAGATAGATAGATAGATAGATAGATAGATAGATAGATAGATAGATAGATAGATAGATAGATAGATCTGTTCTCTAATATCATCCTTTAAACGTTTACTTGGATGTCCACCATTCTAAAGGATTATATATATATATATATATATATATATATATATATATATATATATATATATATATATATATATATATATATATATATATATATGTGTGTGTGTGTGTGTGTGCGTATGTGTGTATGTGTGTATCTGTGTATCTGTGCGTGTTGTGTGTGCGTGTTTGTGTGTGTCAGTGGATGTGACAAAGAAGATCATTAGTACAATTTCTGGTGTCATTTTTCAACCGTTGATATTTCCTGATTCACTCAGAAAATGTTGACAGTCCCCGAGATAAGAGTAATTATAAACATTGATTGAATCACGCCTTATTTATCAACAAATTCCTTGACATTGTTTTTTGCTGCTTTATAATGGAAACCACATACTATTAATTTTATTTTTGCTTGCTACAAGGTACAGATCTTTACGTAAAGTAATGTATATGACTTTGGGCAATATAGGTAGTTAGTATACACAATATTAAGAGATCATTAAGTCATAATCGTCATGCTGTCACGTGTATTGGTATCCGATGAGTTTAGGTTACTATGACCAGAATCGCAGACTTTTTACAGTCTGATGCAAGTGCCTCGGCTGCGATTCCGGACTGATTCCCGTCTATGATGAGTGCCGGAAATGCAATAACAGACCTCTATAAAACTATTAAACTTTCCATTACATTATGAAATAAAATATAAGAATTCAGTAAGCAATGTTGCAAACATATGAACTTTACCATTAAACTCTCAATCATGAAAAGTGCCTATTTCTTAAGAAAGTATACGAACATACACAGTTCTTACATGCAATGAGAGAGAGAAATCTTGTCTAGCATCAGAACGAAAGGAACTGACCAGGGCGATTTGTGCGCTTATTTATATGTATCTAGGCACAACGGCAAGACCAAATATGGCCATCCCTCGGTATACCGGTGTAAACTTCACCCTAGCTAGAAAGATGCTCTCGTTTCCAAATTCAAAAGAACCATATTGTTGTTACGTCATTCGACAGAACGCTTGCTGGAATAGCACTTTTCCTTGAAAGTATGACAATGTTTAATCTTGTAGCTTAGTAACTCTTACTGGGTTTATAATACGCACAGCATTGCACATTGCCTTTTGCTTGTAACAGCATTCACTTTTATTCCATTAAAATATAGTTGTGATTTAGAAATAAATGAAATTAATCCTAATATATTTTAGAAAATTACTTTAATATAAATGAGTCAAACATTACTTTAATACAATTTAGAAAAAATGTCTTATTACTTTTACTAAATATTCTGTCCTAATACATACATTTGATGTGACAAGTGTAACGTTGATGACTTAACAGGTGAAATTTAATTTGCTTCTAGTGTCTACAGTTTCACATACACACAGAATATTACCGTGGAGATAAAGCTTAATTGACATTTATATACCACACAGGTATGGAGATGTTTGGCCAACCGTTGGCAGAAAAGATTTGGATTGCAAGACGGCGACGGAATTGATACTGGGAAGTTTTCCAAAGGAGTACCAACATGATTACAGATTTGGGCACACGATGGTAGGCGTTTCAAGACTTATGTGTAAAGATATAAATGCATTTAGTTTATATTACACACCAATATAACGAGAAAATGCATTTTATACGAATGATCGTTAAACTTTGCACTATAAAGGAAATATATATCCACTGTATATTGTTTCTTTTAATGATGACATCTGTATGATTGCTGTATAGCACACATTCTTGAGTTGGTTTTCCCATTCTCGCATCGCTTAGTGTTTTTATTGTCAATTATATATATATATATATATATATATATATATATATATATATATATATATTACTTATTGTTAACTTAGAGAAGGTGATTTGCGGGTCATGCACCGTCCAAATAATGGATACTACTAGAATCCCGTCTTACAATCTACAATGATCGAACCATTATGATTATCTATCTCTTCGTCCGTCTTTCTATAGATAGATAGATAGATAGATAGATAGATAGATAGATAGATAGATAGATAGATAGATAGATAGATAGATAGATAGAAGATAGATAAACATTAGTGGATTTATGACTACACTAACACGCCAGAGCAAGGGCGTAAAGGTATATTTACATAAGTGTATGATTGCACTCTTCAAGACAAATGCTAGTATCATGCATTTAATAGAATGATTCCACCAGCATTCTTACTAAAGTTTGGTCCATTTTGGCCAAGCCTCCATTATGGTAAGAAAAATATAGGCTTTATAAAAAGAATGTTGCTGATTGGCCAAAAGTAATATAACATTCCCAGAGCATTACCCCAGCTACATTTCAACAATGTGATGTTGGCTGGATATAATTTGCTTTATAGAAAGATTACACAACAAGCATTTTATGAAAGACTATTGGAAGCGTTTGGCACCTTACATTACCCATTTTCTAAGTTGGCAAGAGTTGTCTTGTGAAACGCGTTTATACGCTTATAGGCATACATTCTAGCATTTTGCCTTTGTCAAGACAATATGTGAGTGTATCTTACGTCTAGAAAACGCCTGTAACGTTGCATGACCAGATGAAATACTGATTATGGTATTCTCTTTGTCTTAAATTTTTTGAGTTATACCACTTAAGAATGTGTGTCAGATCAATGAAAGGATGTATCTTCCCGTATCGAAACGACTCCTATATTACCGATAAAAGTCACTGTAAATACAAAGAGCATTTTTAGAGCAACGGCTGAGTGTGAGATTGCAATATAATATATTTATAGCATTACCTATTTTAGAATTAAACTTAGAACATGTACCTGTGGAAAACAACAAATAAATGTGTCTTATCAACATATTCTGGACTGACAACAAGTATGCGGATTAGATGCAATATATTTATAACTGGCACGCACAACATATTAAGCAATGTCGAACTTCAACCAAACAAATGTCATCCGTAGAGTTCCAGCGAATGTGTGTATGTGTGTCCATGAGTCTATTTATATAACTGTTGCACCTCTCTCTCTCTCTCTCTCTCTCTCTCTCTCTCTCTCTCTCTCTCTCTCTCTATATATATATATATATATATATATATATATATATATATATATATATATATATATTATTGATCGCTATACTTTTAGGTATTCATGAAAGATAAATTGGTAACATGGATGGAAGGTGAATTCCATGTCTATGATGACGAACGACGGAAGAAAGAGGCTGAAGACCGAAAAAAACGACAAGAGGAGGATCGCAAAATACGGGAGGAAGCTGAGCGAAAACGAAGAGAGGAAGAGGTACGAAAAGAAAAAGAACGAAAACAAAAGGCGGAAGAGGAACGAATTAGAAAGGCGGAAGAGGATAGAATTAGAAAGGCGGATGCGGATCGAATTAGAAAGGAGGAAGAGGATAGAATGAGAAAGGAGAAAGAGGATCAAATTAGAAAAGAGAAAGAGGATCGAATTAGAAAGGAGAAAGAAGATCAAAAAAAAAGGGAAGAGGAAGAACAGAAAAGAATAAAGGATGAAGAGGAGCGAAAAAGAAGGTTGGATAAGGAAGAGAAAAGAAGGGAGGAAAATGAACAAAGAGAAAAGGATGAAGAGGAACAAAGAATCAGGAACGAGGAGAAGCGGAGACGGAATGATGAGGAAAGAGAAAGAACAGATAAAGAAGAACGAGAGAAGCAGACAGAAGACAATAAAATACATAAGAGTGAATCGCAAAAACAAAACGATAAAATTCCAGAAACTGCAAAAGTTCAGGCAAGTCATTCGATAGGATCTATATAATGTTTATGCACAATGCATGGTCAGGATCTTTGGACTTTTTGAAATAAAAATCGTAATCTTCCTTTTATCTGTCAGAGGTTTATTGTTAACAATGGGCAACTTATTTGGTATGACATGACCACTACCATGCTTTACTTACTAGACATAGATTGAATTTGTTCATGTTACACACATGGCATAGTCCCTTATCATATTATGAATATCGTAATGATTTTGTAAAAGCAGCCGCCATAATATTTGACCCATCCATATATAATTCAGTATATTTTTTTCTGCATGCTTTTCGTTTGCTTAAAATATGTTTAGGGTTAGTATTATTGTGATGAATATTATATATATATATATATATATATATATATATATATATATATATATATATATATATATCGTTTACACTGTAATTCATTACACTTGTACGTTTACCAGTGGTACAAGGTTAAAAGCCCAAATACCTATAACATGTTAAGAAATTAAATCCATACCTCATATATTGTGCAATCTTTCCATTCGCTTAAAATCTTATCCTTCGACTGTGGTCCAGTGATGATAATGCAAAACTCATCAGGTATATAAATTATATCCCTTCTATAATGGCAGGTATGAAATTTTGTCCCAAAAAGTGAAATGTTATCGTAAATGCATTTTAGGTACATTTTACATTTGACTACACTAAGGGGCCATTGTGACGCTAGCCAAGGGTTACACCGTAACGGTAGTACGTTCCTTTTTGATTCGTTTGCAAAATGACTTTTAATGGAGTTTTATGCAAGATCGATGCCCCTTTACCAACTAAATTATGAAACATTATACTGCGAAAGAAGCTAGACTATTATCATTGCCTTAATGTCCTCAGGGTGAAACAGGTTGTTGTAAAGTCTTAATGTTGATATACAATTCAAACAAGAATTATAACAATTAGATAAAAACTAATACATTAATATAATTAAAACGTAAAGCAAGATAAATCAAAAACCTAAGGATCATACAATTCTATAAAATATATGTAAACGGTATCAGTAACACTTGTAAACTGTATGAAAAAGACAACAGTACGACATGTAAAGGTAACAGTGACACTTGTAAACTGTAAGACAAATGATAACAGCAATATATTAACTGTATGAATGAGGTAACGGCAAAACATGTAAACTGTATGCAAACGATTACAATCACATTTACATGCCAATTCTCTACAACATGTAACAGCAACACGTGTAGGCTCTTTGCAAAAGATAACAGTTGCATGTATAACCTGAATGAAGAATATAACATTAACACATATCAACTATGTGCAAAAGATCAAATTAAGCAGTAACGCATGTATACTGTATGCAAAAGATAACAGTAACATGAAATCTGTATGCAGAACATAACAGTAACATGAAAACTGTATGCAAAAGATAACAGTAACACGGGTAAAATTTATGGAAAAAGTAACAGTAGTACACGTAAAATCCTTTAACATGTTTTAAAAGCACGGTTGACACACAATTATGGTATATTATAATGATTTATTACTATTAGAAGCTAAGGCAAGGATATAAGTGATGCATGAAGAGTACAAATGCTAGCAAATGTGTAAATCTAATCTCGATTATAAACTGTTACCGTTAAACCCGTACTTGTACACGTTTATTTTGCATGCCGATTATGAAGCCGGTGGCTGTATGTGCAGGATTAAGTCAGTCGTGCAGAACCTAGGTGAATTATGTGCAAGTAATACATTATGTATTCTTTCAGAAGTTTTCAAATCAGATTTGGATCCCTAAAACCAAAGACATCACATGAATATCGAACTAATCATCGTAATGTAGTGTGAGAATACTAGGTTATGATTATGTACATACGTATATTACTAAATGACATGACAGCATATTTTCCACTAAATACTTGATTTTTAAACTTCCGTCATTGCGCAGTCAATGCTGTTTTCTTCGCTTCAATTATATTTTTATTTCCCTTATTATGTGTTGTATTTACAGGAACGTCCGGACATCATACGTTCAAGAAACTTCGAAACTGAGAATAAATTACCTGAACACCAGTCTACCCAACCTATGGTAATTAAAGACACCCGTAGTAAATCTTATGTATGCTCCAATGTCCAATTAACAGTGTCAATCTTGTCAAAAAGTATAGATATTTGTCACGCCGAGGTTAACCAAACATAGAGGCTTGAGTATCCACAATGAGTCACACAAAAAAATCTCCATGCTTTTGCTACTTTTTCCAAACTTAATGCCATCTCTGTTTGATCACTTTGTCCAGATTATGAACATATTCCAATCACCGCCATATATATATATATATATATATATATATATATATATATATATATATATATATATATATATATTTGCCGTAGCCTCGGTTAACCAAATATTTTTAACAACTCTTCAGATCTTTATGGGAATGTTTCATGGTCTGAGCAGATTATGTGTATCCTCAGTGCCTTGCTATATGAATGTTCCGAATGCAGTTCTTTATGGAATGTTCCGAATGCAGTTCTATATGGAATGTTCCGAATGCAGAGCTATATGGAATGTTCCGAATAACGTATTTTGGGTGACAACTGGTTGGCTGACGATAAAGTTGTTTTGGTGTTTATCAGTTGGTTTTGAAAAGATATCTAATGAGCTCGTTTGGTACCAGTCTATATATTGTGTGTCATCCAGCTTAATTAGCATATACCAAGTTTAGTATATTGAAAAAAATGAAAATGTTGAATTCTGTTGACATTTTGTTAGACTTCATATTTGGTAGGTATAAGTTAAAACTGCTATAGGAGAAAATTAGTCATATTTAAAAACATTAGCTAAGAACGTGGGATGATTATATCCCTCCGGAATTCCCTTTTTCAGATGAAACATATGTAACGACTAAATGGTCATTCCCTCTACAACGGTTTATCTTGAAATGTGAATGTGGACTGGATTGATCAAAATCTCATCCGACTTTATATCAGAGAAAGAAGTCAAGCATTTTCTGAAGTTTGAAACATAAGCTAGCTTGTGATGTATATGTTGTATTATTAATATTAGTCCTTTCGCCATACTAATTTCTTCCCCCTGAATTGTGTACTGTAAACCATTTGTCATATATACATGATTATGTCAAACGTCTTGAACCTAACTTAAGTTTATGTCGCGTGTATTCTATTTTCTAAACGTGTGCTGGCAATCAAACTTTCAGAAATATGTGTAAAGTTGAAAATTAAAATATTGCATATATGTATAGAAATAACTAACTAAAATCTCTATGATATTGATTTTTTTTCTTATTCCTAATTAGCATGACGACGTTATGTTAACATATTTTACTGTTATACTACTACTATTATAGAATTAATTTCTTCGTGTTCGTTTCTTTGAAATCTGTTCATTTGTTTTTGCATACTCCATCTCCAGGAAACTTCAGGGAGTTCGCGCTCAAGCCGGATTGGTCCGGGTCGTACAAAATTGACCGACTTAGGGCAAACCGTTTCATTTGAAACTGATCTACCCGAGCGGCCTCCCACTCCCCCGATAGTAATTGATGCAAACAGAGAAAATGAATCGACGGAAAACTCCAAGAAGAAACAGAGGCCAAAGGAGGATAAACAGTAACAATATATATTTATACCCGAAAGTGCTATATTTCGATTTTGCATTTCATTTATACACTATATATATATATATATATATATATATATATATATATATATATATATATATATATATATATATACAGAGAGAGAGAAAAAGAGAGAGAGAGAGGGAGAGAGAGAGGGTGGAAGGAGAGACAGAGACAGACATACAGAGAGAGAGAGAGAGAGAGAGAGAGAGAGAGAGAGAGAGAGAGAGAGAGAGAGAGAGAGAGAGAGTAACGCAATATTGCACATCACACCTAGTTATCAGCACCAGAAATTCAGGAATATGTGGAGGTACGAAGCAATGAGTCATGATACAGATTTTGTATGGCTGAGAACCCGTATTGTGTCAAGGACTATCTGATACTTACAAGGCGTGCTCTATTAATCAAGATCGAATCATAATGAAAATGATATTTCCATCATATACATATCAGGTTTCCAATTAAATGTAAAAGAAATGTAGCTGAAACTATTAATTTCCTAATATTTCAACTTTTCTGATACGAAGTTATTCAGGTTATACATTGAATACCATTGTTTTTATTGCTGAAATGTTGATGAATATTAATTTTATGAACGAAGCGTGCGAGAAAAGACGTCACTCGTTTTCTTTAACGTCACTGATAACTCTACGCGATTGTTTGACAATAGTGACAGCAGAGTGTTACGTGTTTAGGCTCGAATAAACAGTAACATAGAAAGAGTGAAAATAACAAGCTTGTACAACTTAATAAACAATTTATTGAGTACAAATATTTTCATAAAAGAAAAAAAAACTTACGGTTTTAAGAATCAATTCCAAAGTTAATCCAAAAAGAATTCACAATATAATCCACTAGTGGAATTGCAAAAGTCCTGATAATAAAATGTCCTAATAGTTCCCGGTTCGAATCTTTGTGGTGTATCCAAGATGGAAGACGATGTCACGTAAGGAAGTCAGTTCTGGTCTTATGAAAATTCAATGAGCACAAGTATTTACCAGATAAATAACACCATAAATTCCTCTTGATCCAAACGCATTGAAACAATTTCCCGCACAAGGTAATTTAAAATAACTCAAACAATAACACATATCTTTGTATTCTAAAGCCCAATTTTCTACTGAACTGTTCTCTCCCAAAACAATAATTTATATCTTGTTTTTACGTAAACAGGAAGGGGTCACCTGATTTTCTAGAAGATTCAGAATACATCCACGTTCCTAAAGTCACGTACACACCACATGAGAATCAACTGAAAATCAGTTATGTTTAACCACAAGAACTAAAAATAAAAATATTTTGACAACAAAACTCCATTTTGTCCTTGGAATCAGCCAATCATTTTAAAAGCTTGTTTATAACTCTGAAACCATGTCAGAAATGAGGTCAACATCTGATGTTTACCTGTAGAGAATAGGTCAACCCAATTTTCTAGAAAATATCTCCCAATTAATGCATTTTAAACCCAAAATGTTAAATTTGAATCTGACAAAAATAAATAAATGACTTAAATCAAATATACGTAACAAGAGACTCATACCTGCAATTTACAATTATTGTGCAGTTATCAGATTTTGTATGATGGAACATATCACCAGCTGAATGACTAGGAAAGTGTATTGACAGATTTTGAATTGCGTCTTGTGGGGCTTGTGTTGAGTGGCTCTGATGGGGGACTTTGCATTCAAATGATTGCATTATTTCGATAGTTCATTACGGATTTATTACTCAATGTTACTTATTCTCACTTGTATATCTAATGAGACTATAAAACGTACAACTGCATTGAAAGCAATGCTCTTCAAATCTTGTAATGTTTCAGGTTTTGGGACATTTTCCAAGTCATCTCAAGAGAGCAGAAAAGCAGAGACGTGCATGAACAACGCAGCCTCAGGGTTCTGAAGGTCGTGACCTACATAATCATTTTTGGCATCGTCTTATTCTGCGCAGTCGCACAAAAGATTAGTCTTGTTACGCTGATGTCTGACCAGAAGAATAGTAATGATAATGCGGTACGTTGGAACTATTTAGTATTACGCAAGATACACACCGGCTTCAATGATTAACTTATCTCATTAAATGCTCGCAAGTCACAACAGGGTACAATTTTAATAAATTTAAAATTTCAATGTGAGCGAATTACCCATTGAAATTAGACACAATACAGTGATCCTTTTCAAAAGTGCTTATACAACTCACCTTTCTCGACTGCAAAATCAAACTTAAAGACCTAAAAATGTTTTCTACCTTAAATATTTTCAGGATTGCTTACATTTTTTAATTTTGTGGTATTTTAGTTTAGGTACTTTTTTAAAAAAAAACATTGGTTGCTTTTTGTAGTCATATCATTATGGATGTTGTAAATCATTTAGAGCTTCTAAAGAGTATGCACTATACAAAGTCGTCATTATTATTATTATTATTATTATTGTTAATACTGTATAACTATGTTATTTTGCTCTTATGTTAACGGAGAAAGGGACGCCGCACACTTATATAAGAATTTACATCAACGCATTATTGTTTTAATTATACATGTATTCACATAATGACATACAACTTCATGTTTAAACTTATACAAAGACTGGTTGTATTATTTCAGACAATTGTATTACCATTTACTATCTTACAATTTTACCAGCTTACTGTTTACCATCTTACCATTTAACTAGCTTCTTTTTCTTGATAGGAATTGTTTTTCGTTCTGGAACTAACATGTACGATAACATTGTTACAATATCAGCATCTTCAGCATCTATTCTAAAGATTAAAACGTTATCGAATCTGCAAAGTAATTTGCGGTAACAAACTTTTAGGATCATATTTGTTCACTCTTGTATTTAAAATTTCCCTCAGTATTGCTGAAGGTTAGGTTACAATGTTCATTTTTAGGGCCAAGTTGTATATCAGACCCTTTAGTCTGGCACAGCTGCATTGACTCAGACTATGCAATGGCTTTAAAAGCTGTGCTGCCTGGGTTCAGCTATATTCATGAGCTAATATAAGATAAAGGAAGTTTCGTTTATTAGTGATAATTACGTTTTAGATTCGAAACTTTTAAAATGTTGAGATATTGATTAGCACTAAAAAATATTGAATACAAATTATTAAATCAGTATTTTGCTATGAATAATGAACGTCATAAGCAGTTTTGCTTTACGTTCGCATGCATTTTCCATCCATTTTCATGCCATTGCTTAAAATGCTTATTTCTGAAATTGTCAGAATCCCTTGACTGATTCATTGGTGGAGATAGCCAGGTACTGGTTGGCGTTTATAGCAATCTGCATTCCATATGGCCTGATTTGTATATCGAGCTTCTTTAAGTGGTTATTTGGGAACATGCCTGCCATCCAATGGACAACACTCTTATTCGTAAGCACGCATACATCGATAACGTCTTTAGTATGATACTACTCCTATTATACTATTTCCCTTTCACGCTATTTGATCCTGCAACATGCCTGTTATAATAATAATAATAATAATAATAATAATAATAATAATAATAATAATAATAATAATAATGATAATAATAATAATAATAACTAAGAGGGTAATACAATTAGCTAAGAAATAATAAGCTACATTGAGGCCCTCGTGCAAAGGAATTTATTTATTTTAGCTGCATCTCTGAAGCCACTTGATATATTGGGTTTGGAAGAATAAAATAGAGTGGGCATTTCTAATCTCACCTAGAACTCTATTCCAGAAGAAAATTCATGGGTCTTTGAAAACTGTTTTTTTTTTTTAAAAAAATTTCTTTATATGGTTTGGGAATTTTATACTATTTGGTAGACATGGACCGCAGGTGGGGAGTATTGCCAGGTAGCGTATACTGGAATCGGGATTGTAAATATTCAAGAGCACTATTATTACATAGTAGTTTTATCAGTCAAATTGATGTATTAAAATGTATTGTTTTCCATTGATCACTGACAATTTTTATTTTTGGCATTACTTATCTGGCTTATATTACTTGATTTATTAATGTTTCGGTATATTAATTCATTTCTTTTGTTTAGTGCATGTTCATGGAAGGGGTGCATGCAGGAGGGATAGCGCTGTTTGTTTTTCGAATCCTGCCTGAGTTAGACATGGTACGGGGAATACTTCTTCTAAATGCTGTCGGTATTATACCCAGTATTCTCAGTCCCATCTGTTCCTCGGCTGTCAAACGAAAGAAAGCAACGGAAAATCCATGCGAGAACTTTGGAAACAAGACTGCAAGATTAGTTTTCGATGTCCTGTCTTTTATTGCCCAAATGTCGGTCATTCCGGTTATAATACTCTTTGAATACTTCCCAGGCGATCATGCAAAGAAGATTGAATATGATACCGCGAGGAATGTAGAAGTAGCTTTCACAATTGTAATGGTTTCATTCTCGATGTGGGAGAATTTTGTAGATGATCGGTTTTGCGGATCTCTTGGTTACAAAAACGGACTGAAGAATTTCATGCTTAGTTTAAAATTTGATCTACAAGAAAGCAGACCTAAAATTACATTCTTCACAAGCTTAATTAAAATTGCAGTCCTACTTGGAGCAGTATACGGAATTCATTTTGACCTCACTGACAGACAAAACCAAGATTTTATGTTTGATTCCCAGAAAGCTTTTAACCAAATAAATCTTCTGTCTATGGCCCTGAAATCATCTGCACTAATTCTCGTCATAACAACATATGTGGGCTACTATGCAGCGTACACGGCTTGCAAACTTGATCTCCAGGTTTTCTCCTTTTCCCTTCCATTGTTCCTTTCTACACCTGTTGCTTTTGTGCTTGCTTACGTGGATTGTCTAGACGATGACGGACATTTTCTGGGTAGATTCTCTGCTGAGAAAAGGTACTGTGGTCTTGATGGGGCCGATGGTTGGAACATTTGGATCTTCTGGTGGCAAATCCTCCTTGGTGGAGTATGGTGGCTGTCCATTTATTGGATGGGAAGACACGTTTGGTTCCCAACACAAGAGAGACTGTCAAAGGTGGAAAGGTAAATTATTTGTATGCAGCAATATAATTAATTATAAAAGGAAATTAATAAACATGTAGCATGTAATATCGTATTCTATCACAATTAGTGTTTGTCTAATACCAAATGTTCTATATCAGCAAAACACCCCAAATCACAATACGAATAATCACTGAAAATAGTAGACTAGGACGCAACAGTGAGATCCGCAGTACCAAAAAAAGATAGAAGCATCGAAAATAATAATTAAATAGTGAGGAGGATGAGCGAAATGAAGAACAGATTTCTTAAAATCATAGCGGAGACATTTAAACACTTCTTTCTGTTTTGTGGCATAATGCATTTACGTTTCGAAGAATATAACAAGGACCAGATGCCATCCAAAAATTACAATGTAAATTGAATGATATATGTCGTACTAATTGTATTTTTATTTCAGGCTATTTACCACTCCCTATTACTGCAGTGTATTCTTCGAAGAGAATCTTGTTTTAAACCGCAAGCGACACAACAGAAAAATATTTCGAGAATTTTGCAGTGATGACAACATAAAGAAGAAAGTCTTTTACAGGTATGCAACTAGCCTGTCCTGTTACGCCTGACATTGTGTTTTAATAATTTTTATAGCATAAATCTGATATATTATTAATTGAGGAATTTATTTTCTGATTTAAGAATGAGCGAATATGATACCAGCGAATCCTTAGATGATGAGGGCGGATCTTACGAGCAAAAGGCACAAGACAGGATTCCTCCTATGATCTACGCATGCGCAACAATGTGGCACGAGAACAAACGAGAAATGGTTCAGCTACTGAAGTCACTCTTCAGGTTGACTAATCTAATCGCACCAGTTTACAATCTAGCTATTTTTGGTTTGACTCATTTTAGATAGAACGATAGCGGTGAATGCTATGGAAGTACAAAGGGTTAAAATATTATTAATGAAATGTCTTTAATTAATATTAATATTATTAATGAAATGTCTTTAATTAATACATTTACTTGCAAATTGTGGTGTTATTAGCTTATACTGTTATACCTCGTAGCAGAAAGGAGTCAAACAAATTGTCTAAAATTCAACAAGAATGCACTTCCCAAGAAAACTAAACGAAATGTCAAGTGTGGTCGTCTAATAATCCTAAATGTTTTATCACAAGTTCATCAGTATTTATCTCTATAAATAATCTCAAAGTTGTACTTTAGTCCACAAATATTATATAGCATTTAATAATTCAAATGACAAAGTAAAATAAATATACCTGAACACAACAGTTACCAAATCATCAGCCTGAACTTAAAACGGAATCAATACTATACATATATATATATATATATATATATATATATATATATATATATATATATATATATATATAATTGACCTATTTCACAAAAATACATTCTGAGAAACTAATGGATCATTCTTTATATTTGTCAGTACAATAGCTTACAGACATACCAAACTCGTAACTTAAGTTTTTTAGAATAAGCATCATGACAGACAAACAATACATTGTGATACTCAGAATCACCAGAACTCTGCCCTCAATCACAAATAAAGGTCAAGCACTCAGTATAACTTAAATATGCCTAGCAATAGTGAGTCTGTTTTTGTCTTCCGAATGCTTACCCAATGCAATGCTTTTACATATACTGAAGGTTTCGAGTACCGATATTTTTTAGCATTAGAAAATATATAAATATCAAAACTTGAACGTCACATATACAATGTGTCAATTTTGTTACTGATAGATATATTTTCAGAATCTATACCATCTGTCTACGACCCCTCAGGACTTTAAAAGCGAGTATAGTACTTTAAAGAAGTTGTTATGATGGTGTACCATTGTTTACAAGTCCTCAGATATTTAAGCAGTGAAATGATAATTCGATTTTTTTTGTCATCAAGTAAGGTCTCAATGCACATTAACATCAAAGTATCACTTGAGCAGAATGGTTACATTTTTGGGAAAAAAGATTTCGATTTCATTAAACTCGTGCTAGCTAGACAGACATACAGATAGATAGATAGATAGATAGACAGACAGACATACAGATAGATAGATAGATAGATAGATAGATAGATAGATAGATAGATAGATAGATAGATAGATAGATAGATAGATAGATAGTTAGATAGATAGATAGATAGATAGATAGATAGATAGATAGATAGATAGATAGATAGATAGATATGGATGGATGGATGCAGGCATGCATGGATGCATGCATGCATGCATGCATGCATGCATACATACATACATACATACATACATACATACATACATACATACATAGCTCGATAGATTATTGCCGATTCATGCTTCTGTTTCTTATGTGCTGGTTTTAAATAAACAATTTGCATATCTTTTCTTTAAATTTGTCTAGAATGGACAAGGACCAGTTCTTGAGGAGGAACGCTGAAATTCTTTCTGGGAAGCTCGATAGGGATTACTATGACTATGAAGGTATTTGTTCGCGGACTTTGTTTCCAATTTTCCAAACCTTAGCATACTAAAGCCTTATAAAAAAATCTCGCCGGCCATAGTTAGCAAGCCATAATATAGGTTTACGATTATTGCAATAACGTGTGGTGTTAGTTAAGAATCCCAAGGATGCGATGAAGTCTAAATCACTGAAATGATAAAGTCGATTGATTGATACTTATTTATTAATAATTTTGATGTTGATATACGAATGTGATACTTTTGTCAGATACATTCTAAGTTCTGATTGGCTAAGCAAACCGACGTCAAGAATCGCTTTTTAGGCTAAATGTTGTCTTTTCGCTTGATTTTTCAATGTTTACTCCGAATCAGATAGAAAAACGTTTTTATAACATGGTTAAGAATTGAATAATGGATATTTACTATATTTCAATGTAACAGAAACAATGCGTATATATAGATTTGTGTTTCAAGACACTTGTCAATGATAGATAGATAGATAGATAGATAGATAGATAGATAGATCGATCGATCGATCGATCGATCGATCGATAGATAGATAGATTAAGAGAGAGAGAGATAGATAGATAGATAGATAGATAGATAGATAGATAGATAGATAGATAGATAGATAGATAGATAGATAGGTAGGTAGGTAGTTAGTTTGGTAGGTAGGTAGGTAGGTAGGTAGGATAGATAGATATATAGATAGATAGACATATGGATAGAGAGATAGGTAGACAGACAGATAGATAGATAGATAGATAGATAGATAGATAGATAGATAGATAGATAGATAGATAGATGATACCGTTATATTATTTAAGTTCTTATTACACGCTTACTTATTGTAGCGCATATTTTCTTTGATGATGCCATGGAACTGAATGATAATGAAGACTTTGTCCCAAATAAGTTTGTAAAACTGTTTGTGGACTTAGTAGAGGAGGCAGCAAGGTACGTCTCATTTTTTATTCAAGGGTAGGAGAATCTTTTCCTTGAATATCTTTTGCATGCTATTTCACGTTTATATTATATATGTTGTATTTCTCACCTTTGCGTATACATTGATTGATCCAGTACAATTTTACGTTGTTACCTTCTTTCATTGTAATCAGAATTCCATCAACTATGGATGATCATAGTGAACATGATGTTTCATAGAATTGTGACTGGATTCTAAACTAGAATGTGCCTCCCGGGTATGACTGGTAGATGTAAAAATCATAGTTTTATCGATAATATGAATCCATCTTCGTGACCCGAACTTTATGTTCATATTTGAATATAGGACATTCCTGTTTCACTAGAATGTTTATCTAAGGGACAGTTATTATTATGGGTCAAGGATGTATCACTTAGTGAATTGAGTGCGACTTGTCTATAAACAAAAGATCCTTTTTCTTTCCCGCTTTTCATTCAGACGAATTAAATTGTCACAATCGAGAGGGGAATACCAAGTTTACTATGATTTTCAAAAGGTTTAGAAGGTGACGAATAAGGTTAAGAAGAACCCTAAAGAAATCCGTAAATTTTTCCAATCACGCATGTTCCTAGTTCTTATTTCGGATTTTTGGCAGCTTTTACGTCATTGCTAGAGCCACAATGCTGCATCGGTATATGCCACATTTATAGTACGTGTTCATTTAGAATACAAACTAATGTCAAAATGTTTCTGTTCTGAGATGCCTGAATAAATTAAACACGTCACGTCTACTCAGAAGAAGTAATGAAGTCATCGCTTATCTTTGGTTGCTGTTTGTTTTATCAAGGAAATCAAAAGGGTCACATATGTACCAGATCTACTAAAGCATTTAGAGTGCACGTTCAGTCCACTACATTTAGAAAGCCAACTAAACAGTCTCTTTTTTCTAAGTTTAAACAAAAATGAATTTGAAACAATGTAATTAAAATATATCAATGTAATCTGTAACGAGTCTTGGAAATTTAAATGGACAAGCTTGTACTCAAAGAGGTTTATTTTTTTTATTATATTCGACGAAACCTTATTCTAATATTGGTCATAAGCAGATGAAACTTTCCTTATACTTGTCATTTTTCAGCTGTGTGCACGAAACGCATATGGACATTAAAGACCCATTTAGAATTCCTACTCCCTATGGCGGTCAACTGATCTGGCAGATGCCTGGAGGCAATCTTTTATTTCTTCATATGAAAGACAAGAACAAAATTCGCCATAGAAAAAGATGGTCTCAGGTTCGTGAATAAGGCAATTATTAAAACCAAGGTCCATACAAAAAGATTCTCCTACCATACAAAAGTATTATGACCTTTTTGGTTGCTTTGGGGGCCATCTTCTAGCCCACAATCCACATCAAGACACATTTTGGATGAGTCGTACCTTATAGCCGCTATAATGCTGGCGATATTATTCAAGAAACATGTAATGTATGCGTTTATTGTATTGGACCACAAATACGTTTCCGTTTTAAACAAAAGTCAAACAATCTTTAAATTCTCAGTCAACATGCTCATGTTGTGTCATGTGTTCGAATACAATTGATATCACATTGTTCATTTAAGTTATGCAGTCCTCATTTTGAGTCATGGATTTACAACAGTTCAGTACCCAATATTTACCGTTTTATGTAGCTTAACTTGTGAAAAACAATGAACTAGGCCGTCATGACTCTCATGTTAACAAGTTTTCTTTTTTTCTCTTTCTTTTTTTTTTGGTTCTTTTCTCTATACGACGAAAATGTTTTCTTTTCTTGTCTAGGTGATGTACATGTATTACTTGCTAGGATTCAGAATCGTCCGCCAGTGTGAGGAACATGTTGTTGATGCCATCGAAAATGGAAAGCTTAACGAATTGTTGTCATGGAGAGCTACACCTGACGATACGTCCGCCAACTTTGGCAAAAGCCATGTTTTCCAGGCGCTGGACTCAGAAGTTGTCCGCAGGGTAATTGAACCAAAACTTCTTTATAACTTATATCATTGTTGCGTTCTGTTTCTAGCATCGCTTCATTCTCCCTTTAATCGTAGTATAGTGATATCAACTGATTGTCAATAGATATTTCATCTAAACTATCGGAGTTTAGAGTGATACCAGAATGTGCTATCATGGTTATGTATATAAAATATATAGTTTTATCTCAAAATATAGTATGGTCCCTGACAGAATACAATGAAAAAGATAGAAAAGACATTTTAGAAAAGGGAATGAAACAGTTTGTAATCTTAGTTTCTGTTTCTGGTGGTGGTGATGTTCTAGGAAATAACGCTACGTTTCTGCAAAACAGGAACTCTACATGCCCGCCAGTATAAATTGTGGAGCAAGAACCCGGGAAAACCCCGGAAAGAACAACCGACCTGCGAGAACCTACTTGCAAGCTTTATTACATGCTCACATTGACCAATCCCGAAACCCCAACCCACTCCAACAACGGTTAGATGGCAATGATCCGTAATGGTGAGGGCTTTAAAACGCTCAAAAAGCCTGTATTCTTAGTTAAAGTTTTCAATCTATATGGCCCAAATTATTTAACAATAATCTCATTATGCAGTATTAATCGTCCCTTTGCTTGCGATTTATTTAATGCAACTTTAAGAATCTGTATGGTAGCAAGTATGCTAACAACCGTACTTTAATAGTGTGTAATTTTCTTGTTTTGGTTGTCAAGGCTGAAAACACGTACCTTTTGGCCCTGGACGGAGATGTTGATTTTACTCCTGGTGCTGTGAGACTTCTGTTGGACAGAATGAAAAAAAGCGAGGAGACAGGAGCGGCGTGTGGTAGGATTCACCCAATTGGATCAGGTTAGTGTTTTAACAGCTCTTTTGCGATTTGAATCGCAAAAATTCCTGATAGAGGTTTTTCCTGATGGTAAAATGTCGCAAATTAGACTAAACGGATTAAATACATTGGCAAGTTTCTATTTTTAGCAGTGACGCTATAATTCATGTTGCCTTAGCAACAAATAACTCTGCGAAATCAGAAGAATGGTGCAAACGTCGTCTTACTTTTTTATCTTTCTTTTAACGTAAAGATGTAATCCTTATATTTTGGACTAAAGCATTGCTAAATTATGTTGATCTGTAGACATTATTAACTGCAATGGAACGCACGTGGTAAAGGCCATGACAAACAGTAACATCATCCCTTGCGCAATAAAACTGGCAACCTTGATATTGTTGTCAAATTTAACTTGCAGGCACCATGAGGAAGAAGTCGACCGAAGCATCATCTCGAAACAAGAGCAAAAAAACTGCATTATCTCATTTCAAAGTCTTGAAAAACAAACACATTTAGAAAATTTGATCTCTAATTAAAGTGGTTTACCTTTATTGATGGGATTTAAATTACGAATCTCATTCGATGAACCTGAAATGTTTCATTTTCCAAGAGAAAACACTACTCGGATATATAATGTCTAGCCGGTATGTAATATAAATATTTTTCGTTCTATGTCAGGTACCCTCCACCTGGATTACATAAGAAAATGTTGTTATATGGGTGACACAAATGTGTGCGAACTGTAGTTCGTAGTTTTTCAAAATGAATGGTGATTTAACTTATAAATATATAAGTTATGTACTTAAATAATTTAAATATATTGCGATTATTGTGGATACATATATGCAAATGGTATATTTATTTTAGGACCAATAGTCTGGTACCAGCAATTCGAATACGCCACAGCCCACTGGCTGCAAAAAGCTACAGAGCACGTTCTTGGCTGTGTGTTATGCAGTCCGGGATGTTTTTCCCTTTTTCGTGGGTCAGCGCTAATGGATGACAACGTTATGCGAAAATATACCATCCTACCAACTGAGGCCATACACCATCTTATGTATGATCAAGGTAAATTGAAAATATTTCTCACATTTAAGTTCAATGTCGTCTGGAAAACAATGGTCGTATGTAGTAACTATTGACACGTGTTATGGTACTTATAATGAAACCACTCTGAACATACCTGGATGTCGAAGATAAGGATTGTAAACTTAAATGAACTCGTCGTAATGTTCTTGCTGCTGTAAGCAACGATGTTGATTTAAAAGAAATTCTTCAAGAAAGATAGCCCAAAAGCACATTAAAACTCTTAATGCACAAAGCTACAAATTAACATTTCCAGAACGTTTACGTAAGTAATGGTAACATTTGGGTGGACAATGTGCAAAGGTACATGAGGGAGGTGTGGCAGTTCAGTTGTAAGAGGGTCGGACACTTGACCCAAGGGTTGTATGTTTGGTACCTGACTAAACCAGTCCTTGTAGTCTGCCTCTGTACATCCTATGGAAGGACACAAAGCTTTCATTTTCCCGGCGTGTTACAACGGCCCTATAAACTAACAAAACAAATAAACAAATGTAACGATACGTCCACAATTTATTGGAAGTATGCGATATATATATATATATATATATATATATATATATATATATATATATATATATATATATATATATATATATAGTCTCCTCTCTTCGTTAACTCAAATATCTTGTGAAATAGTCTCATCTCTTCGTTAACTCAAACGTCTTTTGAAATAGCCTCATCTCTTCGTTAACTCAAACGTCTTGTGAAATAGTCTCCTCTTTTCGTTAACACGAATATCTTGTGAAATAGTCTCATCTCTTCGTTAATTCAAACGTCTTGTGAAATAGTCTCCTCTCTTTGTTAACTCAAACATCTTCTGAAATAGTCTCCTCTCTTCGTTAACCCAAACGTCTTGTGAAATAGTCTCCTCTCTTTGTTAACTCAAACATCTTCTGAAATAGTCTCCCCTCTTCGTTAACTCAAGCGTCTTGTGAAATAGTTTCCCCTCTTCGTTAACTCAAATGTCGTGTGAAATAATTTCTTCTCTTCATTATCCCTAACGTGTCATCAATGTGGCTGCTCTTTATTACATCCAAGTGATAAGTTTTATTGAACTCCGTGTACTCTATTCAGTTTCAGTCTTTCACACAGCCCTACCACCCATTTACGCATTAGAATTATCCACTGAAGATATGTCAAATACATTGATAAGGAATGTTCTTTTACCAATATTATTCACAAGTTTGTTCCATTTTTCATTTTGCTTTTTTATCTTTCATGATTATCTGCACACAACAAAATTGCCATGACATTGATAAACGCATTTGTCATCACTTTCTTAATAACGTAACCATGGTAATAGAGACACACTTCGTACAAAAATAATGAAAATGAAGAATGAAATGTGTGGATAGTATAATTCAAAGTATGAAATAAAACGAAATGTGGCTTGGTTTTCGGTTCTACAAATTTGGTTTTCTCGAAGTCAAAGCCATATGCATATAACTCATTACAATTATGTCGCAAATGTAATGATGACCTTTCGTATATTTATATAATCCATTAGGCGAGGACCGATGGCTCTGCACTCTTCTCCTACAACAGGGATACCGGGTTGATTACGCCGCAGCCTCAGATGCTTACACATATGCACCAGAAGGTTTTGAGGAATACTTCAATCAGAGAAGACGCTGGACACCTTCAACAGTGGCAAATATTGTGGACCTTCTCGGTGATTACAAAAATACAATATCAATCAATGGTAACATTTCCATGTTGTACATACTCTACCAGTTCGCCCTTCTTGTTTCCGCAATGATTGGTCCTGCTACTGTGTTGATGATGATAGCCGGAGCATTTCGCCTCGTGTTTTATTTAACAGTCGAATGGTCATACTTGGCAACACTTGCCCCGGCGGTGATTTACTTCGTTATTTGCTTCTTTTTGAAACCAAAGTGGCAGATCCTTGTAGGAGAGATATTCACAGGAATGTATGCTTTCATCATGATGATTGTATTAGTTGGTACCATTGTCACTGCCGCCACGGAAGGTATCTTCCACCCCAGTGTGATATTCCTCACATTTTTGGTTGGTGTATACATTATTGCAGCACTTCTTCATCCAAAGGAGTGGTTTAATATTGTATTTGGTCTGCTGTACTTCATTCTTATTCCGAGTGGATACTTGCTGTTGATAATATACTCCCTTGTGAATTTAAATGTCGTTTCCTGGGGAACACGAGAGGTACCAAAGAAAATGACCAAACAAGAAATGGAGGCGCAGAAATTGGAAGAGGAGAAAAAGAAGAAAGAAAAGGCAGAGAAACCTGGCTTTTTTGGTCGGCTATTCCCGACAGCACAAATCAAGGACATTTTCGACACATTCCGTAAAATGGTAGAGGGTCAGAAAGAGAAGCAAGATGAGGGTTTAATTAATGTTATGAAGACACTTCAAGAAAATTTAGAACGTCTTTCGTCCAAGGGCAACAAAGAACATATTAATGACGAAAAGGCTATTTCAACGACCCCGGATGTACACAATCAACCTGATAGTGATGTTGTATCTCAGAAAATGGAAAGCAGTATAAAAGTATCTGTTAAACGTGAAGAGCCTGAATACGACGAAGTTGGCAGAATTCCTGGAGAGAAGGAACCTCTGAAAGGAATCTTAAGAAAAAAGAAAAGCGGAGTTTCCTTTGAGGAGCGGAGGGAAAAAACTGTCTCAATCGATGATACAATCACAATACAAATACGAGATAGTGGAAGAAGAATGACTGATGACATCTACGACAAAATAGGACCCATCAAACGAAATGACATGATCAATCCAGCGTGGCTTGAGGACACAGGTGTTGGACAGGGAGAAGTTATGCAGATGATGGACAATGAAAAAGTCTTCTGGGAAGGATTTGTTAAAAGGTGGGCTATTATCATACCATTTACTGCGTTAATTACTATATATATATATATATATATATATATATATATATATATATATATATAGTATGTAGTACTATTGACACGTGTTATGGTACTTATCATCTTCCTATATATATATATATATATATATATATATATATAGTGTGTATATTAGAACATGCGTCCATTACCAGGTTTACAAAATAAAATCAATCTGTATCCAATGTTTGATGAAGAATGATTTAGAAACTTTTTTAAGGGACTAAGATAACTAAGCGACGACAAATTTTTTTCCATACGATCACATTTGTATACCAATTGTATTTGCACGAATCAAATACGATGTTAATTTTGACATTTAAAAAACAGAAAAAAATATATTGCTCTCTTTTTTCCTATACTTAATACTCTTGAAATGCCTTTTTTAGTCCTTTACTTTGTGCACTGAGTCAAACATTTATTCCAATATGTATGCATTTCCTATGGCATGACATCATAATAATTGAAGTATAATTCAATTAACTATCTCCTTAGATACCTGTATCCGATTGATAAGGATCCTCAGAAGGAGAAGGAGATGGCCAACAGCCTTCTTCAACTCAGAAACAGTGTGGCTCTTGGTATCGCAATGATCAATCTGTTGTGGATGGCAATCAACTTCATGTTTCAACTTAAAGGAGGACTAACTGTTACAATTCAGTATGCAGTAAGTAGCTGGTACAATGTGCCCTATGAAAGTAATGGTGTAGGAAATGAAGTACAAGTTTAAACAATATTTATACTTTATTCCTTCTTCCATACTAATAAAAGTGATAGAACAATAAATATTTGCAAATCTTATAACAGCTGTAGGCAAGGAATTTCACATGTACGATATAGATAATCCCAAGCGGCAGTCAAAAACTTTGAAATTAATTAATCAGTCATGATGTGGGCGATACTTTGTTTTGAGAAACTAATTACTACTGAATCCATAGAAAACATGTTATAAATGGCATTGGCTATCAAATAAACATAGAAAGTGAAACGCATTCAATCACAACCATTGGCTACAAAGTAGCCATATAAATAAAGTCAGAAAAAAACCACCCTAGCCATTGGTTAAACTAATAGTAATCTAAAGCATCACGGATTAATTCATTCATCATCATCATCATCATCAATATCTTGACTCAGTGGTATCGTTGAGGATCTGTGCTGCTGAGCATCCGACCAGTTCCCTCTACTTGTCTCGATCATGTGACTATGCATTTGTTTCCGCAAAACCTTTCCTGGTTAATTATGTGTTGTTATAAATCCACTTGTTTCTCTTTCTACCTGCAGTACTTTTGTGGATAGACTGCTGGCGCTGGTGACATGGCCATACCATTTCAGCTTTCCCTTTCTGACAGTGGTGAGGAGTTTGTCATAATGGGAAACTTTGTGCCTGATAGTGTTACGCACTTCTTCATTTGTGATGTGTTCCATGTAAGAGATGCCAAGAATGGTTCTGTAGCATCCCATTTCAAATGCTGGACTCTTCGTAATAATTCTGCTCTCAGACTCTGGGCCTGAATACAAATAGACTGAAATGACTAGTGCTCTCATTATTCTGATTTTATTTTTCAGACAAATATTCGTTTCGCTCCAGATGGGTCTTATCTCTGACATACCTGCCATTGTCTGTGCTGCTCGTGACACAATTTCTGATATTGATCCCTCTACGGTGATTATGGAACCAAGATATTTGAACTGGCCCAGTATTTCCAGCTCCTGTCCTCTGACTTTAATCTTGACTGAGATTTTTATGCCACTATTTACCATCAGATTTGTCTTCTCGGCGCGTATATCCATGTCAAATCTGGAAGATGTTTAATCCAGGTTCTTCACTAAGGTGGCATGCTCGTCCTTTCTGACTGCCTGCCCATCAATGTCGTCTGCAAAGCGTAGGTTGGGGATGTTACACCCTCCAATGCTTTCTGTCCCACAGTGGCTTTCTAGGGCTTCGCTCATGATGCGCTCTAACTAGACGTTTAAAAGCGTGGGTGACTTACTCCAACTGTTGTCTTGAACCAGTTGAGCAAATACTGCGATGGTAGCCATGGCGTACAGCTACTTGATGGTATTTGTCAACTTTTAACCCATGCTGTTCTTCTTCATTGTGGCCCACAATGCCTCAAGCCACACTCTCTCAAAGGCGTTTTTGAAAACTATGAACACATGATAGATGTCTTGTTGATGTTGCGAGTACTTTTTACACAGAACCGTGATATTCATTATTGGCTCTGTTTTGCTTTTACCGCTCCAGAATGCTGCCTGTTGTTTTTAGCAATTATTTATTCTGCTTGTGGGTTCAGTCCGTTGATGATGATCTTCAGCATCACCTTACTAGCATGGCTGATCAATCTGAT
>JAQISU010000318.1:0-152500 GCA_029339505.1 Unio delphinus | reverse complement strand
GGGTGGGAAAAACATCTAAATTACGGTTTGCACCGAGACAAACGGGGAGATAAATAATGTCACCTATAGACTGGGAATTCTTCTCTCGGTGCGAATGTATGTATGCATGTATGTATGTATGTATGTATGTATGTATGTATGTATGTATGTATGTATGTATGTATGTATGTATGTATGTATGTACTGGAACATATTAATTAATGTCAGCATGGACTGTATGTGCTGATAGGTTTTACGAAAAGCCGGAAAGTCTCGGCGCCATGCAAGAGCCATTTTAAGACGAAGTATCAAATGTTTCTAGAAGAAGAAAAAAAACCTTGATTGTAGATAATCCATTTCAAAATGCCTACATTTGTCGGCTCGTTATCTAATGTTGATTTAAGCTAATAAAATTTTTACATAATTAGCATGAATCTTACATTGCACTGTATTGCATGCCTCAAAGTAGTCGAAATGTTACATAGCATTGTATTACATACACTCCAAGAAGTCTTAATGTCGTATGGCACTGTATTAGATACACTCCACGTAGTCTTAATGTTGCCTTTCACTTTACTACATACACTCCAAGTAGTCGTAATGTTACATTTCATAGTATTACACAAACTCCTATGAGTTTCAATGTTTCATTTCATTGCGTTACCTACACTATAAATAACGCGAATGTTGCATTTCACTCTAGTACATGCATCCAAGGAGTCGAAATGTTACATAGCATTGTATTACATACACTCTAAGAAGTCGTAATGTTGTATTTCACTGTATTACATACACTCCAAGTAGTCTTAATGTTGCCTTTCACTGTATTACATACACTCCAAATATTCTTAATGTTGCATTTCATAACATTACATACATTATACGTATTAATAATGTTATATTTCATCGTATTACATACATTGTACGTAATCTTAATGTTGCATTTCATTGTATTACATACATTCTACATAGTCTTAATGTTGCATTTCATCGTATAACATCACTTAAATTAGTCATAATGTTACCCAAACCTATATGTACTATTTTGTTTAAATAAGCTAAACGTATTTTTAAACTTTCGATAATTTCGTGATATAAAACATAAACTCTTAAATAATGTAATAACCCCGTTTTGAAAATAAAAAAGCGATACAGACTGTACATAGTTGGAATTACCCAACATTATACATCATGACTTATTCAGATTCAACCAATGTATACCATACACACCAGCAATTTCAAGAAAAGTATTTGTCAAAAAACAATTGCCGTCAAGAAAGGAACTACATGTCAATACTATGTCCAGTCATGTAATATACGGTAATAAACATAGGGCATGTAATATACTGAAATAAACCTAGAGTATGTAATATACTGTAATAAACCTAGAGTATTTAATATACTGTAATAAACCTAGGGTATGTAATATACTGTAATACACCTAGAGTATGTAATAGACTGAAATAAACTTAGGGTATGTAATATACTGTAATAAACCTAGAGTATATAATATAGGGTAATAAACCTAGGGTATGTAATATACTGTAATAAACCTAAAGTATATAATATACGGTAATAATCCTAGGGTATGTAATATACTGTAATAAACCTAGAGTATGTAATATACTGAAATAAACTTAGAGTATATATTATAGGGTAATAATCCTAGGGTATGTACTATACTGTAATAACCCAGGGTAAGTGGTATTGGTATTTATCTCTTCGTCTTTGTTTCTTTGTATGATTATGGCGAGTCTGTGTTGAGAATTTATTTCTGAACTCAAGTAATTAGCAACTGTTTAGAAGCCAAGGTCATGTTGTACAGTATTCACGAGACCTTAACATCATAGATTATTTTCGCATATTGGACTCTAATTTCCTAACACAGATAGTTTACTGGATGTTCGTTTTCAGTAATTTAAGATATGAAAATTACTTTGTGTTGGGTGTTTGGGTTCTGTCTTATGTTACATCACGTGAATTGCTAGTGGCTCCCCGAGGAACAATGTCAATGTACAAAGAGAAACAAGATGCAAATGTGAAATTCAAGTTCGGTGTTTTGTTGTCATTGGGTTAACATAGAAAGTTGTTTGTAGTGTTTGCGCATCTAAACACATTTCAGTTGACAAAGACTGTTAGTCATAAGGTCTTTTGAAACAGGGCAACTCAATAGACTTCATTCCATATATATATATATATATATATATATATATATATATATATATATATATATATATATATATATATATATATATACAGAGGCGTAGCGATGGTATTTTGCGCCCGGGGACGAACTATAAAATTGGTGCCCCAGCGATCTTGTGACCGATTTTTTACCCTTGTTTACTTATTATAATGTAACGTTGCAAGCCTCATTTTGGCGCCCCTGTACCTTGGCGCCCGGGGACATATGTACCCTCCTGCCCCCCCCCCCCCCCCGCTTAACTACGCCTCTGTTTATATATATATATACATATATATATATATACACATATATATACATATACATATATACGCGTGTGTGTGTGTGTGTGTGTGTGTGTGTGTGTGTGCAAACGACAGTGACTTTCAACAATTTGTCACATATTTCCCTAACAGCTGTATTGGTTAGACAATGATTTGCTTATTCTTCTTTGCTGTATTGTATGTGAAGAAATAATGTATTGTAATTATAAAATAGGTCATCTTTCCTGTGAAAGTTACTATTTGTGCAGATGCATGCTAAAAAAATAAATAGTTTACATCTAAGGTAAGACAAATGTTTTCGTATAAGTATTCTAAAAAAAGATACGCATGAGCAGTCCAACTGGATTTATTACATCCGTTTGATATCAAAGATGAAACAATGCACGACGCAAATGTAAAGTACGAAAAATACAATATTTACTAACTCGGGATCAACTTTGCAAGTTATTGAAATTTTCTTTTTATTTTCTCAGTAAATCATAACGTGGTGAGCACGTTACCAACAATGCGTTCACATCACAGGGATCATATTTCCAAGTGAACAGAGAAAATACCGAATGGTATCAAGATTATTTGAACTGCCTTTAAGACCCTCACAACGTAAGAGTCATCGGTAGGAAATGTACACTATTGTACGTCGATATTGAATTGGCAGGTTTTTGTAGACGACGGCAGGACACTTTGCAAATTTCTGAAGACGGATGTCGGTTAGGAATGAAATCTGCGAACACAAATGATAAACACAGATGGGAATATTTTATCAATACATGGACAATAAATTAACTGTTTTTAAGGCGGTGTCTATTAGGTATATTTATACGGCAAAATATCGGAATGTATCGTTTACTCTAATAGCTTCAAACGGGACTTTTTTCATTCTGAACGCGGCCAATCAGCTTCGTCCGTCCACCGGGTCAGGCAAAATGCAGTTTTTTATGTTAGGCATATGCAGCTACAACTACGATTAGCCCACAGAACGCATCTGTACCGGATGGGGTTCCTGAATTCGCTAATCAGGACGGGTCTGTGAGAAACATTGTTCTAACATATAACCGCAACACTTCTAACATTGAAACTGATCACGTCTATTCACTTCTTTCTGGCTTCAATGGTAGTGATCCAGTTTACGAAGAAAATATTCTTGGTACAGCCTGTCCCATCTGGGCTAAAGCGAGCTCACGCAACAATGTTTTTCAGCAGTATTAATTCACAAAATATATTAATTCTAGCAAAGAGCTATTTCGTCATTTGAAAGTGAGGGCCCAACGTATACAGGACAAGCTTCATATTCCCAAGATGGCAGACAGTGAGGATGGGGCGTTTGAATGTTTTAAAGACGATGATCTCACTGAGCTCGAGCACCTTGATAATATTGCAATACTGCAAGCACTCAAACAACGATATGAAAAGGACAGCATTTATGTGAGTAGGATCAAAGTTTTGCCATTTTTTTAATTTTTTAAAATTTTGATTTAAGATAAAAATGTATCGGTAACAAAAAAAAATTATATAGGTGTTTATTTCCAAGAAACGTGATTTAACAAGTTCGGTGATATATTATATGTCAAGCAATGGTTTTCGTTATCCATTACCTCATTACTGGCGCAAAACATGAAAAACATGAATGCGGATCATTTCTTTGTGCATAATTTCATTATCCATACAAAAGAATAACATTTTGCACATTAAAGCTCTTAAAAGAGATAAAGCATGAACTTCGTCAATGACTATTGTCTCGAGTCATAAAATACACAATAACCTCACTGTGGGTTAGCACTCCGGTGGGATAATAACATAAATTTTATTCGAAGATGGATGTCTGGCGGTAAAATGATATCTACATCACATTCACTTTGTTTTCATTTGGACTGCTCCGGTGGCCCCTGTTGTTACAACGTCCTCCTCTGCGGAGAGAGGTCGTTTGTTTTTACCCTGGTCGATACCAAAGACTTCTAAAATCTGTATCAACAACCGCCTCACTAGGCGCCCAGCATTGAGAGGTTAGCGCCCGGAATGGTTGGTCAGGTGTCACGATACTGTGACTGGGTGGGACATGATACTTCATGTATACCGTATGATGCCCCATTGTTTGACATCACTCTAATGAACCTCACTACAGACATCATAGCCATATGACTGATAAATTGTTAAAGCTGCGTTAAAATTCCAACTCACACACACTTTGTTTTCAGTTGCAGTGATAGTTTCCATTTAGAGCAGAATGGGAGGATTGTAGCAGATACATAGAATAAATAATTTAAATCGTTTTAACGTGATAACTGAGCATATCGTGACGATCCCGACATCACAATGTCCTGATCATACACCACTGACAGATTGGATCATTTAACCTACCTTTTGAGAGAGTTCAATATGTGATAAGAAAAGAAAGAGGAACCAGTCGACGCGCTTTTGAACCAATTTGTGGAAACGTTACAGTGCATCTAGACGACACCGGGACCGTTATGGAATCGATATATTTGGTAAGAATCAGACATAAAAGCAACAAATATAACAGCTTTGATGACAACGTGGCGAATTCAGCACGCCTCCATACAATGTGGCAGATAGTTTGTTATTTTACAAAATTTAAAATTGTCTATGTTGTTTGGTTTTTATTAAAGTCTCCATTACGATTTTGCTTAAGAAGGAACGATGTCCCCAAAAGTTTAAAATTGCAATAATATTCTCTCAATAAATGGATCTGATAAAACAAATATGGCTAGATGATCTAAGATGAATGGATAATTTCCAGTAAAGCAAACCACCCAATACAACGTGTCCGTAATACTAATTTAGACTCTTTGTAATTGACAAAGAGTGACATGAACTCATCTGTGTTCATTCCCTATCATCAGAAGTTACTTAAACTACATTATTATAATGTTTTGTATTGATTTTAATGAACATACCAAATTATTTATTTATTATAAGGTACAGTTCTACAGTTAGTATGTACCTCTGAGTCAGCGGTCGGTCATGGCTGAAGTTATATCATTGGCAACATTCCCACGGGAGAGAATGTTGACATAACTGTATGCTACTTTTATATGCTGTCAGTGCATTTTTTACATGTAGTAATTATGGAAAATATGCACTGTCTAAGGCAGACAGCTATCAAAATGACTGCTTCCATGTGCTCGAGAAAAAAATGAGAATGAACCAGTACAAAGTACAATAACCAATGAAATATTACAATAGGGTAAAATAATTTTTTTCAGAGTAGACAATTCTGTCTACTGGAGGTACAAAAATGAAATATAAAATGAAGTTTATTTGCTACTTTTGTTCCTTTCAAACCCATGAAGTAAAAAAGACTAAATGAAGCTAGCAGTCTTTAGAGAGATGCGAATCTGTAGTAACAGCATGCTTTATATATATATAGCTAAAATTACACCCATCAATTACGCACAAACTAAAACGAGTTATTAGTTACTTTAGCAATATCGAAGATATACAAGGCCATTTATATAACCAGGATAACTTGATAATATTTTTCTTAAAAAATGAAACCCCATTCAATGACAGAAACAGAGAGAGGAACCCGAGATGCTTCATTTTTCAGACATAGAATTTTTCACCGATTATATTAACGGTATCACTACTCAAATTAAAATCTCTATATTGCATTACCATTTGGCGCCTTAGTTTTATGAAATCCCGTGCATAAGATAACAAGGAATCCTAATTGTATTAGACATTAACGTCAACAATATAAATATCAGGTTAGACTACAATGAATTTTCTCGAAATAGTTGCTGTTGAAGATAAAGCTGAAATGTTCAGTGCAAGTGACTTTTTCAGAACCCCGGTCTCACGATAAGTGGATGTTTTTTATCCTACGCAGAAGAAAAAGAAGAATTATGTGTGTGTGTGTGTGTGTGTGTGTGTGTGTGTGTGTGTGTGTGTGTGTGTGATATGGATTTTAACGTATCGCACCGTCTGCAGTGTGGCACTTAATAGTGATATCTAGGTTTAGTTCATTGTGCCGCATACATGTAGCATCATGTCCCACCCAGTCACTTTACCAGGACAACCATTCCTAACACTAACCTCATACTGCTGAGCGCCTAGCAAGGCAGCTGGTAGTACCATTGTTTGTATTTGGTATGATTAGGACGGGAATGAAACGTTGGACATCTGACATTATATCCGTTGAATGCAAAACTGCTATTTTTTGATGGATGCAAGAAACATTATTCATGTATTTGCAAATCTTCTGAAAAACAACCAAACAAAATAGTATCAGCAGGTTTCGTTGGCAATCCAAATGCATCTGAAAATAACCTACTTACTCTACTGGTGTTGTAACATTTTTAAGAATTGGCATTTGTACTATTTTTATCATAGTTTCATTTCAAAATATTTGTTATGTCATAAAACGCAATATTTCATACATTACCAGCAACAACTAAGCAACAGTTAAAAATGCAAGATCACGAAGAAGAAGAAGAAGAAGAAGAAGAAGAAGAAGAAGAAGAAGAAGAAGAAGAAGAAGAAGAATGATAATAAAAAAAAGCAAAACCACCAACAACTAGGATAATGGTGACGATGAGGAAAGTTGTTTAATGTTAGTAATACTCTTTCAAAATCTCCGGCAGCGTGGATATTTGAGGAAGCATGCCAGTAGCGTCTCGTGGGTCGTTGGTTCTTTTCGGGGGTTTTCCCAGGTTCTTCCTCGACCATTAATACTGGCCGCCATGTATAGCCTATGGTGTGCTGAAAAGTGACGTTAAACCCTACAACAACAACAACAACAACAACTCTTTCAAAATCCTCCTAATTTCGCATGTACATGTTATACAATATGCAGGGGCTAATACTTAGCAACAACATCATCATTGTTAATAATAACCATGAAAACGATATCAACATCAACATTTACGATGACGATGAAGATTTTTTATGACGATACAGATTATTATGATTATCATTACACTTGTGAAGTTTGCTTAAATTCGGTTGTTAGGTAGAAGGATATTTTGTTTGTATTTAATTGTTCCATCAACCAGCGTGGGCCACATGCAATTTGTATACTACTGACAGGTGAAGTCCCACCTGGTCTAGCTGCACAGTTGTATACTGTCCAGTTTGTTTAAGCCTTCATTTAGTTCTTTCAGGAAAATATTTGGTTGTTGCAATATAGGAGTAAATAAGTTCACATTATCCATCCATCTATTTATTCATATTTATCCCATTCTGTTTGAAAACAATTAACAATTAACTTTATCTGACCAACAGTCACGCTGGTTCGCCCCATTACAACTGTAGACATAAAGTGACCGACAGTCACGCTGGTAACCCCTAATTTCAAATGTAGACGTTACCTGACCAACAGTCACGGTATCCTCCTCAAATCAAATGTAGACTTCATGTGAACAAGTCACGGTGTTCCCTCAAATCAAATGTAGACTTCATGTGAACAAGTCACGGTGTTCCCATCAAATCAAATGTAGACTACATGTGAACAGTTCAAGGTGTTCCCCTCAAATCAAATGTAGACTTCATGTGAACAAGTCACGGCGTTCCCCTCAAATCAAATGTAGACTTCATGTGAACAAGTCACGGTGTTCCCCTCAACTTAAATGTAGACTTCATGTGAACAAGTCACGGAGTTCCCTTCAAATCAAATGTAGACTTCATGTGAACAAGTCACGGAGTTCCCCTGAAATCAAATGTAGACTTCATGTGAACAAGTCACGGAGTTCCCCATTTCAAATGTAGACTTGATCTGGCAAACAGAAAATGCGTTCGCCCAAAACACGGTGTTCGCCCCAAATCAAGCTGTAGATTTGATATGAGCGTCACGGTGTGCGCCCCAAATCAACTGTTTACTTCATTTGACAAACAGTTACGATGTTGGCTGCATATCAACTGTAGACTTAATCTGACCAACATTCACAATGGTCGTCCCATATCAATTGTAGACTTCATTTAACAAAATGTCACGGTGTTCGTCTCATATCGACTTCATCTGACAAAAATGTCACGGTGTTCTCCGCATAACAAGTGTAGATTCTGACTTTCAACTGAACATCTATCATCGGTCAGCTTTGATACTTTGAACCATTATATTAAGTGTTGTACTATATCGTTGTTGTTTTAGGATTTAACGCCATTTTTCAGCACACGATAGGCTATACGTGGCGGCCAGTATTATTGGTGGAGGAAGAACCTGGGAAAAAACTCTAAAAGAATCACCGACCCACGAGAAGCAACTTACAAGCTTTCTCACATAACTACATTAGCCGAATCTTAGACTCGAACCCACGCAGACAGAGGTGAAATGGCAGTGATCCATAACGGAAAGCGCTTTAGACCACTCGGCCAATCAGGACCCTTTGTACTTTATTGCATTACTGGCTCTAGCAGTCTATCTCATTCATCATAGATACAACACTTGGTGTGTAGTTTTAGTTGGCGCTATCTTATTGCCAACTATTTAGAAAAGACTTTTGCAGTCAAATTATTTTTTTATAAAATTAATCTTGACTTAACACCATAAATTATTTTTGCAGCTTATGTTGTGCTGGATACGATTTGGACACATACACTTCATATATTTAGAAACAAAGTCATAACTAATATATTCCTAAGATTTTTTTAAATGTATTTTTTAGTCTATTAAATCAAACATGTCCGCATCAGAATTAAAAAATATGGTGTTAGTCCTCTCCCAGTTTATTAGTATTATCTAGTTGCTGATATTATTCTTTTCTTCACCTGCATCCATCATAATAGTCAATACGAACAGAAGCTTTCTTCTAATGCTCGATACAGTCTAAAGCTTTTTCATAACATGCAATAAGGTCAGACGCTTTATCATAGTTGCCAGTGGGTCAAACGCTTATCATAATGGTCAACGGTCAACGTTATTTTCATAATGGTCAATATGGTCATAATTTTTGGCGTAATGATTAAACTGAACATCTGCTCTACCGTTATTTTAACTCTCTTTGTATATACCAATGTACTTTGAATAAATAATTGACAGTGGAGTACCAGCTTCTAAACCCAGCTTGTCTTCGCCAAGAATATCAAACGCAACTCATATAAATTATCTTTAATTAAAACAACATCAAATATGTATCTGTATGCTGAGGTAAATGTCTAATCGCTTTATTAGTTTGAGACACATTTGTATTCCTTTTCTTTCAACTGATGGTTGGCTTTCCGAAAACAACTGACATCAAATAAACGGGACTATGGTATTTCATGTTACCTTGAATTATATCACCCGAAATATATAAATATTGCGTTTTCAAAAAAAAAAATTAACAAATTTTATTTTCACGTAAGCTGTTTTACGTATTTGTTTATGTGTTGGTTGTTTCTATTACCCAAACATTTTGATCAACCTCATAATTTGCATCAAAATAAATTTAAAAAGCCCTAGCTCCATTGCGCATACCTTTATTCCATGGATATTTAAATTTTTTCCAGAATCGGTTTTTAAATATTTTCATAAACGGCGTGACGGATGCATTAGGATTTTTATAAATGTGATACTTGTATGTTATATATTTTTATGATATTTTTATAAAGGAAAGTTTTATATTGTGTCTGATGCTAAGTACTTTACTGATCTACAATTTGCATCATGCTAGTGCATGCATGTAACATGGGCTAGTTGTATAAGTTACAAAAAATCATTATTATTATTATTATTATTATTATTATTATTATTATTATTATTATTGTTATTATTATTATTTAGTTGTTGTTATTGTTGTTGTTGTTGTAGTATTGCTGAATCCTAGATTTTAGTTTTGAGTCCAGACTTAAAACATGTTTAGGTCTGGTCCATGTTAAGTGGCTATATTTCTTGCAGTCGATGTCACAAAGGAGGGGAGCAGAGAGGGAGATTATAGATATCAAAGTTAGCACGTTTCTTTAAATTGGGCATTATCCAGAGTTTACGATGTGGAACAATCTCAGTGTCTTAAGAAATTTAATCATGTGCACGTTATGAGTCTATACAATACATTTAAGATTTGTTATTTGACAACACTAAAAAACACATGATAAAACCCTTCTTTGTTATACCATAAAATACATGGTAAGGATCGTTTATGTGATAGCATGGAAAATATGTGTTTTAGATTCTTGTATGTGACATTATAGAAAATATATGGTACGACTCGTGTATGTGATGCATATAGAAAATGCATGGTTAGACTATTGTATGTGACAGCATATGACATACAGGGTAGACTAGTTTATGTGATAACATAGAAAAAACATTGTTCGACTCAGTTATGTCATCGCATAGACAATACGCCATTAGATCTGTTTATGTGATATCATAAAAATACGTGGCAAGACTCGTGTATGTGTGACATAGCAAATATGTGGTTAAACTTCCTTATGTGATAGCATAGGAAATACGCTGTTAGACTCATTATGTGATAGCATAGGAAATACAGTTAGACTCATTATGTGATAGCATAGGAAATACAGTTAGACTCATTATGTGATAGCATAGGAAATACGCTGTTAGACTCATTATGTGATAGCATAGGAAATACGCTGTTAGACTCATTATGCGATAGCATAGGAAATACGCTGTTAGACTCATTATGTGATAGCATAGGAAATACGCTGTTAGACTCTGTGACTCAGTTGGACTCGTTTATGAGATAGCATAGACAACACAGACTCATGTATATGATAGCATAGAAAATACATTGTTCAACTCATTTATATGATAACATAAACACTATAGTGGTAAACACTGTGACTCAGATGGACTCGTGTATGTGACAACACAGCAATATACAGTTATACTCGTTTATATGATAGCGTAGAAAAGACAGTTAGACTCGTGTATGTAATAACAATAAATAGATCTTTAGATTCTTTTTTGTGATAGCATAGAAAATACGTAGTTAGGCTCCTGTGTGTGATAGCATAGCAAATGTATAGTTATAATCCTACATGTGATAGCACACACGATATGTGGCAAGACTCGTGTATGTGATAGCATGAAAATACGTGGCAAGACTCGTGTATGTGATAGCATGAAAATACGTGGTAAATCTCCTTTATGTGATTGCATACAAAACACACGTTAAGTCTCGTTTATGTGATAGAATAGAAAATACATGGTAAGTCTCCTGTATGTGATAGCATAGAAAATACATGGGATGACTTGTGCATGTGATTGCATAGAATATACATGATCAGACTCCTGTATGGGATCGTGCTGAAAATATATGGGAAGACTAAATTATGTGATTGAATAGAAAATAAAATACATGTTTAGACTCGTATATGTGATAGTGTATAAAATACACGGTAAGACTCGTTTAAGTGATTGCATTGAAAATTTACGGTAAGACCCGCTTATGTGATTGCATAGAAATTACGGGTTTTTACTCTTTTATGTGATAGCTTAGAGAATACATGGTAAAACTCGTTTATTTGATTTCATATATCATAAATGGTTATACTCGTTTATGTGAAAACATAAAATACATTGTAAAACTCATTTATGTGCGAACTTATATAATTTTCCATTAAGGGCTCAGTTACAAATCGACGCCAATCTCCACATTCTTATACTCCACATTCTTATACTTACACTCATATACCTTTTATAAACATTTAAGATCTGTCTCTTGATAAACCACTGCAAGTATTTACGTAGAGAAACAAATACTTCGACCAGGAAGAGATGAACATGCAGTCTACCAACATGTATTAATGTGGTAGTGTAAGATTTCAGGAAAATCAAAAACGCACGGTTATTTGATCTATCTATATTTCAATCTAGTAGTTCGTCTTGTTAGGTATTGCCGAATACGACAATAGGGACGGATTCACATGACAAGCATAATAGGTCCAGCATATCCTTTGAAAAGAGCAAACATAAATGCACACAATTACCAAAACATTATTTGTGAAGTCAAATTTCAGTCTTCTCACAAAGGAATCAAATCCGAATGCGAAAAGTAATGACATATCATGTATACGGGTTCTTGTCTAAAAATATATTTTCAATTGCTTTGTTGTAGTATAGCTATGTTATAGATATGATTCATTCCTTCTAGCATTCATTCAGTCATTCATTGGTGAATCCATTGTTTGGCTAGTCGATATATTGGCTGGTTGATGATTGATTGACCGATCAATTGATCACTCGAACGATCGAGTGAGTCTTGCATATGTTTACACATTGTTGTTGTTGTTATTGTTGTTGTAATGTTTAAAGCCATTTTTCAGCACAATATAGGCTATACATAGCGACCAGTATTAATGGTGGAGGAAGAAGCCGGGAAAAACCCTTGAAAGAACCACCGACCCACGTGAAGCTACTGGCAAGCTTTCTCACATACCCACATAGGCCGAATCTGAGACTCGAACCCACGCAGACAGAGGTGAGATTGCAGTGATCCGTAATGGATAGCGCTTTAGACCACTCGGCCACTCGGAGCCCTCACGTTATATTGTACCCAAACTTTCTAAGTAATATGCCGAAGACACGCCTCATCAGGTCTTTGCATTATTGAAGCCATTCCGTTGTTATCTTGAATAATGTGTGCCAACAAATCAACCACAACACAATAGTTTTGGTACTCCGTCGGCCGCTTATCACAGCAATAACCTAATGTATGTAGCATATTTACCCTGGGTTATGCCCCCTGATAATGTTACAGACCTAAAGGTCTTAGGGCAATAACAAAAGATAGTTTTATATCAAAATTATAACTTTTGTATTTTAAAACTGTTGACCTCCTTTTGAACTTCATTGCATTGCTTTATGTTAATTTGAGTTTCATTGATATACATAAACTAAATGAGAACCATTACGTTGCATACAATAACATGTATGCATACATACATACATACATGCACGCACGCACGCGCGAACTCACGCACGCACACACACACACACAAACACACACACACACACACACACACACACACACACACACACACACACACACACATACATACATACATACATACATACATACATACATACATACATACATACATACATACATACATACATACATACATACATACGGCAGATTGTTGCTTTTCTGTCGATCCAATTAAATTCTGCTTATATTGCTGGGATGTAGGGACGTGAGTCTATTCTTTACGATTTATATGTGGCTGGAATGATTAGCATTGAAGTAGCTACACTTGTATTTATGTTCTGTCATACTTTTAATGGAAATTTCCAAGGAGAAAAACGACTAAAGAATGCTTGTTATGGTATATAAAATTATTTCGTTTTTTAGTAAATTCTTTGGGATTTTGGTTTATGTTGGAAATGTAGTCGAATCTGCAGTACACTTTTGCGCTTCGATCCAATTCTGATCCCTTGACAAAATCGTTTCACAATAACGTGTCTGCAATGTTTATTTATATTTCAAAAACCGAAAGTAGTCCCAGAATTTATCGAAGTGTAAACAATTCCTGATCAACATCACGTGACCGTTTACATCCAATCATATTACAGGAAATTCGTTTAATTCATAAAAATTGGAATTATATATATATATATATATATATATATATATATATATATATATATATATATATATATATATATATATATATATAGATATATATATATATATATATAAACAAGCTATAATGTATTTTTTATTTCTTCAATCTAGAAAAGAAATAATAACGTCACTATGACTAATATATATATATATATATATATATATATATATATATATATATATATATATATATATATATATATATATATATATATATATATATATATATATTTAAAATTCAATAATAACATATAACTTAGGTATGTACCTACTTATACATCATTTAAAGCTGGAGTATTGCAATATTTAAATCGGGAATGTACTAAATCTAAAAAAGATACCTCATTTTCAATTTGGAGCAATGACGTGAAATATCCAAATGTCCAAACTGACCATATTAACCTCTGTCCCAGTCATCGAATTAACAGGAGCCGTCTGATACCTCAAATGTCCATACAGGAAATTCGAGATCGAACATTTTAGAACCCTGCATTTAAAACAAGAAAGCGAGCTGGTTATAACAGCAACGTAAACAGCAACAACACAAAATAACAACAACCTCAGTTATAATATTAATGATGGTATGTATGACGAGGATTATCAACTGCAACAAAAGTGCATAGTCAGTAAAGTGTAAACGTTAAAGAGAGAGAGAGAGAGAGACAGAGAGAGACAGAGAGAGACAGAGACAGAGAGAGAGACAGAGACAGAGAGAGAGAGAGAGAGAGAGAGTTACAAAAATGTGGAGAGAGAGAGTTACAAAAATGTATAGTCAGTTAAGTGTAAACGAGAGACACACAGACAGACAGAGAGAGAGAGAGATACAGAGAGTGAAAGACACAGAGAGACAGACAGACAGATACAGAGAGAGAGAGAGAGAGAGAGAGAGAGAGAGAGAGAGAGAGAGAGAGAGAGAGAGAGAGAGAGAGAGAGAGAGATTTTCGGGCTTTGACCGGGTGAGATTTAAAAGTGTAACCCACGGTTTGAGCGGAGCGGAGAAGGTACATTAAGTAGATCACGTTATTTGCTCAACAGCCCAGGATATCAAAATGTTTAATCTAGAGCTACGTGTGCCTGAGTGTGATGCTATGATACTTGTTTCCATTCCCTCAATAATCACCCTAACAAATCACCTACACTATTTAACCATTCATAATAATATAACGTTGTAATATGTCTAAATCATGCTTAGATTTTCACCTTTATGTTTATTTAATGCCTATGTAATTCTTTCCTTATTTCAGACTCGATGTGGAGACATCCTGATAGCTGTAAACCCTTGCAAAGAGGTTCCACATTTATTTAGTGATTATGTAAGTTTTTACCGGCATATTGATTGCTATAACTAAACATGTTTATAAAGCATTTGTTACAAACATTTAGATTGGTCAAAATCAAATCAGGTGACGCAGGAAGCTTCAAGATGTTAGTTCGTAACTCCAGACAGAAACTACTTACGTATTAATATGCCCTTCTCGTGTGTTTTGACATTTGCGCACAGTGATTAAAATACAGATATGCTATATTTTTAGATTCATCCTTATATTATACCTTTCGATATATATTGATATTGTATAACAGTTATAACAATTCTATAACAATATGAAACTATTTATAACTATTGTATAACAGTTTATAACAATTGTATAACTATATAAAACTAATGATAAATATGTAAAACTATTGATAACCATTGTATAACTATTGATAACTATTGATAACTATTGTATGACAATATAAAACTATTTATAACTATTGTATAACAATATAAAACTATTTATAACTATTGTATAACAATATAAAACTATTTATAACTATTGTATAACAATATAAAACTATTCATAACAATTGTATAACTATTGTATAACTATTGATAACTATTTTATAACTATTGTATAACTATTGATAACTATTGATAACTATTGTATAACAATATAAAACTATTGATAACTATTGAATAACAATATAAAACTATTTATAACTATTGTATAACAATATAAAACTATTTATAACTATTGTATAACAATATAAAACTATTCATAACAATTGTATAACTATTGTATAACTATTGATAACTATTTTATAACTATTGTATAACTATTATATAGCTATTGATTACTATTGTATTACAATATAAAACTATTTATAACTATTGTATAACAATATAAGACTATTTATAACTATTGATAGCTATTGAATAACTATTAATAACTATTGTATAACTAGTGTATAACTATATAAAAATTTTGATAACTATTTATAACTACTGTATACCTATTGATAACTATAATAACTGAATATCATGAATAAAAGTTTGTATGACGTCATGAAAAATGAAGCTCAATTAAACACTTTGCTAGTGTCTTTTGTCCAGTGTGTAGTCGACGTGCAACCTTGATGACTTCAATAATGTTGTTGAATTATTATACATCATTTTGCCTTTGATTGATTTATGACATTTTGCATTTTCATGCCATAACTAATTATATTAATCGAAATTTGTTAGCAACTTTCATTTATATCAACATAAATGTAGTATTGATCTAAACAATAAAATGTATTATGTTCTGACATTATTGGGTGGAAAATCAAACTGAAATATTTTATGTTCTGACGTTATTTGGTGAAAATTAAAAATATTAAAAGTTAAATGTATTATGTTCTGACATGATTGAGTGGAAAATAAAAATAAAATGTAATATGGTCTGACATTAGTGGGTGAAAGAAAAAAATATTATGTTAAAATAGATTGCAGATGCAAATGTGCTGTATTTTACGTGTTGTCACAATATCATTAACGTTGATTTTATCCATTAAGCTGTCGCTTGTAATTATTTGTTAATTATTTTTATGTGTTTTATTACAAAGAGAAGATATATATATATATATATATATATATATATATATATATATATATATATATATATATATATATATAATGAAAATCAAAATTTAAGTTCCTTTAATAATTTATATGATCTTCATATGATGTTTGATGCTGCAAGTATAAAGCTGAACCTTTACATCACATTGACATTAACTTACAATTTTATTCTTTCAGAAACACAGGATATATGACTGGAAAAACTTCTTAGAAAATCCTCCACCACATGTCTTCCATATCGCAGCTACCGCGTTTAGACGCATGCGCATGTCTAAAACCAACCAGGTGATTATTGTCAGCGGGGAATCTGGTTCGGGGAAGACTGAGAGTACAAAATATATGATCAAACAGTTTGTCCATATGAGTGAAAGTGACAACAAGCAATTACATGAAACACTTCTCAAGGTTAGTCCTCTTTGCTTATAAAATGAAGGTAAAATAAAATGGAAAAATAAATAAATTACTAAATATAATATACTGACATGATCACTTGAATAAAGGTGAGTACAAAATCAGAACGTTAGCTTGAGTAATATCTGAGTACCAAAACAAATGGCAACAAGATGACGGGAGTAATACGTGAGTAGCAATGCAATCACGTGAGTAATATACGAATAACAAGGCAACAATACACGTGTATTAGAATACCAACGCATCATGAGCAACAAACTCACCTGACTAATATGCGAACGCAAAGAATTAAATATATCCAAAATCAACAGCGAAACAGTACACAAATATTTTCGATATTAATTGCCCTCTAATGTGATATAAATGCATGAAAATAATTAACACTGATTGCCAATTATCAATTGTTAGGTCAATATTTTGATGGAGGCATTTGGGAATGCGAAAACTCTGACGAACCACAACTCCAGTCGCTTCGCTAAACATATCGAGCTCACTTTCCAGAAAGATGGAGATCTGGCGGGAGGTATGTACGAAACATAAATGACTAGAAAATAAATATATCGCTTTCACTCGTCCGAAAAACGGTAACCAGAATGCACAGGACCAATACAATATCCGGCAATGCACTGGACAAATCAGAAAAGAGTAGACTGAAATGAAATACACTTTTAATATTCTTGACAAAAGTTTGTTTATTTAACAATGTAATAATGCGATGTACCTATTTACATCTTAAATGTCTCTCTCGTATTTATCCACATGCTACTCCAAGTTAAATATAAAAGAAATTCACAAAAGTTCATCAATATAATTTGATTGCATTGATTCCGTACACTAGATAATAACGAGATGATCGACAAAAATGGGTCATTTATCAATAATATGGTATTATTTTATTTCGATTCATTTTAGTCATAATTCGGGACTATATTTTGGAGAAGTCACGAGTGGTGTGTCCCTGTTTCACGGAGCTTCCACGGAAACCCTTAAAGAGCTGAGTCTGGATAAACATATCCATGAGTACAGGTTGGAAAAGTTTGTAGAGATTTGCATTCTATACTTTAGGTCATGTTCTTATTACCGTATGAAACTATATCAACAAAATATGTCAGCTTTCCAAATCAGATTCTGCAGATCCTAATCCCATTTCTTGATTTATTTTATTACTTCCACAAGCACACACACACACACACACACACACACACACACACACACACACACACACACGAGATAGCTAGCTAGATAGACAGACAGACAGATAGACAGACAGATAGATAGATAGATAGATAGATAGATAGATAGATAGATAGATAGATAGATAGATAGATACATAGATACATAGATAGATACATAGATAGATGGATGGATGGAAGGACGGACGGACAGACAGACAGACAGACAGACAGACAGACAGATAGATAGATAGATAGATAGATAGATAGATAGATAGATAGATAGATAGATAGATAGATAGATAGATAGGTAGATAGATAGATAGATACATACCTACATACATACATACATACATACATACATACATACATACATACATACATACATACATACATACATAACTGTAAAAGAGGTGCAATTCATGAACCCCAAAAGAAAACTAGTCCCGTAAGGTTATTAGGCTGCTTGAATATGATAATGGAAAGCGGAGAATCATTACTCGCTTGTAAAACAAATCATTACTCGCTTGTAAAACAAATCATCACCTCGATTGCTGAACCAATGCTTCTGCTTTATGAAAAAATACCAAGTCCGTTTTACGGAGTCTTACGAAAATTTACGACACATAATATAGCATCTTCGTTTTACAAAATATGGTTTGCTGTAATGGTGATGTATTTATAATGTCGCACAGGGAGACTTGCTGATACAAATAGCTCTTCCCGTCCGTACTTCAACAATGTTTATTAATACTGAATTCGACAACAAGACGAAAAGTTATAATACACTTGCACAATGTAAAAAGTCTTGCGATCCTTACTTAGTAACCCTAATATTTATTAAAATAATCTACTTTTGAGGTATAAAGCAAACATTGCATTGAATTAAAATAAATACAACATAAAACAAATCCTAACACATAACATATCCTTTTCACTTAAAATTAATACAACATAAAACAAATCCTAACACATAACATATCATCATCACTTGGTTTCTCTATGATAGTAGAGGCAGTACGAGAACTAATTGAAGTAGCAGTACGAGTATTGAGAGTATTAACAGTAAGAGTACTAATATAGTTGTAGCAGTACGGATACTAATATAGTTGTAGCAGTACAGGTACCAATAGTTGTTGCAGTACAAGTAGTAATATAGTTGTAGCAGCACAGGTACTAATATAGTTGAAGCAGTACAAGTACTAATATAGTTGTATCAGTACAGGTACATATAGTTGTAGCAGTACGAGAACTTATGGTTGTAGCAGTACACGTATAGTTGTAGCAGTAGACGTACGTACAAATATAGTTGTAGCAGTTCAAGTACTAATATAGTTGTATCAGTATAGGTACTAATAGTTGTAGCAGTACGAGTACTAATAGTTGTAGCAGTACAAGTACCAATAAAGTTGTAGGAGTACGATTACTAATAGTTGTAGCAGTAAAAGTACTAATATAGTTGTAGCAATATAAGTACTAATATAGATGTATCAGTACAGATAATAATTGTTGTAGCAATACGAGTACTTATATAGTTCTAGCAGTACGATTACTAATAATTGTAGCAGTACGGGCACAATAATAGTTGTCTCAGTACATGTACTAATAGTTGTAGCAGTACCAGTACTAATATAGTTATTGCAGTACAAGTACTAATATAGTTGTAGCAGTACAGGTACTAATATAGTTGTATCAGTACGATTACTAATAGTTGTAGCAGTACGGGTACTAATATAGTTGTATCAGTACGATTACTAATAGTTGTAGCAGTACAGGTACTAATAGTTGTAGCAGTATGAGTACTAATAGTTGCAGCAGTAAAGTACTAATATAGTTGTAACAGTACGGGTACTAATATAGTTGTATCAGTACAGGTACTAATGGTTGTAGCAGTATGAGTACTAATAGTTGCAGCAGTAAAGTACTAATATAGTTGTAGCAGTACGAGTACTAATATAGTTGTATAAGTACAATTACTAATAGTTGTAGCCGTACGAGTACTAATAGTTGTAGCAGTACGAGTACTAATAGTTGTAGCAGTACAAGTACTAATATAGTTGTAGCAGTACGAGTACTAATATAGTTGTAACAGTATAGTACCAATAGTTGTAGCAGTACGAGTACTAATAGTTGTAGCAGTACAAGTACTAATATAGTGGTAGCATTACGAGTACTAATAGTTGTAGCAGTACGAGTACTACTAGTTTTAATGATCATTATCACCAGTTACTTCCTCTACATATATATTTATATCTATCTATCTATTTGTATGTGTGTATGTGTGTGTGTGTGTGTGTGTGTGTGTGTGTGTGTGTGTGTGTGTGTGCGTGTGCTTGTCTGTTTTGTCTGTTTGCTTTGTATGAAATTGATGTTTTTTGGCTGACAATGTGGTTCGCCATTTTAACTTGATAGACGATAAATTGCGTTGTACTACATTAGTTGTTAGGTTTATTCTGACTTGCCAGACACGTGCGAAACGTTTACATACAAGATGGAACTCATCCAAAGTAATTTCTAATCTCATCTTTTCAATGTATACACACATGTAGACATTTTTCATATTAATTACTAATGACATATTTCAATGCATACACACATGCAGACAGACATTTTTCAAAGTAATTACTAATGACATATGTCAATGCATACACACATGCAGACATTTTTCAAAGTAATTACTAGTGTCATATTTTCAATGCATACACACATGCAGACATTTTTCATAGTAATTACTAGTGACATATTTCAATGCATACACACATGCAGACATTTTTCATAGTAATTACTAATGACATATTTCAATGCATTCACACATGCAGACATTTTTCATATTAATTACTAATGACATATTTCAATGCATACACACATGCAGACTTTTTCATAGTAATTACTAATGTCATCTTTTCAATGCATGCACACATGCATTTTTCATTCATCTCTCTTTACTATTTATTTTACTTTTATTCTGGAGTTTAGAATTCTTCAAAGTGATCACGAGGCATTTAGACTGAAAGACAAATACAGTATCATGTACAAAGAACAAATGCGGGTCTTAAAACAGATACATGCGGTAAGCAAATGGCAACAAGAGGCCATGCCCATGTTCCACTTGTTGTGGCTTTATTTTTCCTAATTTTTATTTTAAAAGATATTTAAAAGTTTCTTTTCTTCTTTAAAATAAATGCATATATACTTCACTCCTAAAGTCGTATATTCGTGTTATATTTTAAAAGTCTACAATCTTTTATTGACGAGAGAATCAAAACATACTTATCCTTCTTATCTGAAAGAAGCCTTACATATTGACGAGGATATTGACACATACTTGTTATTGGTATCTGAAAGAGACCTTACATATTGATGAGAAATTTTAAACATACTTGTCCTTGATATCTGAAAGAGGCCTTACATATTGACGAGGAAATTAAAACATACTTGTTATTGGTATCTGAAAGAGACCTTACATATTGATGAGAAATTTTAAACATACTTGTCCTTGATATCTGAAAGAGGCCTTACATATTGACGAGGAAATTAAAACATACTTGTAAATGGTATCAGAAAGAGGCCTTACATATTGACGAGGTAATTGACACATACTTGTTATTGGTATCTGAAAGAGACCTTACATATTGATGAGAAATTTTAAACATACTTGTCCTTGATATCTGAAAGAGGCCTTACATATTGACGAGGTAATTGACACATACTTGTCCTTTTTATATGTAAGGGGTATTATACATCGATGATTATATTTAAACATGCATTTTTGTGTAATATGTAAGTGTCCTTATATATGAAAGAGGACATTGTAACATAATTGTCCTTAATATATGAATGGGGCCTTATATATCGATGAGAAAATTGTAACATACTTGTCTTATATATATATGAGGGGTATTATACATAGATGAGGATGTTGAAACATATATTTTCTTGTGATATGTAAGTGGCCTTATATATCAAAGAGGACATTGTAATATAATTGTCCTTGATATCTATAAGGGACAATATATATGGATGAGTAAACTGAAGCATATATGTTTTTGATAACTGTATGGGGATTATATATCGATGAGGAAATTAAAATTTTAATTTCTTGATATTTGTGAGTGGCCTTATATATCGATGAAGAAAGTGAAACATATTTGTCCGTAATATATGTAAGGCGCCTTATATATCGATGAGGAAATTGGAACAAATTGTGTTCTCGATATCGGTAAATGGCCTTAGATATCGACGCAGAATCTGGACTATGATTCAAAATACTATTTCGTTTCTAATCTTACAATCTTTCCATACAATCTCTTTTCGTTGCTTGGATGATTATGTTTTTCTGTCTGAATATATGATTAATCATGATTAGTTCACGCCATGCTTGCCTTTTGTGTTTATCAATTGTCACAAATTGCACTTCATATATCCCAGCCTTCCTTAGTGCACGCGTCAAATGAGAGCATTGTGATAGCGCGCTATTAAAGTGATTCCTGCATTGATCCGGAAAGATGGCCGCCATCATTTAACTGCTCGAGATCGGCTCTTCTGATTTTGTGCTATATTTATGATATTTGTGCTTGTTCTCTATCATCGTCGACATTATTGTGTTTCATCATGCAATGGCTGTTCTGTTCGTATGTGTTAATTCATCTCCTTGTTTTGGAAACGAGAACAATTAGAATTTTTCTCAGCTATTTTGTCCCAATGTTAGGACGTCATTTGTTTTTCAATAAACCGCCGTCATGTGACCGCTTACAATACGACGGACCCTCATTAATTGGATTAAATGACCACACCTTAGTTCTAGATACTACATTGTGCTCAAGACTGAACGAACTGGGAATACATTCATCTTTTCTTAAATGTAAAAGGAAGCAAAAACAAAACGTTCTTTCAAAGCTGGCCGGCGTAGAACAGGAAGAAGAATTCCATTTATCTCCCTTTCGCGCGTAACGGATAAACAACTTAAAAATTCTGCCGTTAATATTAATAACCTGGTTCAAATTCCTCTTAAATCGTCAACCGTTTTGTCAACTGTCCTTGGGATACCACTACGTATTGCATTATTCAACGCTCAGTCAGTAGGATCACCGGAAAAGCGCACAGAAATTGTTAATTTTATCAACGACCATAATATTGACGTCTTCTTCTTGACAGAAACTTGGTTAAATTCGGCAGGTTTTGAATGTAAGTGTGCGGATTTTACTCCCAGCTATTACTCCATCAAGTCATTCCCCCGCAACTCTCGCGGAGGTGGAATTTTCTGTAATTACAAAGAATTTCATGGTCAAATGCCTTAAGTACAACACAACATTCAATTTCTGCCACACATGGCTTGAACTAGTCCAAACAACGCCCACACTGGAACAATGGTCAGCCCATTTCTTCTGTCTCTATCGTCCTCCTCCTAGTAGAAAAAACAAGCCGACTGAATCTCTATTTTTGGAGCAGTTTCCAAATCTTCTAGAGTATGGAAATTTGATAGGTGGCAACCTAATTTTTCTCTATAGATTTCAACTTTCACTTTTAATTGTCCTGGCAAACCATACACGTCAAAACTCCTAGATTCCATTCATGTTTTCAATCTTAAACAGTCAGTTAACCAACCTACCCATAAACTAGGTCACATTTTAGACTGGTTTCTTTATAGACCTGATGATAATATTCTGCAATCCACCCTTGTATCCCACGAACTTGCATCGGATCACCTCTGCATTGCATGCCATCTCGACGTATCAGTCCCTAACCCTCCACCTCTATTTGCTACTAAAAGAAACCGCCGTATGATAAATAGAACCAAATTCATGCATGACATCCAAGAAAACCTAGCAACTTTCTTACATCCAACAGCGGAACAACTTGATAACTGCCTGCGTTCATTGCTTGAAAAACATGCCCCAGCCGCCAAATGCAGAGTATCAATAAAAAAAACCTGTTCTCCGTGGTATAGCAGTGTTAGGGATCAGCTTCGTACTGCTAAAAGACATCGCCGAAAAGCAGAGAGGCTTTTGCTTTCCACCAGACTCACTATTCATAAACAAATCTACGAAGCCGCTAAGAAGAACGTCACAAACATAGTCCATTTAGCCAAATCATCCCACTACAGTACTAAGATCACGGGGAGTTTCAGCTGCAAAGAGCTCTTCGAGATAACTAACAAACTAATGTCAAGGAACAAATGTACACAACTTCCAACAACCTTCTCTCTACTAGGCCTACCAGACCAATTTGCAAATTTCTTCGATGACAAAATACAAACCATTAGAGATTCGCTTGACAGCACAATTTCAACTGATTCGTCACCATACAGTTATGATGCAGAATTTCAGCGACAACCGTTAGGAGCATTTGAACCTGTTTCTATTGATTTAGTACGGACAATCGTGATGAAAAGTGCACCAAAGTCTTGTGAACTTTATCAAATTCCGACATGACTGCTGCTTGAGTGCTTAGACCCAATATTGCTTTCACTAGCTGATGTTATTAATATCTCTCTCTCATCAGTTGAATTCCCATCATTTTTCAAAATTGCCATCGTAAAGCCACTGCTGAAGAAACCAACACTGGACCTTAACGCTTTAAAGAACTACCGGCCAGTTTCTAATCTCCTATTCATATCAAAAATCTTAGAAAAGGTTGTTCTTACTCAACTTGTATCTCGTTTGAATTCAAACAGTCTTTTTAGCAATGTACAGTATGCATATCGCCCTTGCCACAGGTTTGAAACTACTCTTCTGAAAGTATTTAGTGACATTCTCTCTGCTTTGGATAGTGGAAAGATTTCAGTCCTCACTCTCCTAGATTTATCTGCAGCATTTGACACAATAGACCATGATATATTACTTCACCGTCTGCAGCATGTATTTGGCAGTCCGAATATAGCCTTACAGTGGTTCAAGTCGTACTTAGTCAACAGGACACAAATTATATTTCCAAATGGAATACACTCCAGCCCAGTTGACGTATGTTGTGGTGTTCCACAGGGAACTGTTCTTGGACCTGTTCTTGGACCCGTTCTCTTCATTCTGTACACTCAGCCGCTCTCAAGTGTGATAGATCATCACCCAGTGTCTAGCCACCCAAATGAAGTTGATGCTACCATCCATGGAGTAGAGAAGTGCATTTCTGATGTGAAATCATGGATGACATGTAACAAGCTGGAGATGAATGATGATAAAACTGAGGCTATTCTGATCACAACACAAAGACTTTCTCATTCACATCCTTTACCTCAGACAATAAATATCAGCAACACCAACATTAAATTCTCACAGTGAGTACGAAACCTAGGCGTTACTCTAGACATTAATCTCACATTGCACCAACTTGTCATGAACATATACAAGGCTGCATATCTTGAATTGAGACGCATCAGTTCCATTCGTAAATATCTTTCAGTTGATGCCACTAAAACGCTTGTGTGTTCATTAGTACTTTCAAGACTGGACTATTGTAACTCAATTCTGTCTGGTTCATTACAATATTTACTCCAGCAACTTCAGAAAGTTCAAAACACAGCTGCACGGATCATCTTTAGAGTACCTCGTTCAGAGCACACCTCACCACTGCTCTGTACCCTACACTGGCTATCGATTCGATACAGAAACAAACACAAAATGTGTTCTCTGTGCTATGTTTCAATGACAGACTCCATTCCAACATACCTATCCAGCCTCACTCATGTGTATACACCAGCTAGATCCTTACGCTCTTCTTCTGATAATCGTATACTCATTGTTCCGAAGGTGAAAACAAAGTCATATGGACAACGTTCGTTTGCACACCAGGGCCCGGCGAGGTAGAACGAATTGCCCATTGAAATTAGACACAAAGACACAGTGGTCCCTTTTAAGAGTGCTCTTAAGACTCGCCTGTTTCGACTGCAGGGACAAACTTAGCGACCTAATCATGTTTTGTATCTTATATGTTTTCAGCATGATTTTATGTTTTCCAATTTCATTGTTTTTGTCATTTGTTGTTCTGTAGTGTAGTCGTATCATTATTGATGGTGTAAAACGTTTAGAGCTTCAAAAGATTAGGCGCTATACAAACTTCTCATTATTATTATTATTATTATTATTATTATTATTATTATTATTATTATTATGTAATCTTTTACTTTTTAAGAGCCCCGAACTAATCCAGTCTGTATTGGCCGCAGTGATACACATGACCGAAATCCGCTTCACAGAATCCGCCAGTACTCCAGGAGCAAGTGATATAGAAGACCTAGAGCCAGTCGTATATGGTACTTGACTAATCATTTTTTTAGTCATTCGCCTCTTTCCCCCATTCTTACACATCACTCCTCCTGTTACGTTATCTTATTTCTCTACAATCACCACTCCTCTTCCTTCTTCTCGACTTCGTCTTCGTTTTCGTTTTCGTCAGATACTTGCACAAAAATCTCATCCTATTTGTATCCGTACGCTTTTCGAGATAACCATTTTATTACAAGCATCGCTAAAATTATCATCGCTATCTAAACCACCGGCTTGTTCGTCCTAACACGAACATCATCATCATCATCATCGTCTTCATTTATTATTTGTATTTCATGCAGGCTGGACTAATACTCAGTGGGTGACGTATTCGATTATAACGTGGTATTCTTCTTACCTCAATCAATATTTATATTTGCCGTTAAACATCTCTCAGCTAATAAATCCATCATTCGTTTTTGATGTTCTTCTCATCCGTGTTACTTTTGTTCTTGTAAAGACGTCGAACATCCTAGTTTGTGCCACTTACAGCAATATTAACATCCAGAGATCAACTAGTGACAATTTTTTTCTCAAGTATTACTAATGTTGTTAGAGTTAGTAAATAAACCTCCTACATCACGGATATTACTGGTGTTCATCACTTTAAAAGATTTTTTAAAAGAATGAGTTCAGAAAACTAACCAACTATTTTGTCGAGGAAAGGATAGAAAAGTACTTTAATATGACTACAGTGTGTCTTAATGATATATTACTAACTTACAATGAAATAGACATGTATTTTCTATAAATTTAGGAATGACATATTTTGAAATATTGCGACTTCACTTGAAGTAAAGTTTGAAGGAAATTATTTTTTTGTATTTAATTAGTTTTCTAAAGGGTTAATTTTAATGCTATTGCATTTGTAACGTTTTGTGTCATTTCATGAAAAGAACTTTCTCTATTTAGCCTCCGAACTGCTTGGTGTGAAGGTGGAGGACTTTATCAATGCTCTTATTTCGACAAAAATGACAGTTTCAGGTACAGAACATTGCCAGTATTGACTGTGTACATGTTTTAAAGAATCAACTGAATTTATTTTTTTTTGTATTATAGTATCAACATTTAATATACACGTCCCGATCTTTTCAGTTTTTTCATAAACATTACCAATTTCTCACGAAAGAAAACATTTCTTAATTGTCTTCTGCTGCCATATCGTACGTTAATGAGTAATGATCTATGAATTGTCAATGAAGAACATACTCTTTTTATTTTAATATTTATTTATATATTTTGTTTATTTGAAACCTTTACATATTTACCGTATTAATCTTAGACTTTCATTACAATTAAAGGCGAGGAAGTGCGGACAAACAAAAGTCCAGCAGAAGCTGCCATAGGCCGTGATGCCTTGGCCAAAGCTCTATATGAGCGCATATTTCAATGGATAGTCAGACAGGTCAACATGAATCTACATCCATACAAATTAGGGTAAGATTTCAGTGTCTTAAAACTTACCATCAGTTTACGAAACAGTTTGAATTATCAAGCTAAGATTCAGCTGAGTTGCTGCTGTTTTATTGGTTTGTTGTTTGACAATCGCCAATCAAACGTGAAATTATAATTAAGTTTGAATATGTGCATGAAATTGCACAAGATACATGCTAAGCTCCTCAACGTCTTACTCCGCTCTTTGCCCAGATGCACGGTAATATCGTGTACCAGTCAATTTGTTTGTTTAAAAAAAGAGTTATTCATATTGGCGGTTCTGACGTCATCCAAAACTGTCCAATTCTGCCTTTCAGTATTTATAAAGTGTTTACTTAGTTTAGAAAATATTGTTTTCTTATTTCGTCCATTTGTTTTCAAACATACTTAGACATTGTTATATGAAATAGCCTGAGGTAGTTCTAAAAAGAGTGAATCATGATTAATTATTGTTTGGAATAGTTTATCTTTGTAAAGATTTTAACAACACACACACACACACACACACACACACACACAGGTACTTTATCACCGGGCTAATGTGTGTTTTCATAAGGGGAGGTAACTAGATAATTTTATGTAAACATTTTGTACCATATTATTCATTCTTACAATTTTAATTTTATCCTCGATCTTTTCTCTCGTTGTTTATGTATGGGTGTGTGTACCGCTGGTTTCCATTTTTTGGTTCGCTTTATCCCACATATTTTGTAGCCAAGTTTAACATTGTAGTCATTAACTTGATTCTTTGACCCGCGTTGTATACTTATTACAACGAAGCACATAAGCTAATTCCATTTTATTTCATATTGAGAGTTTCGCTGCAACCAGAACGTATTGTAAAATACCTTATTTCATAATTTCAGTTTTTTTGTGGCGATTATACGTTGAGAAATGGTTTCTTCTCTTTTTTTGTCGATAACCATGTAGATCTCAGGTTGAAATGAACATATTTACTTTACTAAATGTCGCAACATTCCAAACTGAAACGTCATCAAACGAATTCATTGCTATGATTCTGATTCGTGTTTCTGTGTATTGGTTTAAATGTTATCAAAATAATTCACTACTTTCATGATTCTGTTTAGTGTTTCTGTGTATTGGCTATGTTTAATACTTACGGCATCATAATAGGGGCCCCGAGTGGCCGAGTGATCTAAAGCGCATTCCGTTACGGATCACTGCCGTCTCACCTCTGTCTGCGTGTATTCGAGTATAAGATTCGGCTAATGTAATTATGTGAGAAAGCTTGCCAGTATCTTCTCCTGGGTCAGTGGTTCTTTCCGGAGGTTTTCTCGGGTTCTTCCTCCACCAATAATACTGGCCGCCATGTATAGCCAGCCTATCGTGTGCTGAAAAATGGCGTTAAACCCTTGAAAACAAAAAACATCATAATGAGTTATCCCTCTTACATGCAGAAAATGTGAGTTATCTCTCTTACATGCAGAAAATATGAGTTATCTCTCTTACATGCAGAAATATGAGTTATCTCTCTTAGATGCAGAAAATGTTACTTTATTAAAAAGAATAATTAAGGTAAATAAAGTCAGTTGTAAATATTGATTACTTTATTATATTCAGAGTGACAAAAAGTCAGCATATTGGAATACTGGACATTGCAGGATTCGAAACACTGGAAGTCAACAGTTTTGAACAGCTTTGCATCAATATTGTGAATGAACATTTACAGAATTTCATGAATGGAAAAATCTTCTCCGCTGAGCTCAAAACATATAAAGACGAGGGCATTGACTTTGATGATGCTTTATTTAAGAACAATGATGAATTGATTGAGTTTCTGACAAAGGTAGGTTGCGTTTAAGATTGAGTATTTTTTTTACATGTAAAATTGGTGAATTTTAAACTATACAACCTTCAGTACCGACGTCTATTACTCGTAGAATAGTACTGTCGCGAATTCTCTAGTTGTTACAACCCAATGCTCTCAAAACCTACTTCAACATAATTATCTTGTGAAAAATAGAACTCTCAGTCGCAAAATGGCTAATTTATGTACAAAGGAAAAACTGGTATGCCATGAAAATAAAAAAAAATGAACAATATTCTTTTGAAATTAATTTACTGGACTGAATGAAGTAAACTTTGTTGACATGATGTACATTTCAATGTATTGGATACCGCTCCTATGGCCCAGTGGTTGGAGAGTCCGCCGCAGGAGCGGGAGGTCTTGTGATCGATCTCCGGCTGAGTCATACCAAAGACTTACAAAAATGGTACTAACAGCTGCCTCGCTTAGCGCTCAGTATTAAGAGGTTAGTGTTAGGACTGGTGGGCCTGGTGTCAAGATAATGTGACTGGGTGGGACATCAAGCAACATGTCTGCGGCATGATGACCCAGTGCTTGACATCACTATAAACTGCCTCACTGCATACATCGTAGCGATATGACTGACAAATTGTTAAAGCTACGTTAAAAATCCTAATCAAACAAACAAACAAATCAATGTATTAAAGGTAGGAACAATCTATTAGCAATCAGATATATTCTGATACTGACTCCATCTTTTATAACGCTTTTTCACGTGCACAGCACATGGTGGTATTTATTTGAATAATATATCGACCGACCTAATTTATTGTGACCCGCTGAACATTATGTTGCTCATGTTGTTTCTGTGCAATTATTGTATTCAGTTTGCAAGCAAATGCAAAGTAATCCGCATGTGATCAGATTAAATGTTAGCAGTAAGTGAGCAAATTAAAAATACGCAGCATGTGATAACATTTAACGCATTCGGTGTGTTATCAATCGAGAAGTATAACTCATGTGATAACGTTAACGCACTCAGGATGTAGCAAATTAAAAGAACTCAACATGTGATAACATGAAAAGTACTCCGCATGTAACAAATGAAAACTACTCAACAGGTAATAACATGAAACGTACTCAGTATGTAGCAAATGAAATATACTTAATATTTAACAATATGAAACGTACTCAGTATGTAGCAAGTGAAAAGTATTTTACATGTGATAACATGACATGCACTCGGAAAATAGCAACTACAATGTACGTGGTGACAACACGAAACGTACTCAGTATGTATCAAAAGAAAATAACTCCACCTGTGACAACCTGAACGCACTCAGTATGTAGCAAATTGAAGGTACTATACAGGTGAGTACATGAAATGTACTCACTATGTACCAAACGAAAACTACTCAAAGGGTGAAAAAATGAAATTTACTCAGTATGTAGTAAATGAAATGTACTTAACATGTAATAATATGAAACGTAATTAGTATGTAGCAAATGAAATGTACTTAACATGTAATAATATGAAACGTACTTAGTATGTAGCAAATGAAATGTACTTAATATGTAATAATATGAAACGTACTTAGTATGTAGCAAATGAAATGTATTTTACATGTGATAAGCCGGGCGAGAAGAGAATGAAAGATAAATGTGTATATATTTATGTGTGTGTTTGTGTGTGTGTGTGTGTGTGTGTGTGTGTGTGTGTGTGTGCGATAGAATTACAACTCATCGCTTGAATTCGAGGCTACGTTTGCAGCTTATCATTTGTGGATGGTTATTCCTGGCAGATCTCACTGGTCATTCTCCAACAAATATTCTGGCTCACATGCATATCCTATCACGTGATTAATCGGGGTGCCAAACCTGATACAATGATGAACGTATATAGTTTTATAAAGCAATCTCTTGATGGCAGATATGTTTGCCAATGCTTACTTATATTACTATATTTACTGACTTATACGTCGAGTATAACAAGAACCTGCTCAGACCAGATCAGTTGTCGCATAACAAGAACCTGCTCAGACCAGATCAGTTGTCGCATAATGCTCCCGAATTTCTGAGTCTGTGTAGTTTGTTAGTGGTAATGGGTAAAACAAACATTATACACTCATGTCTACATGTGTAATATACTAGGGCAGTTCGATTCGACTTATTAGCGAATATGGACGGTAAGCTAGCAAGAGAATACATATGAATTATATCTGACATTTTATCTGAATTATATCTAGATAATAAATTATGCTTAAACCTTTTCAGTACGATGACATTTTCAAATCTAAAAGCACATTGAGCAGATTTTTTAAATAGCTATTTGAAGATTGCATATCATTCGAGACAAGAATCGGTAAAACTATGGAACCATATCTTTTACGTTTCCATGACAACGTCCTAATATATAGAACCATCACAGTATCTAGTAGATCAGCAGATATTAACGAAACAAGAACTCATTCACCCATTTCAAGAAATTAAGCATTCAATAATTAGGGTTAGGTTTTCAAAGAAACCTTGAGCATAGTATATATGTTAGATCCTCAGATAATGATTCGTTTTCATCGATTCGTTGATATGTACAATATCAGACAACGGCAATGTTTTTTATATCATTTAAAAGAAATATCTGTAATTCAGATAACGGTAATATCTGTATATCAGATAACAGTAATGTCTTTTTATCAGATAATGGTAACATTGGTATATCAGATAATGGCAAAATTTTGTATATCAGATAATGGTAAAATTTGTATATCAGATAATGATAAAATTTTAATGTCAGATAATGGTAAACTTTGTATATAAAATAATGATAAAATTTGTATATCAGATAACGGTAACATTTGTATATCAGATAATGGTAACATTTGTATATCAGATAATGGTAACATTTGTATATCAGATAATGGTAACATTTGTATATCAGATAATGGTAACATTTGTATATCAGATAATGGTAACATTTGTATATCAGATAAAGGTAAAATTTGTATATCAGATAATGGTAACATTTGTATATCAGATAAAGGTAAAATTTGTATATCAGATAATGGTAACATTTGTATATCAGATAAAGGTAAAATTTGTATATCAGATAATGGTAATAGCTGTAAAACCTTAGACATAATAGGCAGAATAGTTAGCAAGTGACAAATTTGTTTTGAAACAATTATCTCTCTTTTTGTCTAGCTAGTAGTGTTTTTCAATTCGAAAATAAATGTTTTGTGCATGTCTACTAAGTATGTTATGTCTGCTAAACATTATATATATATATATATATATATATATATATATATATATATATATATATATATATATATATATATATATATATATATTATAATAATAATAATAATAATAATAATAATAATAATAATAATAATCAATTTCAGCCAAGAAACAGTGTCCTATCCCACCTAGACGAGCAGTCCAGACTTCAGCAAGGCACAGATATGTCGTTTGTTCGTCAGTTGAATGACAACTACAGGAACAATGAGTTTTTCTCAAGATCACAGTCAGATCAAGCGGAATTCGCAATCAAACACTTCGCTGGAAAAGTGATTTTCTCTCTTCAAACCTTAATTTGTTTGTCCGGTTTTTTTTCTAGAGAAATATTTCATTGCTTCAGTTGTGAATATTTGATATTTAAAAAATATGGTTCGCCTTGGTGAACAGATAGGAAAAACAAATGTATCTCCAATGTACAATCAAGATGGTCTACTGATGTCATATCAGTTATGTACGGCATTCAAATGTAAATCGTTATTTTACTTTTCAAAACTCGATCCTCTAACTTATAGAGAATATGGAAGCCTTCTAAATTTGGTTGCGGGCTTCCTAATAGCGGTACCTCAAACATATTTGGTAGCATTTTTCTATTAATTCCGCTTTCTTCTCTTACATACAAATTTATAAATTTTCTGATTTTGTTCTCCTAAGGTTCTATACATTGCCAAAGGGTTTATTGAGAAGAACAGGGATTTACTGAATGACGAACTGAAGGAATGCATGACGAGAAGCACAGACGGGTTCATCAGTGACCTTTTTATAGTCGAAAAGAACGCAACGGGAACAATTTCAGAGTAACCCATCTACCACTGGTTTTTACTATTTACATTTTATTGTTTGTAAGGCATGTGACGATATTTATTGGGGATATAAATTTGTTGTAAGTTAAAAAGCACGAATAAAGCCAATATCCACATCAGCTCATTACAAACTGTTCACAGATAATCCGTTTAGAACACGCCTTGCCAATGCAAAATTTCGTTATCATCGTTTGTTTAAATAATTATACCCGACACTACTAGATATGTTGGTCTATGACTTGTACATTTAACCAAAAGATTTTGTAAAGCTCTTCAAATGTTGGTCATTGTTTTCTTCGTTCATTTCTAAGAATTTTTTTCTCAGTTCTTTTATGGCTGCCAATTTTAGCAGCATGTAACAATAGTATAAAAAATCCAGACATTAGTTTCTGTTTCCTGGATATTTTTTTTAGTTAATTAGATTGTTTAATTTGGAAGTTTGGTTTCTTTTCTGTATAATCAGGACACGGACGACTTTTGATTTCCGAAAATCTAGCAGAAAGCATGGTGACCATATCCTTTCAAAGGACGGCGTCAAAAGACAGCAGTTTGGAGACCTACGGCAATCAATTAAAACACTGTACGTAACATATGTTATTCCATGTTATTCACCTGCGATATTGTTATTAAGTAGCTGTTTTCATGTCTTTCTATGTTAACGTAGTTGATAATTTGTTATTGCATGCTATTCTAAAATCAGATTACTTGATATGTTATTTGGATAGTTTTTCTCCATGTGACAAGAACTCTTCAGTTGTCTTGGTGAGATCGATGCACAAATAATTATTTATAACCTGCTTATTGGACATGTTTCTCCTTGGACTTTGAAGAAAACGTATATAATAGCCATACCAAATTACACAAAAATTCTTCTTTATTTACTCTTTAGGGTTTGACATCAGTTGCCTAATCATGGGATCATATTCATGTTAATTAGTAGATACATTGCAAATCAAATATCTACATTATCCATTCTATTGCAAAACAACATTTTCTACATTATCTCTTGTATTAAAAATTTAAATTATCTACAATATCTCTTGTAAAATGTTGCAGTCAATTCAAACATTAGATGCTGAAAATGTATATAGATATGTTGAAATCTGTAAACATAAACAGAGGCATATGTAAACATTTAGAATGCATAGGACAACATACAAATCATATGGTATAAATAAATATTTATTACGTATATATAAACTTTTATAGTTTATCCTATTGAATGTAATCATATAATAATATACTTGTAGAAATCGGCAGGGCAAATCTGTCCAGTCTGGCATGCAGAGTGTTTACAAGACCAATGACAACAAAACAGTTGCAACACATTTGCAGGTAACGAGTTTACCATATACTGTTTTTTGTCAACGGTTGTTTAAAAATATGTTTTTTTATTAGATGGGACACGTTCCTTATGTAACGCCATGTTATTAGCTTGTACATGGTTAGTATTTATTCCCATCGTAAACAAACACTTTGGGATCAGCAAGGAATCATGATGTATGATTGGTTGGGTTTGGTGTTTTACCGGACAGAAATACAAGTAGCGTGGTTTACCTTACATTTGGAGTAATATGCTTTTACCCAATGACACACCATGTTAGCAGTCCCAGGCTTATCCAATGGCATGAATCAAGCCACTGCGACACTGCAGCAATTGTCTCTCAATGTGTCACTGTTTGCAACACGAGAGGGCGCATCGTAATTGGAGTGTGTTTTGAAGGAACAGAAACTTTGGCTCAAGCTGTGTTCATGCCTGAGCTTTTTGTTGACTGACACGTACTGTGTAGCAACAATGTGTATAATAATGAATGTCCCATTATTAATAATGGCAATGTCGTTAAATGGTCAACACGAAAATGAACCAGAGGTTTCAAATGCTGATTGCAATTCCCGGCAGGTACAATAATGTTTTAGAGCCCAAAGTGTGGTTTGATTCCAACTTTCGTTGTATTATAATAAATTAAACGGTCGATATCCAAAGAGGTGGTCATAACGATACGTAAAATCAGCCACGTTGTTTAGTAGCATAGTCTAACCTACATTATTCAAAATTAAACTCACTGTAAATTCCGCGAGCATGTTTTGCGAACGGGTTGCTTTTAAGCATAATTCTAATTTGAAAGTAAATTAACTTTGCTTTAAATACTTGCTGTCTACTTGTAATTTCGATCACTGGCAACTTTCTCGGCCCATATGTTTTTATTCTATCTTATTTTAACTTTTTTACAACCTATACAACTCTCTTGGTTACAATTTGAGATTACTTAGTTACGATGTGATATTACTTAGTTACAATGTGACATTACTTAGTTACAATGTGATATTACTTAGTTACAATGTGACATTACTTAGTTACGATGTGATATTATTTAGTTAGGATGTGATATTACTTAGTTACAATGTGACATTACTTAGTTACAATATGGATTTTGCTTAGTGAAATGTGTTATGTTACTTAGTTACGATGCGGTATAACTTAGTTACTATGTGATATTAGTTATGTCATTTTACGTAGTTGCAATGTGATATTAGTTACAATGCGATCTTAATTAGCTACATTGTGACATTATTTAGTTACAATACGGCTTTTGCTGAGTAAGCTGTATTATGTTACTTAGTTACGATGCAATATTATTTAGTTACAGTGTGATATTAGTTAATACTAGTATGTCATTTCACGTCCTATATATAAACTCGTACGTAGTTACAGTGCGATATTACTTAGTTACAATTAATTACTATTAATGTCTTCTTACTTTAATAACCTTTGGTAAACCTCACATTTTTAACCCAATGTTGCCTTATGCAAATCGATGGTTAATTGTTCACTATAACTCAGCAGCAATGAGATACACAATTCATGTCCGCAATATATCAGCTGTCTACTTATCTCAGTTTGTTTCAATGAATAAGGATTTGATACATAGATATGTGTACTTTCGAATTTCTTTGTACATTCACAATTTAGGCGTCCCTAAGGCAGCTGTTGGAGAAGATACGTACAGCGGAGCAGCTGTTTGTAAGGTAACAAGAATACATTTTTGATATACTTTTATTAAATTAAATAAAGAAATATATCACTGTCTGTGGCGAACATGGTTTCTGTTCTCTGTTCACTCTATATCCTTGTTCTTGTAAGTAGTTATATTATAATTGTATTACCCATACATACTGAGTAATAGTTATATTTCGCCGGAAGATAGAGTGATTGTAATTGCCGAGTAATGAATATCCTTCCACAGAGCATTTACTGCATATATTATATATGTAATAGCCATGCTTGTCTTGAAATCATGTTGCTCATAGTTATTAAGTAATGGCTATACATTGGTCTCCTCGTATGTATCTGGCAATGGCTAGTTGTTAGACTGCTCATACATATTGAGCATGGTCTAGTCGTTAGACTGCTCATACTTATTTGGCAATGGCTAGTCATTAGACTGAGCATACTAATTGATCAATGGCTAGTCGTTGAACTGCGCATACCTACTGGACAATGGTTAGACGTTGGACAGCTGATATTTATTGTGCAATGTTTACAAGATGGACTCCTCATCATTACTAAGTAACGCTTAAATGATGGACTCCATTTTTACTGAATAATGGTTACATGATAGACTCCTGATACTTATTCAGTAACGGTTATACGATATACTCCTCTTACTTACTTACTAATGCCTACACGATGGACTCCTCATACTTTCTGAGTAATGTCTGGAACTTGGTTTCCTCATACTTGCTGGGCAATGGATAGACGTAGGACTTCCATAGTTACTGGGTAATGGCAAGAAGCTCTACATTTCTACTGAGTAATGACTTTACGATGGACTCTCCATGCTTACTAAGTATTTGCTAGAACTTTGACTCCACTTGAAGATGTGCTCCTCACACGTACCGTATAAAGGTATATATATGTCCTTCCATAAAGCTTGAACTCCCTACACTTACTGGACTGTTTATACTCCATGCGTGATGGCTATCAGTCTCCAAAAGATTGATTATTTGCGCTTACTTAACATTGGTTATACTTGCCCAGACGATGAGTAACCCATACTTAATAGGTGACGGCTATTATATCCTACAAGTAACCCATACTTAATAGGTGACGGCTATTATATCCTACAAGTAACCCATACTTAATAGGCGACGGCTATTATCTCCTACAAGTTTGACTAAGTAATGACAGTAACATAGATTACTGTTTCTCTTACTTAATAATTTCCATGTCTCATATACTGTGGAATACTTATACTTAACGAAGTCACGTATATACTGTGGAATACTTATACTTAACGAAGTAACGTATCTCTTTTGCTGGAAATTGGACTGATTATTTAGTAATGGTTATTAGTCCAAGACAAAGAGATCCATTATTATGAAGTTGTACATCTGGAAATAGCTGTTCCCCTTTTCCCTCATATTAACAACCAAAGTCAATCGTAAAATCTACAGTATTAGTTATTGTTGTATATCACTATCGTATTGAAATATCCTTCAATTTCTGCTTCTGATAAGGACATGTACACAATATAACTTCTTTGGTCTGTTTGAGAAAATGAAATGTTGTTAGATCTAAGCTAACATTGCGAGTATCAGGACATTAATACACTATAACGTCTTAAAATAAAATGTAGTTAGATCTAAGCTAACATTGCGAGTATCAGGACATTAATACACTATAGCGTCTTAAAATAAAATGTAGTTAGATCTAAGCTAACATTGCGAGTATCAGGACATTAATACAATATAACTTCTTTAGTCTGTTTGAGAAAGATTAATGTTGTTATAACTATGCTAACTTCAATGCATCTATGCATAGTTTTTTTTTATCACAAGATGTTTGAAGCCCAATGATCACCTGCGCCCAGATGAATTTACAGACCAGGTTGTGTTAGAACAAATCAAATACAATGGGGTGTCTGAGATTGCCAGAATTCGAAGGATGGGCTTTACGGAGAGAACGAATTTCGTAGACTTTGTGAAAAGGTAAACAGTCTGGTCTCTTCTAGGTATATCGTATGATAATATCCCTGTTGCACGCATATGTAACTAAACTGTAACGATTCATTTGAAGTATCCATGCCAAGTGTATGTTTTATGTAGCTATGATGCTTTCGATAGACACATGGAATTAAGGAATACATACAAGCAAGTTAGCAACATATATGATAACGTAGCATGAATTAATATTTCGTGGTTTTTATTTAGATCATTAATATGCTATACATCGTCCTCAAAATGTTACCTTCAATGTAAAATCTAGTGTAGAAAACAAACTACGACCTCTTGAAAATGTATCTTCATCATGCTTTCATTAACACAAGTGAAGAAAAATAAGGTATCATCGAAATACTTAATTTGTATTGTATGTATTGCTTTATCATCGACCTATGTGCTTAGCGAGTGAGCAAAGATAAGATTGAGGTTTTTGGTTTAAAAATAAACAGTAGAATTTATTATATTCAACGTTTCTTTTTCGGTGGTAGTAATTTTCTTAAGATATTTTCACTTAGAATATTATATAATAATTTGAGACATATATACATTTGTGCAAAATATAAGTTTTAGCCAATGGTACGAAAGCAATTGCACAACTTGAAAATATGTAAATTTATGAATAGATTCTCTATTGGTATTTTTCAATTGTTCCAGTATCAGTATTGTAAGTTCTCAACGACATAGCGGTTAAAAGCGAATCGGATTAAAGTAGGATAAGGAAACTAGCTATCAAAATATAAAATTAAATTATTAGTAAGAAAAAAACAAAATTAAATTGTGTATACCAAGGTGAATTTTTATGTATTTCCACATATAGAAAGTGGTGTTTGGGGTGGTCTGGGAGGGGTAGTAGTACCTCTGGTGGGTGGCATGTCGTGTTCCTTCGGGAGTAGCCTGTCCATCTTTGGTCCTCACCAGGCGCTCAGCCCTCACCTGTGGCTCCAACCAGCTGTAGCATGCACAGCGGCCACACCACGGGCAACGGCTTCGACTGGCCGGCTAAACCAGGTGGAGGGTAGCCGACGGGCCTCAAGCCCTCGGTGACTTGGGAGCTTGCCTATCCTTGCATGTAAAGCCAGTTTCGGCAGAATGGGCGGAAGAGATCAACTGAGTGATCCAACGACCACAAAGGCAAATCTGCAAACGTTTTGTGGAGAGCGTAGGGTATCACAAGGCACGGAAGACGTCATAGCCATCCAATGCAGCCGAAGTAGTCCCCAGCCGTGACGAATCTTTGTACCACTGAGTTCTAACTACCAAGGCCGAGAGAGTGAGGCTGTCTCTGTGCAAAGGCTGTTTCACTTTAATCTCCTTCACGCACAAGTTGTGTTGTGCACCTATCATTCATCCTTATCATCACACTCATCGTTCTTTACCTACACCTACCAAAGTCCTACGGCGATGGGCGACTGGCGACGCAACAGGTGGAAATGACCACTGGGAGTTGTAGTCAGAGACCTGCACGTAGGCGGCCCATGGACAAGTGGTCGTTCTGCTCTGTACCCAAGGCAGCAGAACAGTTCGGCAGCATCCAGGGGTGACTGAGCAGACCTTTTTAGGACGGCGCTGCTCACCCTGAATAGGGAAAGGCCTAGCAAAGGTAGCCTAAAAAAAGCTTGCCTTGTAAACATCTGGTCAGCATACCGTGGCTGGCAAGATCATCCATATCTGCGGTCGAAATAATCGAAGAAAAAAACTTATTATTGAAGCATGGAACATCCGTACTCTCATGACAAAGAAAAGGTAGCAAGACCCCACAGGAGAACAGCTCTAGTCTCTAAGTAGCTCGCACGCTACAATATTAACATTGCAGCCTTGAGTGAAACCAGGTTAGCAGAAGAGGGTTCTCTTACTGAGCTAGCCAGCGGCTACACATTCTTCTGGAAAGGAAAAGCCCAAAATTAGGACAGAATCCATGGAGTCGGCCTGGCAATCAAATCAAGTCTTCTGAAGCAGCTCCCGGAAATGCCGGTTGGTATCAATGAGAGGCTAATGAAATTGCGAATACCTATAAGCCACAAACGGCACGCAACAATCATCAGTGCATACGCCCCTACCCTATCGAGTCAAGCAGAAACCTTCGAGCAGTTCTATACAGACCTCAGCTCTATACTTAGCTCAATTCCAGCTGACGACAAGATCATACTACTGGGGGACTTCAATGCCCGTGTTGGCTGCGACTATGTTCGATGGAAAGGTGTGCTTGGCAAGCACGGTGTCAGCAGAATGAACAGCAACGGCCTGCTCCTACTCAGCAAATGCACAGAATTTAACCTCCTAATCACAAACTCAATGTTCAGAATGGCGGAAAAACACAAGAACACCTGGATGCACCCCAGATCTTGCCAATGGCACTTAATTGACTATGCACCGGTAATAGTACGCCAGCGTGATGCCAAGGATGTCCAAATCACCAAGGCCATGCGAGGAGCAGAATGCTGGACAGACCACAGACTTGTCAGAACTACCCTATAGCTGCACATTGCCCCTCACCACCTAAGACGTCCTAAGCTTGTGCTCACAGCCCTCAACGTTGTCAAACTGCAGCAGAATTCCACCCAGCCCAATTTCCACAAGAGACTAGATGACATGCTGTCAACAAACGGACCGTTATGTGGAAACGCCTCTGAAAAATGGAACAAGCTCAGGGACATAATAAGAGAAACAGCTATGGCAACCATGGGTTCAAAGAAGCGAATCCATCAAGACTGGTTCGACGAGAACAACGCTGCCATTGAAGATCTGCTTGCCAGAAAAAAACAAAGGTTATATGGACTGGCAGAATGACACAAACTCCATCCCAAAAACGATCGCTTCAAATCCTATCAAGCTGAGGCTCAGAGAGAAATCCGCAAGATGCATGACCAATGGTGGGAAAAGTAAGCTGATGAAGTGCAAAGCTATGCCGACACTAACAACTCCAAAGAGTTCTACAACGCCATCAAGTCAATCTTCAGCCACACAAAGTCCAGCTCTACACCCTTGCTTCCTGCAGATGGCAGTACATTAATAAAAGACAAGAATGGCATTAAAGAAAGATGGAAAGAGCACTTTAATCAGCTCCTAAACGTGTCCTCATCAGTCAGCTAATCTGTTCTTGACCAAATACCCCAACAGCCAACGCTCAACCATTAAACAAACAAACTGTAGCAAGGCACCTGGAAAGGATGGTATCCCAACGGATGTGTACAAGACTCTCAGTAAGCAGTCTCTGGAGGCATTCTACGACGTGCTAATCAGCATCTGGACGGAAGAAGAGATGCAAGACGACCTCCGTGATGCATCAATTGTGACCCTCTATAAAAATAAAGGCACACGTATGGACTGCAGTAACTACAGAGGCATCTCCCTGCTTTCCGTTTCTTGCTCAACAGGCTTATTGCAGCAGTGTCAGAAAATAACCTCCCCGAGTCTCAGTGTGGTTTTCGCCCAGACCGCAGCACCGTTGACATGATCTTTGCAGTGAGACAATTTCAAGAGAAGTGCCTTGAGCAGAACATGAATCTAGATGCTGTCTTCGTGGATCTGGCAAAGGCTTTCGATACAGTCAACAGAGACGCACTGTGGGTAGTACTCAAGAAACTTGGTTGTCCTCAGAAGTTTACCAACCTCATCCGGCTCCTCCACATTGACATGAATGGAAAGATTCTCTCAGACAGTGAACCCTCCGAGAAATTCCCCATATCTAATGGTGTCAAACAGGGTTGTGTACTCGCTCCAGTACTCTTCAACCTCTTCTTCACACAGGTACTGCTCCATGCCATCCGGGACATTGACACTGGCATCTACATTAGGTATCGCCTCGATGGATCAGTGTTTGATCTCCGTCGCCTTGCTGCAAAAACCAAGACACTAGAAAGACTCATCATTGATACACTCTTTGCAGATGACTGCGCCCTCATTGCCCATGAAGAGACTCACCTACAAGCAATCGTGGACAGATTCTCTGAAGCCTCCAACCTATTTGGACTCACAATTAGTCTAGGAAAGACAGAAGTCATCTTCCAGACCGCCCCAAACACTGTCCATTCGCAACCCTGTATCACCATTGGCAACACGCAGCTGAAGAATGTGGACAGTTTCAAATACCTTGGCAGCACAATATCTAGTGATGGCTCTCTGGACAAAGAGATCACTGCGAGGACCCAAAAAAGCCAATCAAGCACTAGGACGACTCCGAACCAAGGTCTTGCAGCACAAGGACATACGCCTGTCAACAAAGCTGAAGGTGTACAATGCAGTTGTCCTCACGTCTCTATTATATGGCTGTGAAACGTGGACACTCTACAGAAGGCACATCAGTCAGTTAGAACAATTCCACCAGCGCTCCCTGAGATCCATTATGCGGATCAAGTGGCAGGACCGAATCACCAACCTGGAAGTCCTTGATAGAGCCAACACAGCAGCGAAGCCAAAATAATACAGGCCCAGCTTCGATGGACTGGCCATGTCATCCGCATGGATCAAAGCAGAATCCCAAAGCAGTTGTTCTATGGCGAGCTATCCCTGGGTAACCGAAACCAAGGCCGCCCTCACAAGAGGTACAAAGACAACCTCAAGACAAACATAAAATGGGCAGACCTTCAACCACGCCAGCTCGAGCTCGCTGCCTCAGACAGAAAGCATTGGCGAGCCCTGACCAGAAAAGCCTGTTCCAACTTTGAGGTTGACCACCGCCAGCGTCTTGCTGCAACCCGTGAGAGACGCCACAGAAATGTATCCCAGATACAAACAACCACCGGTGTCCCATGCCCCACCTGCAACCGCATGTGCGTATCGGAATTCGGACTCCGGAGTCACATGCGCGTCCACCGTTGAATGAAAGTGCACAACTTGTCTTCCTCGACTCGAGAGACTACCAAGAAGAAGAAGACATATAGAAAATGGAGTCCGTTCTTTCCATTCGCAAGCCAAACCGGCACACTTTTTTTTTCCCATGTGGTGCACGAATGGCTATTTCACCTATGTCGTTGAAAGAACAAAATCATAATTAAAAATGTTATGGATTTTCCAACAAGACCATCTTCGTTTTTCGTTGAAGTGTTTATAATGTTAACGACTACGCTATTTCAGGATTATCTCTAAGCTTCATTAAATATTCACCCTCAAATGTATTGTAATACGTACCTATCACTGTTCTAATTATTTCATACGTACCTATCACTGTTCTAATTATTTCATACGTACCTATCACTTTTCTAATTATTTATTACGTACCTATCACTGTTCTAATTTTTTCATACGCACCTATCACTGTTCTAATTATTTATTACCTACCTATCACTGATCTAATTATTAATTACCTGCCTATCACTGTTCTAATTATTTATTACGTACCTATCACTGTTCTATTTATTTATTACGTACCTATCACTGTTCTAATTATTTATTACGTACCTATCACTGTTCTAATTATTTCATACGTACCTATCACTGTTCTGACGAGTCAAAGTCCTTGCCGTTTCATCCGTTTCCGTTTGTCGGTCTATTGTTGTATAATTATATTACTTTGCACACCATTGATAAAAATTTCTTATATTTGTAGTTATATTCAAATATCTTGATGTAAGATTTTAACAAAATATGTATGCAGCATAGTGAAGACTGCATAGTAAACGTCTTCCTCGTTTATATGTAGAACTTCCTTTATAGGTACGGGGATGTGTGGCCAACACAAAATAGGAGTGGATGCGATAGCAGGCGAGCTACAATGGATATTTTGGGCTGCATTAATACAGAATACCAACAAGACTATAGACTTGGGAAAACAAAGGTTATATATATATATATATATATATATATATATATATATATATATATATATATATGTGTGTGTGTGTGTGTGTGTGTGTGTGTGTGTGTGTGTGTGTGCATAATTATATAATTGTTGGGTGTGGTGTATTTCCAGTCTCTGAAACAGCAAAGGTATTCTGAGGAACGATACCAGATTATGAAAATGTAATATAGAAATCTTAACGAAACAACTGAATCTAAAAGGCATTTATTTAGAAAGTCATTTTCTATCTTCCCCATGACTAGCGCTGCAAACAAAGGTAGGAGACCCATGTGCTCAGCAACCTTTTTAATGCAGTTTGAATCTTCAAATGTTTTTTAAACAGTTATTTTTAAGTACAGGTTTTATTAAATAACATAGGTGTATTTTCATTGATAGCAAGTTAGAATACATCTTCATTTGCACTTACGACTACAGCTGAAAATTGCGTCCGTTAAGTTATTCAACTTCCTGACAAACGTAATCTGTCTTGTGACTATATAGAAGGTATGAGTTTTAATTAACCTGGGTGTAATTATTTTCCAAGTCACATACCTCTGTGTGGAAATGGGTGAACCTAATTTGTTTAATCGCAAACTGAAAATATACATCCCATGGTAACGCTATACCCGGCAACGATATATGTATGATAGTATATTATACAAACGTATTTGTGGACACAAGATTTCATGACAAGCTCCATTACTCATTAATATTTGAGATTAAGATTTGACCGCTGTTCTAACCATACACTGTTCAATAAGAATAACAATTACCTTCCGAAGCATTACATTGTGTCATATAAACAATTGAACGTCGATTGCATTTAATTTATATCACATGTTGAATATGATGAAGAATATTTTGCTTCAATGCATTAAGGTAGCAAATGTCCCATACGAACGTAAGCTCTTCATGTGTTGTATATTACTCAGGTGTTTATGAAGGAAAGGCTGGTAGCATGGATGGAAAAAGAACTAATTGCTCACGAAGCAAATAATCTCACCGAGACTCCGCAGGAGCCCATTTCACCGGTAGGAGCTGCAATATATAAAATAATTATTTAATATCATGTCTTTTAAGCGAACATGAGCGTTTCAGGAACAATGTGTTCGTTTTGTTTTTGTATGTTTAATCCACTGTTAGAGTACTTGATATGATAGCAAAATAGAAAGTGTAAATGTAAACTTTGCAATACATTTAAACGTCATAACGATGTTGCACGGTTATTAACCAAACATTTTTAACTTTAACTGTTTAAGGCAAGATGGAGAAAGATAAATTTGTTTAAAGGACAGTCATCGAAGTAAATAAAACAAAGACAATAAGACAGATCTTGACTGACTCATGATACATGGGTATTAAGCAAATCACCAAATTTACATATGAGATGAAATTTTTATGAAAGCATACTTTAATTGCCTTGGGTTGTTTGTTGTTGTGGCATTCCCCCTTCCTCACATTGATAATGATGGACAAATCTGAAGTTACCATACCGGATCGGTCGTCTCCCGGGTCAACAAGGACTGCGCTTGCCGTTGTCCACCAGGACGGAGGTGACAAGTGTGCTACTGGTACTTTGCAGAAAATCAGAGCAAACGACAGCGTTGACATCGCCACCTGGAACATGAGAACTCTGGCGCAAACCGGAAGGCTCCAAGAGTTGACACTTGAGATGGAACAGTACACATAGCACATTCTGGGACTGTGAAGTCAGACGGAAAGCCCTAGGAGAACACCAAACTGAAGATGTGAATATATTATTCTATAGTGGAGAGTTGGACATGTCCTTAAATGGAGTAGACTTCCTTGTAAACAAAGCCATCAAGAGATCCGTGCTTGAATGTCGCCCATATCTAGCAGAATCATCTACAATTGTCTGAAAGTATCTCCCTTTAATATCACATTTATCCAAGTATATGCTCCAACAACTCCAGGGTATATTAAACATGGTAAGTAAAAAAGACATCCTAAAGATCCAAGGAAACTGGAATGCCAAAGTTGGCAAAATGCTCTAAAAGACTGGGATGATCATTGTGGACATTCTTGCAATGAGCTTACGAATGAAGGAGGGAGACGGTTGCTCGAGTTCGCAAGCTACAACAACTTGGTACTAGCCAACACCCTGGGCGAACATAAACCTTCACGATGCTGGACATGGCACGCACCAAATGGAACCCATCATAACCAGATCGACTACAGACCGTTTCAAAACCGTTACAAATCTGGCATCAATAGAGTGAAAACAGGAACGATCCGAGGTGTTGATGTTGATAGTGATCACGACCTTGTCATTATGAACTTCTGAGTGAGGCTCAAGAAAATTAACAAGCCAAAGAAAATCAGGCTTCAATTCAACCATGAACAACTGAAGGACCCTAACATCTACATGTAATTCCAAGCCACAATTGGAGGAAAATGTGCTCCACTCCTTTTGATAGATGTTCATGTTAAAGTGATTACAGACACTTTCAACACATGATGACAACAGCTGACAAGAAGCCTTCATCGCCCAAAGAAAAGAACCTGGGTTACAGATGAGATTCTGAATCTGTGTGATGCCCCGAAGAGACCTCAAAAACACCAGCCACACAACAGGGACAGTGGAGTACCGAGAAATAAACAAGAATATCAGCAAAAACTTGCAGAAAGCAAAAGAAGATTGGATTGGACAAAAGTGCACAGACATAGAGAGCAGTCTGATACAGAATAACAACAAAAAAGCATTCCAAATTGTGAAAGACCTCACTAGACAGAAGTAACCAAGAGCCAGTACTATTCAAGACGAAACTGGAAAATAACTCACAGAAGCAAATGGCATTACCGAAAAATGGACTGAGTATTATAAAGAACTATACAACCATTTGTCCAGAGGAGATCTAGAGGTGCTTGAAGTTCCAAACTTCACAAATGATGGTGATTTCCCCATTCTGAAAGAAGAGGTGGAGTCAGCAATAAGAGCACTGAAGAATGGGAAGGCAGCTGTAGTAGACAACATCTCTGCTGCACTTATCAAGAATGGTTCGGAATTAGTGATAGAGCTACTTAAACAAATCTGCAACAATATCTAGCACACAGGCGAATAGCCAACACAGTTGACCCAGACACTGACTATAACAATCCCCTACAAGGGCAATCTCCAGCTGAGCCAAAATTACATAACTATCAGTTTGATCAGCCATTCTAGTATAGTGATGCTGAAGATCATCTTAAACAGACTGAACCCACAAGCAGAATAAATAATCGCTGAATAACAGGCAGGGTTCCGGAGTGGACGAAGCACAACCATAACAAACATTCAATCTTAGGGTTCTGTGTGAAAAGTACTCACAACATCAACAAGACATCTATCACGTGTTCATAGATTTCAAAACGGCTTTTGACATGTGGCATGATATATTGTGGGCCACAATGAGGAAGTACAACATGGGTCAAAGGTTGAGCAATGCCATCAAGAAGTTGTACGCCAAGGCTACAAGTGCAGTAATTGCTCAAGGTTCTGTGGCGGACTGGTTCACGACAGCAATTGTAGTATGGCAAGGTTGTCTCCTGTCACCCACACTTTTTAACATGTACTAAGCCCTGAAAAAAACACTGTGGGACAGTCAGCGTTGGACGGCGTAACATCACCAACCTACGCCTTGCAGACAACAATGATGGTCTGGCAAGCAGTGAAGATAAGCTTGCCACCTTAATGAAGAACCTGGATCAAACATCGTCCAGATTTGACATGGAGATTAGCGCAGAGAAGACAATGTCGATGACAAATAGTGGCAAACAAATCACAACTAAGATTAAAGTCAGAGAACAGGAAATGGAAACAGTGGGTCTATTCAGATATCTTGGTTCTACAATCACCGAAAAGAGATCAAGATCAGACATTTTGTCACGAGCAGCACAAACAAAGGCAGCAATGTCCAAGTTAAGACCCATCTGGAGAGACAAGAATATCTGTCTGAGAACTAAATTCAGATTATTGAAACCACTAGTCTGCTCAGTAGTTCTGTATTCATGTGAGGCCTGGACCCTGACAGCAGAATTACAATGAAAAAACTCAGACGCTTGAAATGAGATGCTACAGAACCATCCTTGGCTTCACTTACATGGATCACATCACAAATAAAGATGCGCGTAACACCATCAGACACAAAGTAGGCCATTATGAAGACCTCCTCACCACTGTCACAAAGATAAAGCTAAAAGGGTATGGCCATGTCACTAGAGCAACAGTCTATCCACAACAGTACTGTAGAGTAGTGTCCAAGGTGGCAGAAAGGGAGACGTAGACAGAGAAAAAAGTGGAGTGACAACATCAGAGAATGGACCAGGAAAAGTTTTGCGGAGACACAGGCATTGGCACATGAGCCAGCCAACTGGAAGGAACTATTCAGATGTTCAGCAGTACAGTACCTCAACGACCACACTAGGTCAAGAGGATGATGATGATGATGATGATGATGATGATGATGATGATGATGATGATGATTCCTCCTTTGCATGCTTTATTATATTGTCTTTGCTTATCTTCTATAATTGTTTTTTCTTAATTTTTCAGTTCAAATCGTCTTTATTCATTACATATTTTGCCTATATTATGTCCCGCAGGTGCTGGAACGTCCACCAAGCATGACAAGCAGCAATGAATCCGAAACATCAGAGGAATCCGAACTGCTTGACGCACCAACGCACTCAGTTGAGAAACAGAAGAACAGCAAAACCGAGGCTACGGAAAAGTCTGTGCGGAACGGTGAAACAAAGAAAGACAAACCGTAAATATATTTCGTTTCATTTATCTAAAGTACTATGCGATTCGAAGATCAGCCCGGGATCAAAGTTGTACATGTGCATTTGAATACGTGACTATATTGTTTCGCTATTCGCGTGCATATATACGAATGCATACGATATCAAACTGCATTGTAATTGGAGATTTACAAACTATTGCGTATATTATGATTCTCAGTGCGATTAGATTCGTCGAATTTGCAAAGAATCAATTGTTTGGCAATAACTATAATTCTTAAGACACCATTATCGTTGTCAAATTACAGGACTCAAATCGCCATATAAATTGAATGTGTTATATAAACAAGATTTTCAAAATTTAAACTTTGACAAATGTTTAATAATCTTCCAGTACGTCAGTTTCAAGATTATGTTCCTAGAGAACATAAAATGTCAATGAAAAAAATATGTGTTGTGCAGCAGCTAAGTACATTAATAACTGATACCGTCCACATATCATGCAAGCATTGTAATGCAAGTGCTTTTCGTCACTTTACTCTGAGCACTTCACAATGACTACATCACTTTGAGCACGCCTGTTTGAGTAAGTTGGTATCATATAATAGCTTGTCAGGAATTAGTGTCAAGATAAGTTTGTATATCAGTATACATATTTACCAATGCATGAAACAATTAGCACGCAATCCCTCTCAGTCCAAACTTAGTGGTGTGCTACAAAAATAGAACCAAGCTATGCCAGCTATGTTTTGAGGGTCACCAGGAAACCCAACTGCATATCTTTCGTGACCCCAAAAGCGCATATATTTGACGCAAAATAAAGGCTAAATGTACTTGCTTAATGCTACATTTGTGAGAAAATCTAATCATTGCATCAATATTTCACAAAGAATGATTTTCTTTGACACTTTCTTTAGCGACATAAATCCAGAACCGGGATATCTACACATAATTACTGGCATAGCACGTGCTGCCAATTGAGGGTATTTTACTTTCATATTTATCGCATGTGACTTGATGTTATTCAAGAAGCTAAAACTATTGAAACCTGTGTAACATATGATGTAGTAAATGAAGAACATCAGGCCTAAATTTGAGACCATTAGCCAGTACGATTTAATCACGTGATGTATCAAACCTATGCCAACGGTAGTACTGGTTTAGGATGCATAAACACCTGCTCCAGTTTAGCTGACTAACATAAGGCGACAAGTTAATTTCGCGAAATAAGTATAGGGCACACAATGTCTCTAAACATGGAAAGAAAAGCCTTACCATAACAATATTCTAAGTACTTTTATTTTACCAGACGATACAGTGAATTGAATATACGGAGCGTCTAACGTTTTAGAAACGTAATGCTTTTAGTATTTGTTTAGATGTAATTCAGTGATATTCTAATATCTGACGTCATATTCGATGGATTAATATTGTCGACGTTGTCAAAGGTGGTTCGCCAATGACTGTAACTTTCAAAGGTCAGTCGCTACACTATGTGAAACCATCCTTATTTTCTTAATGCGTGTAGGTTTTGGGACATTTTCCAAATTATCTCAAGAGATAAGAAAGGCAGGGACGTAGATGATCAACGTAGTCTGAAGATCATGAAGGTCGTGACCTATATTATCCTCTTCAGCATCGTCTTATTCTGTGCGGTGGCCCAGAAGATCAGTCTAATTACCCTGACGACTGACCAGAAAGATTCAACAGAAGTAAGTACAATGGAGAATAATACATAGCAGCCGTCTAATTAATCTGTGCATATATTCACTTAATGAAACAAAATTCGAAACACTTAAATCCTTTAAACATTACATATCCACGAGCATGTTCCTTTCGAGGTAAGAGTCAAAACGATCACAATAAAATTGAGACTAAACCTTGAAACTTATCTATTGTTATTGTTTCCATTGAGGAGCAGAAAAACAATTTAGATGGCATGGTCGAAGCCGCAGTTCATATATATAGATCAACAGATAAAATACAAGTTCGATAACCAGGATTATATAATTTTCATAATATACATAATTGTTTTGCAGAATGTAACAAAACATCTTTCTTTAAATTCACTATGCTGTGACATAGATCTTTAAATTGTCAGACAAGTGGTTTCATCATTGTTCAAGAAAGAAAACGAGTGCCTATTCACATGCATATTACTTTCAAAGCAATATTCCATGTAGCATACTTTTCAAATTACAATGATCACAGCCTTATTCAGTTTCTATATTAATCTTGGTGAATGTTAATCTGCCAATAAAAGTCACAAAAAAATCCTGGTACAACAGAAAAAAAATCTCTTCTCTCCTTATTCTTCAGATATTTTTTTTCCTAAAACATGTCATATCTTCACAAAGAAATATTTAATTTCCATTATTTTCCACCAAGGATCTTTAGACTAATTTCCATACTTTTTCCACTAAGCGACTATTATTCATTGGTTTTGATTGAGTTCGTGTTCCTATATTTTGTACAACTTATTACATATTCATACGTTGTTTTAGACGTCATTTTCTTTTAAATTGCCTTCAGATAGAGATAGCCCGATACTGGCTGGCGGTGATAGCGATCTGTATTCCGTACTCACTGACTTTGATATCAAGCATGTTCAAGTGGCTGTTCGGAAACATGCCCGCCGTTCGATGGACTACCCTACAGTTTGTGAGTTTTCGTTGACATATTGTGATCATCACATCTTTTATTATATAATATTAACTTTGGCAATATAATACTTGGATTTTGTGCGGATTCTGCAGAGGAAAATAATTATAAGATGTAATTACGTACAGGAAAAGATTAAACAAGAAATCATTCTTAGAGTTTAACATAATAAAGAATCTATTAAACATATAAATGTATGAAAATGGCATGTAATTTCTTCTGAACAAGATATTGTGTAATTTTATGTGTTGTGTTGTTTTTTTCAATGGCGCAGCTTTAACTGTTTGAATAAATATAACATGCTAGTGATTTATTTGTAACATTTAAGGTTCAATGTTATTTTTACAAAGTTAACGTGCTAGGCGCGAGCAAATCTTTCATGACTGTGATGATATATCTACGTATTTAAGTAATAATTATTCAATTTATTCCATCATTTACTCGTTTCAGAGAGTGTAATTGCTAACTTTGCTTTACTAATTGATACATTATTGTAATAAATTTCATTTTCTTGTTCTTCGTAGTGTATGTTTATGGAGGGTGTGCATGCGGGAGGGATAGCACTATTCGTCTTTCGAGTCCTACCGAAGCTAGATGTGATACGGGCAATACTTCTTCTCAACGCCGTAGGTATTGTCCCCAGTTTTCTTAGTAACATATGTTCTGCTGCCATTAAGCGAAAACAACAAACCGGACATCCATGTGAAAACAGTTTAAACACCACCGTTAGGCTGGTTCTCGACATTTTGTCGTTTCTAGCCCAAATGTCTGTTATTCCTGTCATAATACTCTTCGAATACTTTCCAGGTGACAATGCAAGAGAGATTGAAGGTTTTGAAACGAATACTGTTGAAGTTACCTTCACAATATTTATGGTGTCTTTTTCTATGTGGGAAAATTTTGTCGATGATCGGTTTTGTGGAGAACTCAGTTACAGGAGCGGACTGAGGAATTTCCTTGTCAGTTTAAAGTTTGACCTCCAAGAAAGCAGACCAAAAATTGTCTTCTTCACAAGTTTCATCAAAATCGCAATTATCATCGGGGCAGTGTATGGCATTCAACTGCACAATGATCTCACGGAAGGCAAAGATTTTGTTCAATATGCCTGGTATGCATTTGATCAATTGCATAAGCAGCCTATGGCTGTGAAATCTTCTGCACTTATACTCTCCATAACCACATTTGTGGGCTACTATGCCGCGTCTACGTCTTGCAAATTGAACCTCCAGATTGTCTCATTTTCAATTCCATTATTCTTGTCTACACCCGTTGCATTTGTACTTGCTTACGTGGATTGTTTCAATCAATATTTTCTGGGAAGATTTTCATCTGAGAGTCGGGTCTGCGATCTGAACGAGAATGGTGGCTCGACCATTGTGAGCAGTTACTTCTGGGAGCGGTATTGGTGGCAAATACTTCTGGGAGCGGCATGGTGGTTGTCTATATACTGGATGGGGAGACACATATGGTTCCCAACGCAAGGAAGATTAGCCAAATTAGAAAGGTATATCATTTGTATATAGAAATATGATCAAGCTTACTTTTTTTAAAATAAATTCATATTCTTTGCGAGTGAATGCTAATAAACTTTTCATTTCACAAACCATGCATTCCTGACAGGGCGGTTCTTTACCAGAGGAAGAAGAACAGGAATGCAACTAGTACAAGAATAAGCTGATAAGAAGAAATAAAAAGGACGATCATTTTCTTTTGGATCAAGATAATAGCAGATATACTCATTAATTAATATTAATTAATTCATTAATACTTTACCTTTGAATCAAATTATATAAGCGAAACAATAAGGTCTCTAGCGCATTTAGCGATCACACATTATAATATAAACTGATAAGCACATTAATCAATATATCCCGTTTCAGACTGTTTACAACTCCATTCTACTGCAGTGTATTTTTTGAAGAACAATTAGTTCTCAGTCGCAAGCGCCACAACAGAAGAGTCTTCCGAGACTTTATTGGTGACGAAAACACGAAAAAAAAATTCTGCTACAGGTATTTAATCCTTTTTTTGATCATGTTTGTCTCATATGATTTATCAACGTTGATTAAAATAAATGTTAATGCATCATCTTTAACTACATTTTGTTTTGTATTGTAAGACTGAGTGAGTACGACTCAAACGAGAAAGGTAATGACGACGGTGGAACGTACGAACAGAGAGCGCAGGACAGGATTCCCCCTATGATCTACGCTTGCGCAACCATGTGGCACGAGACAAGACACGAGATGGTTCAGCTGTTGAAATCGCTCTTCAGGTTGGCGGTATATTTTTTTAAAAAAAAAATAATAATTCTTTCATCAGATGCAGATATATATTTAAATGAACATTTGACGCACATCAACTGCTTTGTGGTAAGGAACATTTAGCGAAGATGCCTGTCATCAAATTATATCTGTAATTATAGATGCATTCATCATTAGCAGTAGATATCAGAATCTTTCTACTAATGATTTAACAAGCCATGTTGTTGAGCTTTATAAAGTAATAAAGCAGACACATATCATAATTTGAAAATTATACGCAACAGGTTGCATATATTTCCAATCACATAAACTCTTATATTTAGCTAATACAGAAAATCAACGTCTTCGCTCTAATACATTAGAGGGTTCCTTTTTCTTTAGCAAAAGTTACAATCAACCGCATCTTGACTACTTTATTGTAATTTGGAGTAAGGAAACTGCTTCAAATATTATTTTAAAAAATTGCAGACCCCAAGAAAGGGCATATATGCTATTTCTTGACTGCCAAACATAATATGTTCAAACTGCAGTGCTTTCGTTCAAAGTAGTACCAATATATGAATATAATGTTTGACAAAGGCCAAACTAACGGTCGGTTTTATTACACAATCTGCCCCCCACGTACCAAAGCAACATTGTCCAGGAAACATAACCTGCTGTTACCCGAAATTTAAGATCATTAAATAACAAAATTTCAAAGTACCCATGCCAAATTAGATCTATTCAACCATAGCTTTCACATATCAGATGCGCTTGCGTGGAATAACGCTGCCTGATATTTAATCAGCTCCAGTCATCTATTTCCTCCATAATTGATGCATTAAATAATAACAAAAATGATGTATTTGCTAAAGTGCAATTACACAACCAACATCCTCTGCTTGAATTTCATTTCTGAAAAAATATATCATTTATATTAATAGTTTGTTTGATATAATTTGTTGTTGTTGTTGTAGGGTTTAACGCCATTTCGCAGCACACGATAGACTATACATGGCCGCCAATATTATTGGTGGAGGAAGAACCAGGGAAAACCCCCAGAAAGAACCACCGACCCACGAGAAGCTACAGGCAAGCTTTCTCACATATCCACCTTGGCCGAATCTGAGACTCTAACCCACGGCAGACAGATTTGAGATGACAGTGATCCGTAACGGAAAGTGCTTTAGACCGCTCGGTCACTCGAGGCCACTAGATATAGTGTGTGTGTGTGTGTGTGTCTGTGTGTGTTTGAACATATTAGTATTAGCATTTATTTTACATGTACGTAATAGTGGGCCTCGAGGTAAATTAGTTACTTATTTGTAACTAATTGAGTCACACTATAAAAAAATAACCAATTATTTTTGTTTGTATTAATAGTATTGTTATTATATACGTTGCATACACGTGTAAAATACTTATCCTTATAGAATATTGAATAGAAAATGAGCGCCACTTTGATGTTCATAAGATGTTTAAGAGTGCAAACACGGCTCTTTAAATGAAACTGATATCCGTTTCCATGCGACCTTATTCTACCCCAGAGTGAAATAGTGTAGTAGACCATTTTCTCGTTTTCATTTTCTGATTCTCCTTTTAAACCGGTTTCCCTTTCAGCAAATTTAGGAGCACTAATTACACCTTTGCAAACAACACCACAAACAATAACGCTTTGCTTGAATGCGTTTGTAACCAGCATTTTTAACGTTTCGCTAAATGAATTTATTTCCCAATATTGACGAATCTTCTTTTTTGCTACAACTGTATAAAAACAATTTATTGCGTTTAATGTAGTTTGGAACTTTCATCTAAAAGCGAGGAGGTTTAACTTGTAATATGCATTCTTGCAAGCTGTCCCTAACTTATATAATGCAGTATTTACAGGGCTATGTAACATACATACCAAACCTGTACGCCCCATGGCACCATGCACTATATAACCCACTCAATGTCTTCAGCACCTCGGGGAAAATAGTGTGGTCTGTTCCTTATTTAGCATTGACATACAATGGATATTGGACAATTTTGAATATTATGTTACAAATGTTCTGCTTAATAAACTTGTCAATAAATGCAGCTCGACAGACAAAATATAGTTATATAGAGTGCTATGCAGCTTCACATACAGCTACACGTACAGCTAGCTAGACGTACAGCCACACGTACAGCTAGTTAGACGTACAGCCACACGTACAGCTAGCTAGAAGTACAGCTACATGTACAGCTAGCTAGAAGTACGGCTATCTAGAAGTACAGCTACACGTAGGCTAGATGTAAAGCTACACGAACAGCTAGCTAGAAGTACAGCTACACGTGCAACTAGCTCGAAGTACAGCTACACGTGTGGCTAGCTAGATGGACAGCTACACGTACAGCTAGTTAGAAATACAGCTACACGTACAACTAGCTCGAAGTACAACTACACGTGCAGCTAGCTAGATGGACAGCTACATCTTGCACTAGCTCGAGGTAAAGCTAGCTAGAAGTACAGCTACACTTACAGCTAGCTAGAAGTACAGCTACACTTACAGCTAGCTAGAAGTACAGCTACACGTACAGCACACCATATACCAGCTAATATGTGCTTGTAACGGAACACAGATAAAAAAACAAGACATAAAAATGTCAGAAAGAAAAAAAACATTTGTTTTACTGAGCAAAGATCTAACTGCAAAATCCCGGCCCTCCTTTGGTAGTATCTGACTGATAGCAAAGCCGACTTGCACAAAGCTTACGATTGTAAGACACTATCATGTCGATCAATACCGAGTTGGTTTTATTGTTTTATTATTCAAAAATCCAAGGAAGATGCCCGACATCCAGGAGACTGCATGTGCTGAGCGGGAAATGGCTGTTTGGAAAGAAGTCACTAATTAGGATGATCGAAACACAGTTGCAGATATTTATATTATGACGGGTATTAGTTTGTCAGCATTTCCTAATATATTCTAGTATCATTTCAAGCTCGGAAATGTTCGCACAAGATGGGTCCCTCATTTGTTGACTACTGATCAAAAAGTAACTCTGGTTGATCTCGCCGGACAGCTAATCTCCAAACAGAAAAAGAGAGACCAGATCTTAATGAGATTGTTACAGGCGAATAATTATCTTCTTACACTGTTTGTTTATGTGAAAACGTTTGCAAGGTGATTTTGGGGTTGTACAACGTTGCAATTTGGTCCACATGAGTTTGATGCAAATGAACCTTTCTCGTGCATTATTTATGGATTAAACAATTATTATCATCACAAATGCAAAATCGCTATATCCTACGTCAATACATATGAAGGATTATACTAATACAGGACTGGTTAAAACATTCTAACAACAGGCCAGACATCACATTCCATAAGAAAAATATATTACACGATGCCGTTCTTAGACTCGGAATACAAACGAGTGATTGTATCATAGAATTGAACGCCGCCATATAGCTACGTTATGTCGGTATATCAAAAAGGAAAATGTTGAGCCTATATTTTTGTTCACCAGTCTGTTTTGTTGTTTAATGTTTAAATACGAATGTATATTAGTCACGTACAAATTTTCAGACTAGACATGGAACAGTTCTTAAGGAGAAATGCTGAAGTACTCTCTGGAAAGATCGATAGCGACTACTTTGATTACGAAGGTAAGAAATAATATTGCCTGTACCTAACTCTGTGCTGGACTTCGCAATGGTCCTGGGCAAAACTATATATTATACGAGTACCGTAGTTTGAAAACTAAGAAAACCGCAAGCAGAACTGCTGAACATGGCTACCTTGGCGCGTGAAAGCAATCGTGTTTTACTAGTTTCTGACATACGTAGTAGTAGCAGGAATTACGGATAAGGGGTATTTAGCCGTATAGATGCTTAGCATTGTATAACGTTTTGACCCCTGAGAAAAGGGTAACGAAAATAATTGGCTTCCGTCTTTATTACCAGTTTATGAGCTTGAATGGAATGGCCCACATTAGGACGAAATGTAGCCGGCCACATGTAGCATATATTTTTACATTATTTAAAGTATCCATGAATGAACGATGCAAATAGCTTTTATAGATAAAATATACTAACGCTTAGGTAATTTAGAGATAATTCGAATAATAAAACACTTTTAAGAGTTACAAAAAAACCCTTTAAAACTATGACATTAAACGTTGCATCTCATTCAGATTCCATAACATAATATTTGGATTCATCCTACCTCTTTCCGTCATACCATAACCAATGTTAAAATAGTGTGCTACTACCGATAAAAATGGAAACATTTTACGAATTCAAACTATTTAAATCATCTGTTTTCCAGTTTTATGACATACTTTTTACTTATTACAGCGCATATTTTCTTTGATGATGCCATAGAACTGAATGATAATGAGGAGTTTGTCCCAAATAAATTTGTGAAAATGTTTGTAGAAGTAGTAGAAGAGGCAGCCAGGTAAATGCAATGTTTTCACTGTTTTAACTAAAAAAAAACGTGTTTTGTAAACATTGTCCTAAACAGACTTTAAGATTATTTAATTCCTACGTCAAATTGCCAGCATGCATTCCACAATCCGCAAGCAATATTCGACCAAATAAATATCTACCTGGCCTAGATATCCATGTACTACATTTAAAGAAAAGCTGCATTAAGTGCATTCTTAAGACTTTCGTAACTCCCATAATGATTACAATATATTTCGTATGAAGAAATACCGAAATTCCATTTGAAACTCAAGATTCTATTATAAGCAGACCCATGTATAATATGTGTTTGCACATTAAGCTTTTGTATTAGAAATGATTAACGGATTTCATTTGAGACTTGGACTTTTGACATTATAATTAAGAGTATTGTTCCCGGGACTAATATAATATGATGACACGAGAATATACAAAGTACTTATATGGGCATCTTTAATCTCTTTAAAACATACAAAGTACAGACATAAAACACATACAGTATTAGATTTCATCCACATAATCACTAAAATTCATTTGGAACTCTATACATTGGGAATTATGATAGAGCTGTAATGACTGTTTAGGATTTAATTCACAGTGAGATAGGTTCTTTATAATCTTTACCTTTCTGTTCTAGTTGAAGACACTATTTTTTGAATTTTCAAAATGTAATCGTGTTTCGCTCTCTTCTTTACTCGGTTTAAAATCACGCAAACACTCACACACACAACACACACACACACACATTATATAAATATATATATATATATATATATATATATATATATATATATATATATATATATATATATATATATATATATATATATATATATATATATATATATATATATAATAGCCCACAAAGGATTAACATATGCCTTGTCTTGCGTTGTTCGTTTCCAGCTCTGTTCATGAACAGCATATGGAGATTGCTGATCCATACAAAGTTCCAGCACCCTATGGTGGACAATTGATCTGGCAGATGCCTGGTGGAAACCTTTTATTCCTCCATATGAAAGACAAGAATAAAATTCGTCATAGGAAAAGATGGTCTCAGGTTGGTATTGATGACAAATCAAGAGAATATATTTGAAATAGCCTTGATTTATGGAACTTGTCACAATTTGGAAAGTATTTAGTCTCCAGTACATCAGTCACATTATGGTCTTGGTCGGTATTCAATGTTTCTGAGTCACTCCATCACTTGAAAATATATAACATTTATTACATATACATTGATTTCTCAAGAAAGGTTAATAATTAATATTTCACAATGGCAAGGTAATTATCAATTTATTAATATAACGTAATATTTATTATTATTATTATTATTATTATTATTATTATTATTATTATTATTATTATTATTATTATACTAATATAACACTCAATTATTCCACATTAATTTTAAATAAAGGTAAGAACACGAGGTAAAACAGCAATTATTTCATGGTCTTAATCTATGCAAGTTTTATACAAATTTACTTGCAAATATGTATGTATGTATGTATGTATGTATGTATGTATGTATGTATGTATGTATGTATGTATGTATGTATGTATGTATGTGTGCATGTTTATATGTATGTAATATAACATTGTACTTTCAAACATGTATAAATATCTCAATAAATGTACTATGCATATATATATTTGCGAAATTCCATGCACATAATTTGAAAAATAAAATGATACAATTGTTAGATGCATGGTATATATATATATATATATATATATATATATATATATATATATATATAAAGAAATGAATATACGTGCCTATAAAAATAATACCATGTTATATATGTATGACCTAAAAATAACATATGACTGATGTTAGCAAGTTTTGATTTTTATCCCAATAAGAAACTGTACATGAAGAGCATGTAGACACAACGACTTGAATTTCATACACTGACACTGTCACATCGTATAGACTTGAAACTCCTGTTTCTTCTAGCACATTGATAGTGAGCCACATGAGACGCCTGTGGACTCAAACATAACATATTATTATGGCACATTGACAATTTCACATGAGATGCCTGTGGACTCAAACATAACATATTATTATGGCACATTGACAATTTCACATGAGACGCCTGTGGACTCAAACATTGCATTTGCTCTAGCACTTTGACAGTATTACATGAGACCCCAGTGAATTCAAACATTACATTGGTTCTAGCACATTAACAATGCTACATGAGACGCCTGTGGACTCAAACATTACAGTTGTTCTGGCACATTGATAGTGTGCCACATGAGACGCCTGTGGACTCAAACATTACAATTGTTCTGGCGCATTGACAGTGCCAAATGAAACGCCTGTGGACTCAAACATTACATTTGTTCTGGCACATTGACAAATAAAAACCACGTAAACGACACATGGATTACTACTGACGTGCATTTACATTGACATGGTGAAACATGTAGACAAGAACCCTGCTGATTGTGTAAAACACATTATCGGTATCACATGAAACGCATGTTGTCTCGCACATTCATATTTTAGCTCATAGACACTGGCACATTTGAGAAATGTAGACATGAACATTGCATCTGGTTTAGCAGACTAAAAGTAAATGGTGAGAAGCGTGCAGACATTAACATTATCATTCCTTTAACAACTTGACAGCGAAAATGAGAAACTGACAGAAATACCGTTTTGCCATACGTTAACACCAACATATAAGACATCAGTAATAATATTTAATTTAGCACGCTGACAGCGACACATGAGGAGCGCGAAGATATGCATGTTTTTTTTACTCTGTATAATTATTGCCTTTTTTTTTTAGGTAATGTATATGTATTACCTGCTGGGATTTAGACTCGTCCGCCAATGCGAGGAAGTTGTTGTTGATGCCATAGAATCGGGGAACATCAATGATTTGTTGTCATGGAAAACAGAACTTGAGAACTGTGGCAAGAGTCATGTGTTCCAGGCGCTTAGCGAAGAAGTTGTATGCAGGGTAAAATGTATTGTCTTTAGTTTCCTTTGCTTGCTGTAATTTAGTATAGCTATAGTCAGCAATATTTTAGTATGTCTATTAGCTTTAACGTTAAATAAGATGAGTTGATAACGACAGTCTTTGTCAAGGCTTTGTATTTCATGTTTGAATTAGGTAACTTGTCTAATTATAGGAATTCAACTGTTTGGTCTTATTTCTTTGTTACTTTTGTTGCTTTTACTTTTTCTAGTTGGGTTTTGTTTAGTGGAGTATGTGAAAATGATGGATCTACTTAAAGTCTCTACATTGTGCACTCAGTTCAAACTTCTCTGAAATGTAGAATGGAGCGGTCATGGACCTGTTTTGACCCGTCTTCGAATGTTTACCGTGTCCAGAACGCAACGTTAGACGGCGCCTATCTGGGTTTTTTGCCTGTGCTATTTATGTTCAACTCTCTGCAGACACAAAGCTGTGACCGAATTTGGCCCACTCGCTTTCAAAACTATCAATTAACATTTGACCAGGTACAGCGATCATATTAGGAAGTCTCTCAGTCGATCTCGCACCGTATTATCCATGGCATGCATATTTCGCTGACCTGCATATAGGGCAACACCTTGCGGTTGCAATGCGTATAGGCCGCCTGAGTAGTGAGGGGGATACATTAGGGTAAAATGGACTTATATGTTAAATTTGAGTGTTTGTATAGGGTCAAATGGGACTTCAACATGGGTGGGATAATTTGGGGTCAATGTAAATGTAAATATAACATAGGAACTGGGACACGGGATTGAAACTGTCTCGGGTTGATATGAATTGGAGATTGGTAACGTCACGGTACTGGACACTGGAAACAATGTTGTTAGTGGCTGACCTTATTCGGGCGGATTAGTGTGGTTAGTGCTGAACTAAATACGCGTTACTGTAGGGGTTAACAGCGAAAGAGAAATAGACAATGATACAAATACATCAGTATGTCAGGAGAGAATATATATTTTCGAGGCAATAAAGTGGCCCTTAATAGGGCCTTTGACTTTCTTCTTCTTCCTTTTTCCGTCTTGTCTTCTTCTACTCCATCTTATTTTCACTACTGCATTCTTCTTTAATGTCTTCATCTTTCTTCGCCTCTTCTATTTCTACTTATATCTCGTCTCTTTTCCACTTTTCATTTTCCTCTCTTTTTCACAATTTTTTCATTCCAAATTCTCATTTGCTGTTTGTCGTCTTCGTCTTCCTTCTCAATATTTTACTGCTTAATCAATTATGTCAGTCTTTCCTTGGTCCTATTCAAATTATTAATTTCCATTTTCAAACGGTGATGGCTACAGGCACGATTCTCCATTTTCACATTCATCTCCTCCACCATGTCCAGGTCATCAACAACCCCTGCAATATCATCATTGCATGAATATAGTTTATTGTCATGGCTAAAATATTTAATATTAAATGGCGCAATTGATGAACGCTATCCTTTATAACGCTATCCTTTATAACGCTATTCTTCATATGCGTTACGCACCACCGTTAACAAAAGCGTTCCTTATAATACCTTCACATATTATATACTGTCAACACAGAAGGGAAGAAAATAACCCATTATCTACTGTCAACACAGAAGGGAAGGAAATAACCCATTATATACTGTCAACACAGAAGGGAAGAAAATAACCCATTATCTATTGTCAACACAGAATGGAAGAAAATAACCCATTATATACTGTCAACACAGAAGGGAAGAAAAAAAACCATTATCTACTGTCAACACAGAATGGAAGAAAATAACCCATTATCTACTGTCAACACAGAATGGAAGAAAATAAACCATTATATCCTGTCAACACAGAAGGGAAGAAAATAACCCATTATCTACTGTCAACACAGAATGGAAGAAAATAACCCATTATATCCTGTCAACACAGAATGAAAGAAAATAACCCAATATATAATGTCAACACAGAAGGGAAGAAAATAACCCATTATCTACTGTCAACACAGAATGTAAGAAAATAACCCATTATCTACCGTCAAAACAGAATGGAAGAAAAAAAAACCATTATCTACTGTCAACACAGAATGGAAGAAAATAAACCATTATATACTGTCAGCACAGAAGGGAAGAAAATAACCCATTATCTACTGTCAACACAGAATGGAAGAAAATAACCCATTATCTACTGTCAACACAGAATGGAAGAAAATAACCCATTATATACTGTCAACACAGAATGGAAGAAAATAACCCATTATCTACTGTCAACACAGAATGGAAGACAATAACCCATTATCTACTGTCAACACAGAATGGAAGAAAATAACCCATTATATACTGTCAACACAGAATGGAAGAAAAAAAACATTATCTACTATCAACACAGAATTGAAGAAAATAACCCATTATCTACTGTCAACACAGAATGGAAGAAAATAACCCATTATATCCTGTCAACACAGAAGGGGAGAAAATAACCCATTATCTACTGCCAACACAGAATGGAAAAAAATAACCCATTATCTATTGTCAACACAGAAGGGAAGAAAATAACCCATTATCTACTGTCAACACAGAATGGAAGAGAATAACCCATTATCTACTGCCAACACAGAATGGAAGAAAATAACCCATTATATACTGTCAACACAGAAGGGAAGAAAATAACCCATTATCTACTGTCAACACAGAATGGAAGAAAATAACCCATTATATCCTGTCAACACAGAAGGGAAGAAAAAATACCATTATCTACTGTCAACACAGTATGGAAGAAAATAACCCATTATCTACTGTCAACACAGAATGGAAGAAAATAACTCATTATATACTGTCAACACAGAAGGGAAGAAAATAACCCATTATCTACTGTCAACACAGAATGGAAGAAAATAACCCATTATCTACTGTCAACACAGAATGGAAGAAAATAACCTATTATATCCTGTCAACACAGAATGGATGAAAATAATCCATTATATCCTGTCAACACAGAATGGAAGAAAACAACCAATTATATACTGTCAACACAGAATGGAAGAAAAAAAAAACATTATATACTGTCAACACAGAAGGGAAGAAAATAACCCATTATCTACTGTCAACACAGAATGGAAGAAAATAACCCATTATCTACTGTCAACACAGAAGGGAAGAAAATAACCCATTATATACTGTCAACACAGAATGGAAGAAAATAACCCATTATATACTGTCAACACAGAATGGAAGGAAATAACCCATTATATACTGTCAACACAGAATGGAAGAGAATAACCCATTATATACTGTCAACACAGAATGGAAGAAAATAACCCATTATATACTATCAACACAGAATAGAATAAAATAACCCATTATATACTGTCAACACAGAAGGGAAGAAAATAACCCATTATATACTGTCAACACAGAATGGAAGAAAATAACCCATTATATACTGTCAACACAGAATGGAAGAAAATAACCCATTATATACTGTCAACATAGAAGGGAAGAAAATAACCCATTATCTACTGTCAACACAGAATGGAAGAAAATAACCCATTATATACTGTCAACACAGAATGGAAGAAAATAACCCATTATCTACTGTCAACAGAGAATGGAAGACAATAACCCATTATCTACTGTCAACACAGAATGGAAGAAAATAACCCATTATATACTGTCAACACAGAATGGAAGAAAAAAAAAACATTATCTACTATCAACACAGAATTGAAGAAAATAACCCATTATCTACTGTCAACACAGAATGGAAGAAAATAACCCATTATATCCTGTCAACACAGAAGGGGAGAAAATAACCCATTATCTACTGCCAACACAGAATGGAAAAAAATAACCCATTATCTATTGTCAACACAGAAGGGAAGAAAATAACCCATTATCTACTGTCAACACAGAATGGAAGAGAATAACCCATTATCTACTGCCAACACAGAATGGAAGAAAATAACCCATTATATACTGTCAACACAGAAGGGAAGAAAATAACCCATTATCTACTGTCAACACAGAATGGAAGAAAATAACCCATTATATCCTGTCAACACAGAAGGGAAGAAAAAATACCATTATCTACTGTCAACACAGTATGGAAGAAAATAACCCATTATCTACTGTCAACACAGAATGGAAGAAAATAACTCATTATATGCTGTCAACACAGAAGGGAAGAAAATAACCCATTATCTACTGTCAACACAGAATGGAAGAAAATAACCCATTATCTACTGTCAACACAGAATGGAAGAAAATAACCTATTATATCCTGTCAACACAGAATGGATGAAAATAACCCATTATATCCTGTCAACACAGAATGGAAGAAAACAACCAATTATATACTGTCAACACAGATAGGAAGGAAATAACCCATTATATACTGTCAACACAGAATGGAAGAGAATAACCCATTATATACTGTCAACACAGAATGGAAGAAAATAACCCATTATATACTATCAACACAGAATAGAAGAAAATAACCCATTATATACTGTCAACACAGAAGGGAAGAAAATAACCCATTATATACTGTCAAGACAGAATGGATGAAAATAACCCATTATATCCTGTCAACACAGAATGGAAGAAAACAACCAATTATATACTGTCAACACAGAGTGGAAGAAAAAAAAAACATTATATACTGTCAACACAGAAGGGAAGAAAATAACCCATTATCTACTGTCAACACAGAATGGAAGAAAATAACCCATTATCTACTGTCAACACAGAAGGGAAGAAAATAACCCATTATATACTGTCAACACAGAATGGAAGAAAATAACCAATTATATACTGTCAACACAGATAGGAAGGAAATAACCCATTATATATTGTCAACACAGAATGGAAGAGAATAACCCATTATATACTGTCAACACAGAATGGAAGAAAATAACCCATTATATACTATCAACACAGAATAGAAGAAAATAACCCATTATATACTGTCAACACAGAAGGGAAGAAAATAACCCATTATATACTGTCAACACAGAATGGAAGAAAATAACCCATTATATACTGTCAACACAGAATGGAAGAAAATAACCCATTATATACTGTCATTATAGAAGGGAAGAAAATAACCCATTATATACTGTCAACACAGAAGGGAAGAAAATAACCCAATATATACTGTCAACACAGAAGGGAAGAAAATAACCCATTATATACTGTCAACACAGAATGGAAGAAAATAACCCATTATATACTGTCAACACAGAAGGGAGGAAAATAACCCATTATATACTGTCAACACAGAAAGGAAGAAAATAACCCATTATATACTGTCAACACAGAATGGAAGAAAATAACCCATTATATACTGTCAACACAGAATGGAAGAAAATAACCCATTATATCCTGTCAACACAGAATGGATGAAAATAACCCATTATATCCTGTCAACACAGAAGGGAAGAAAAAAACCATTATATACTGTCAACACAGAAGGGAAGAAAATAACCCATTATATAATGTCAACACAGAATGGAAGAAAATAACCCATTATATACTGTCAACACAGAATGGAAGGAAATAACCCATTATATACTGTCAACACAGAATGGAAGAAAATAACCCATTATATACTGTCAACACAGAATGGAAGAAAATAACCCATTATATACTATCAACACAGAAGGGAAGAAAATAACCCATTATATACTGTCAACACAGAAGGGAAGAAAATAACCCATTATATACTGTCAACACAGAATGGAAGAAAATAACCCATTATATACTGTCAACACAGAATGGAAGAAAATAACCCCTTATATACTGTCAAGACAGAAGGGAAGAAAATAACCCATTATATACTATCAACACAGAAGGGAAGAAAATAACCCATTATATACTGTCAACACAGAAGGGAAGAAAATAACCCATTATATACTGTCAACACAGAATTGAAGAAAATAACCCATTATATACTGTCAACACAGAAGGGAGGAAAATAACCCATTATATACTGTCAACACAGAAGGGAAGAAAATAACCCATTATCTACTGTCAACACAGAATGGAAGAAAATAACCCATTATATCCTGTCAACACAGAAGGGAAGAAAATAACCCATTATCTACTGTCAACACAGAATGGAAGAAAGTAACCCATTATATCCTGTCATCACAGAAGGGAAGAAAATAACCCATTATCTACTGTCAACACAGAATGGAAGAAAATAACCCTTTATATACTGTCAACACAGAAGGGAAGAAAATAACCCATTATATACTGTCAGCACAGAATGGAAGAAAAAAAGGGAAGAAAATAACCCATTATATACTGTCAACACAGAATGGAATAAAATAACCCATTATATACTGTCAACACAGAATGGAAGAAAATAACCCATTATATGCAGTCAACACAGAATGGAAGAAAATAACACATTATATACTGTCAACACAGAATGGAAGAAAATAACCCGTTATCTACTGTCAACACAGAAGGGAAGAAAATAACCCATTATATACTGTCAACACAGAATGGAAGAAAATAACCCATTATATACTGTCAACACAGAATGGAAGGAAATAACCCATTATATACTGTCAACACAGAATGGAAGAAAATAACCCATTATATACTGTCAACACAGAATTGAAGAAAATAACCCATTATATACTATCAACACAGAAGGGAAGAAAATAACCCATTATATACTGTCAACACAGAAGGGAAGAAAATAACCCATTATATACTATCAACATAGCAGGGAAGAAAATAACCCATTATATACTGTCTAGCTAGTGCAGAAACAAGGGTTTTTGTTAAAGGAAAAACAAACGCAAAACCTTACGCGCGCACACATGCGCACTAACAGAAACTCAACAAAGTACGCGCACACACATACACAGAAACATACGTGTGCACAAATACACATATAAACACACAAACCACACATCAGTAAAGTAATCAGTGTTTATTGCCACACTACTCCACCATTCATACAAATTGGTAATTGATCACCATTCATACAAATTGTAATTGATCACCATTCATACAAATTGGTAATTGATCAGTCTCACTATTCTAGATCTGGCTAGTCCTGAAAAGAGCAGGTTTTTCTTGACATCATAATATCATAATGCACCTCTTAATGTCTACATCTTCCAGGTCGATTCCTATACACATTGCTGACTCGAGTCATTTTTCCAAGTCACTGTTGCTGGGTGAGAGAAGCTGCATGTTTGCGGCTTGATGCCCTAGTGCTAGACATCACTATAAACAGCCACACTGCAAACATCATAGGATATGACTCCAAAACATTTTAAAGCTGAGTTAACAATCCAAATCACACACACATACATACACACATTCTCTCTCTCTCTCTCTCTCTCTCTCTCTCTCTCTCTCTCTCTCTCTCTCTCTCTCTCTCTCTCTCTCTAACCCTCTTTCATTTGAAAACTAGCTTAGTATGCACACATTTATAATTACATGAATCCCAAAGCTGAACCTTGGACTTTGTGCCCTTGTCTTCCAGAGAAATGTTCTACAGTTAATGCCCAAACACAGAAGTTGGTATCCAACAGTGTCCCATTTCATTAATCATTGACAACCTGTGTCACCCTTTATTGTCTAGACTATTTTTATTTCTAATAAATCTCTAAATGAGCTATCGAACCGCAATGCCACTTAAAGCATAATAGAGATTATTAATAACTGGAATATCTCTATGTTATTAATGACGGCTGCGCACGAGTGCTTTATGACACGATAAGTTGCAAAATCAGGTTAAATAAAATTCACGCGATGGCTCTATGCTATTCGCATGCTTTGCATTTCGGTTGTTTTCGGGGTTAATTTGTTTCCGTGCGGGTCAAGGATAATTAAACTTCTTATCTGTGAAGGACCAATTCGTCCAGTTCTATAAATTATACCCAAAAAAATAATGTGCATTGGATATAAGACAGAAGAAAATAAACACCAATTAATTTTGTGGCCACTATTCAGGACCCAACATAAGAACTTCAGTCCATTACGACTTGTGAATTGTAAAATGTAATGGATTCAATAAAGTCCTTGTAGTATATTCGTCATAAACATTATCTGACCAGGAGATTATGTGTGTGTGTTTAGACTCGAAAGGATATGACCTGTAGATGCAATTGATGTTAGACACGAAAACATCTGACCTTGAGATGCAAGTGATATCAGACTCGATAAGATTTGACATAGAGGTTCAATGTATGATTAGATTTGATTAACATGGATTTAAATTTCATCAAATCAAAGTCGTTATGCCTCAGATTAGGAGTTGTGTAATAATTTTTTTTATTTGTACATCTGTGACTTGGCATTTTAAAGATCACAGTGATTTGGATTGTTATATATATATATATATATATATATATATATATATATATATATATATATATATATATGTGTGTGTGTGTGTGTGTGTGTGGGTGGGTGGGTGGGTGGGTATGCGTGTGGGTGTATGTGTGTGTTTTAGGGCTGTTCAGTGTAATTTAAATAAATGCTGTCAAGCACACTTAATTTACTCTTGCAATGGACTCTTTTTTTGCAGGCTGACAACACCTTTATTTTAGCCTTAGATGGAGATGTCGACTTTAAGCCAGGTGCTGTGAGGCTTCTTCTGGACAGATTGAAAAGAAACGAGGACACTGCGGTGGCATGTGGCAGAATTCATCCCATTGGATCAGGCTAGTCTTTTCCCTTACCATCTCTTACATAAAAAAATACACAGTAATATCCACGTCATCGGTCTAGCCACAAAGTCATCTCTACATCAACAGTCTGACCAATGATTGCAACGACATTTCAAAGCTGAACATTTCGATATCCATTTTATTTGAAACAAAATACGGAATATAAATTACCATTAATGTGATTGATAGATTCCGACAATTAAACTATTTTATAAAGACAACATCCAGATAATATGGTGCTACATTATAGATAACGGAATGTTTATTTTCATATAAAACGATAAATACCGTCTTCAACACATATTAACCATTGTGGCAAGACGTGTTTAGTATATTGATTGTTGTTGTTGTTATTGTTATAAGATTTAAGGCCAGTTCTCGGCACAAGATAGGCTTTACATGGCGGACAGTATAAATGGTGGCGGTAGATCCCGGGATAAACCCCGGAAAGAACCACAGTCTGCTGTTTGTAAGACTCAATCTGCATACTTTCTGATCAAGGGTTAACGTTTTTGATAATCGTGTTTTCAAAACAAAGCTTCTTTGTTTTAAAAAATGCATGATTATTCATATTCCGCTCCAAGTAAGGATCGAATAAGTTCCACGTAAACTTTTAGAGGGTTTTTAAGGACTACCTCATTTCACAAGAGGCATTTAATATACAGCTATATTTTTATTTTGCAATGCAGCGCGTATACATGACATTATACTTAAAAGCTGACACTTATATACCAGAGATGAATGATACCGTATGTATGTATGTATGTATGTATGTATGTATGTATGTATGTATGTATGTATGTATGTATGTAGGTAGGTAGGTAGGTAGGTAGGTAGGTAGGTAGGTAGGCAGGCAGGTAGGTAGGTAGGTTTATGGTACATTGGCACAAATAGTGGCTATTTTTGGTGAATAGTTACGTTATCACTCCGATTTTTACAAAGAAGTCAGCAATGGTTATCGAGCCAGGAATGAAACACTTTAACAATTTTTAACGCGTATGTGTGTGCAAACCAATAAATTACGCAGGGAATAAATTCGTAAACTTATAGCAGGAAACTCGAATAAAAACTCTTCTTAGTGTAGACCTCCATTGACTTAATTGTTGGATCACAAAAGCAAACGCGTGCTTGCTTTCACTTGTTTCACTGTCGTAAGCAAAATGTATGTGACAATACCGATTTCTAAAGAAGGGTCCAATTGGTCATGTCTTGTTTTTCATGCGGAATAAATCTCGTAGTTGAATAGGGTTGTTTTCAATGATGCGTGTCTGGACCGAAGCATCTCTGACAACAAAATTGCCTTACTCAATCACAATGCCTTCCCATGGTGGCTAAGTGAAATATCATTGTACCTACGTAGTTACCGAACAAGAACGCCACATTAGAATATTTACCAGTGTTACGTATATTTGATATAAGTCATTTATATGTATTTTTATTTTTTGTTTGTTAGATTCAAATTTGGCATTTTAAGTTTAAAATATGTTCATGGGGGGGGGGGGGGGACTTGTAATTAACAGAATAAACACCAGGTGTTGATCTCATTTCTGACCTTGCTTCAGAGTTGTAAACAAGTTTTTAAAATGATTGGTTGGTTCCAAAGACATTATGGAGCTTTGTATAAACATCTTTTTATTTTTAGTTTTTGAACGTAAATTTGTTCTAGAAGATCACGTGACCCCTTTCTTATGTCCGTAAAAACAGGTATATAAATTATGTTTTGGAGCGAGCTATTTAGTAGAAGTTGGGCTTTTAGTATACTAAGTTGTGTGTCGTTTTGAGTTATTTAAAATTACCTTGTACTGGAAATTATGTCAATTCGTTATGGATCAAGAGGAAATATTTTGTTATTTATCTGGAAAAGAATTTTGTTCATAAAATTTTATTACCAAGAACTGACTTCATCAAGTGACATCGTCTTCCATCTTGGATACTTCGCTGAGATTCGAAATTGGAATTATTTGGACATTTTATTACCAGGACTTTTGCAATTTCTCTAATGGATAATATTTTCAATTATTTTTGGATTAATTTTGGAATTGATTATTAAAACCGTAAGTTTATTTTTCTTTTCTGGAAAATATTTGTGCTCATAAAATTGTTTATTAAGTTTTTTCAAGCTTGTTATTTTCACTCTTTCTATGTTACTCTTTATTCGAGCCTAAGCACGTAACAACCAGAGAAGCATCTATTATCATGTTGAGATCGGCGGAATCAATATATTTTTGGGTTTGTTAAACAAGTTGCATCGATGATCCGTTTTACAATGAAAAGATCATCTAAACACGTGTGATATATTTAATAAATGTCAGATTGTTTCTGCTTGCATAACCCTTCTCAGACTTTTTCTGAACGTCTTTGAATAGTTTTGTCATAAAAGTACTCTCAACATTTTCCATACTATTATTATTCTTTATTTCGCTATGTGATGCCCAAAAACATTCTTCGCATCGATTTTTATAATATACATTACTGACCGCATAAGACCTAAACAAATTTGAGTAATACGCTCAAACAGACAATGTCTAACATGGTCGCGGACACGAGGATTACAACACTAGTTTTCACAGGAGGGGAACAAAGAACAGCGCAATATGTCAACTCGCGATGATTTTTTACTGTCTGCGTATTTAATTTTTTAATTTTTTAATTTTGTAAAAAAAAAATTTATCTTGGCCCTCTACACATAGTAGCACATGTTCTGTCGATAGCATTCGTGCCGTCATTTTCCTAATTTTGCAGTCGGCGACGATTAACAAGGGAATTACCTCTTAAATAGCAAATTCTGTAAGACCGCACAATCTATCTCCCATGTATCTAATATTTTCTTGTATGTCTGTACTGTAAAATCGTTCATCAATTGAACACCATGAGTGATATATATATATATATATATATATATATATATATATATATTCCGTTTTATCGCTTTGGATATTATTATAACCCGTGATCATTCAATCATATTCATATCAATTTGTGTGATTCAGACTGGTCCGAATAAACACAAGCAATTATCGTGCAGTATTCTATTTACTGGTTGGCTGCGATGGTGGGGAAACCATTTCAACCTCGCCTCTTAGAATATTTTGATTCCAATGAACATTTTTGTGGCGAAAGTAAACTGAGAGAAAAAATCTCGGCTATCTGAATATGGACAATTTACCCGCACTTGTGTTGTTCATGTCATGTTAAATAATATCATGATAAGTAAAATTAGTGTATAACTCAGGGGCAAGAACAACATTAAGAAGTAAAACTTGGGGTATTGCTCCTTTGATATCGTGTGTTGGGGAGGGGGTGGTATATCTGTAACGCATAATCCACACTGTATACATGCGTGATTTAAATGATAGCTTACGAAGTAAATAAACTCACCTCTATTCAAAGACGAATGACTACATAAAGGTATCCCAAGTTAAAGAAATTTATCCAACCGCGGTATATTTACGCAGTAAATATTCGATGCAAATCTGACTAAGAATGTTTTGTCTACTCTTCGAAATCAAATACTGCAAATATTCGGTAATAAATTGCATTAAATCATGGGGAATTCTGCATTCAGTTATCGTCCTTATCATCAAAATCGCAACAATGTAATGTTTTGTTGTGAAAATGACATTTTAGGTTAGACACATACATTAGGCCTACTGTTTACCGTATCAAACAATAAACCACACACATCGATAATTCTGTTTTGAAAAATGATTTTATCCTTAAACAAATGCTCAGGACATGTTATTCAGACCGAGTCATGTCCTTTGATTTATAGTTTGCAAAAAAATATAATCAACTTGTACTAGTTCAAAATTGTCCAGGACTTTATTTTTGCACATCAGAATGAACTAAATTATTAAAGTTTTTACTCTCCAAATAAATCATTGCCAAATAAATAAAAACCGTGTGATAGAAAGAATTACAAATGAGAAATGTTTGATTACTAAATCTATGTAACTCGTTTCACAACTTCAATATTAAATCATAATCTATTTGAGATCATAATTATATATATATATATATATATATATATATATATATATATATATATATATATATATATATATATATATAATTTATTTATTTATTTATTTATTTTTTAGGACCATTAGTCTGGTATCAGAAATTTGAATATGCTGTTGGCCACTGGTTTCAGAAGGCTACAGAGCATGTACTTGGCTGTGTCCTATGCAGCCCCGGATGTTTCTCAATCTTTCGGGGCTCAGCGCTTATGGATGACAACGTGATGAAAAAATACACCATCCAACCAACCGAAGCCATGCACCATCTTATGTGTGACCAAGGTAATCCCAAACTTAAAATTTAATTTATATTGATGTTTACTTAGAAAATATATGACGTTAAATCCAACTATAAATTAATAAGAACATGAAACCTCGTTATTATCTCATGTACTAACGTTTTGAGCATCGAGGCCGACCCTAAAACTATATAGAAAGCCGAAGCTAAATGAAACACGTTAATGTTGACCATCAAGTGGATGGTTTATTGTATAACTCTATCATGATATGAAAGTGTGATTCCGGGGCCTGTGTTTACGGTCCACTGTGTAAACTTGAAAAATGATGGAAACCGATTATAAATATGAAACCAACCAAATCTTATTCAGCAAAAGCAACATCGATAGAGTAATAGAGAAATTTTAAACAATACTTACCAATCAGTACATGGTATTCCATTTAGCGCATTGCACCATGTTGACCAATCAAGACATGGTATTCCATTCAGCACAGTGCACAATAAATAAACATCTTGAAATAGGATTGTAATCTGATATTGGTCTATAACCCATTTTTCACGAATTATTGCGCATGGCATAAGAAGAATGACAGCCACTCCGACTATATCCCGAATCATCCAAAGTCAAATTGTTTTCTATAGATTTAGCTTATTAAATAGAATTAAGTAATGTTCTGTAAATATGTATTGCTGAGTATTACATGTACTAAATATGTTTGGCCTTTCCACTCCACAAAAGCAAATAGTACTGACGCAGATGTTTTAAATGTAGGCACTATAATCTAGCAAAATAGCCGAGAATGATTCTATGCACGTTTGTTTATATATATATATATATATATATATATGTATATATATATATATATATATATATATATATATATATATATATATATATATATATATATATATGTATATATATATATATATATATATATATATATATATATATATATATATATATATATATATATATATGCCGGTATACATATTTTCCTGTACGAATATATAAATTAGAACAACGTGCCTGAGTGATGGGATGAGGATGGCGAAACATGTCACTAAGACCAGATTTATTTTATATTAATCGCAGTAACACGTTGAAACACTTCTAAAATATTATTTCTGATTTGATTGAATTTTCATTATGTACAAATCATTCGCTGTCTTGCTAACATCTGCATTTATCACCACGAACTATTTGTATTGAACGATTTATTCATTTTAAGGCGAGGATCGCTGGCTCTGCACCCTTCTCCTACAGCAAGGATACCGGGTCGATTACGCGGCAGCTGCCGACGCCTACACATATGCTCCGGAAAGTTTTGAGGAATACTTTAATCAAAGAAGGCGCTGGACTCCTTCAACAGTAGCCAACATTGTGGATCTCCTGACAGATTACAAGAACACGGTGGCAATCAATGGCAATATCAGCATACTGTACATCATCTACCAGTGCGCGCTCCTGGCATCCTCCTTTCTTGGCCCAGCCACCATTCTTTTAATGATAGCTGGAGCTTTACGCCTCGTATTTGGGCTAGACACACTGATTGCCTATATCATATCCCTTATGCCAGCTGTATTTTATTTCGCAGTTTGTTTCTTCTTGAAGCCTAAGTGGCAGATTCTCATCGCAGAATTACTCACAGGAATGTATGCTTTCGTAATGATGATTATCTTAGTCGGTTCAATTCTTGTCGCAACTCGGGAAAGTCCGTTCCATCCGAGTGTGATATTCATAGCATTCATCACAATCGTCTTTGCATTTGCGGCACTTCTTCATCCGAAGGAGTGGTTCAACGTGGTGTTTGGTCTGCTGTATTTCCTACTTGTTCCTAGTGGATACCTATTATTAATTATATACTCCCTTGTCAATCTGAATCTTATATCCTGGGGAACGCGCGAGGTGCCTAAAAAGAGAACGAAACAGGAACTTGAGGCTGAAATCGTCGAAGAGGAAAGGAATAAGAAAGAGAAGGCAGAGAAACGAGGATTCTTTGCTAGACTGTTTCCGTCGGCACAACTTAAAGACATTTTAGACATGTTCCGTAAAATGACAGAAGGACAGATGGAACAACATGAGGAGAACACCATCAATCTTATTGCAACCCTTAACGAAAATATAAAACGTCTCGCTCTTAAAAAGGAAAATGAACGTACGCACGCTAACGGTGCGACTTCAAGGACACTAGGCTCCAAACGTCAGCCCGATACAGCTTTTATGCAAAATGCAGAAGAAAAAAATGCAAATATTTATACTGCAGCTGAGAAGAACGCATATATCCGTGTCAGGAGAATTCCAGGAGAAAAAGGACCGCTTAAAGGTATATTAAGAAAAAAGCAAACCGGGGTGTCATTTGAGGAGAGAAGAGAAACAAATGTTTCCATTGATAGCATAGTAACCGTAACTTTAGATAACAACGACAAAACGAATACCGGTGATCTCCATAGCAGAGTTCGTCCCAACACAAAAGACGATCCGATCAATCCAACTTGGCTCAATGATGCAGGTATAGGACAAGGAGAAGTTTTAAAGATGATGGAAAATGAACGAAATTTCTGGGATAGATTCGTCGCCAAGTAAGTCATTGTCATATCATTCAAAGCAAAAATATGGCATAATTGTTTTTCACCCCAAGAAAGTAGCACTTAGTTGTCTTGACGCCATCCTTTGCGTTCAATACATGCCTCACTTTTGAAACCTTTTAACTCATCTGCTGTAAGACATTGCTATTGTATGTCATGATACAGATTATTGTATGGCATGGTACAGATGTGTGCGTCGTCTGTTTACTCTCTTTCATCCCACACATCAAGGTTTTGTGCTATTTGGCAATTTGGCATGCAGTATCAAAATTGTTTGTCTTTCAATGTCCTTATTTGGATTTTGTGCGAATTATTTTCGACCAATTATAAAACGAATTTTAAACATTGGTTTGGTAGTCCTGTGTTGTAATACTGTCAAGAAAAAATATAATTTTCAAAACCATTCAAATGAGAAACTATGCCTGGGGTGACTTATTCAGAAGTGTTTAATCGGATCTATTTAAGCAAAGGTGGAATGTTCAATATAAAATTCTACTCATAACTTAACATCCAAATCACAATTAAACAAGAGTATCGCTTCCTTAGTAACACTATGGCAACCTTAATTTTGAGTTCGTTACCTGGACGAGATACGTTTGATAATGCTTGGAAAGAATGTCTCATAACATATGGGTTGCCTAAACTGTGTATGAATTTCTGTGATACCAACCTGATGGAGAACGAGTTAGGACCGAACCAAGTTTGATCAAAATTTTATCAGAATGTTCCTTGGGATTATCTCTAAAGCCAAAGTTGTGTCCGACGTGGTATCTTTAGAAATGAGACGGGCTTCAGCACATATGGTATAACTAGTTGTGGACCCTATATTTTACTACTGTTTCAAAAAAGCTATTCACCTTTCCGCTACAGGGGCATCAGCGGCTTTAAAATGATGTCTCTATATAAAGAAATTTTGTTATAAATACCTATTGCGCTATATTTTACAAATTATCAAATCAGAAAGCTTAAACAAGTCAGTGTAATTTATCATAAAGTGATACGTTATCCTATGTTTCAAATTATATCTTAATCATATCATAAACTGTGCCATCATGATATATTTTAGTATTTTCCAATCATTTTACAAAGCTTTAGCACCGGAAATAATATATAGACTCCGTTTGTATAACGTATTATAAGTTCTCATTATATTTTGTTCTCTTTCTATCACAAGGTACTTGTATCCATTAGAAAAGAATATTCAGGCAGAGAAAGAGATGACGCAAAAACTTGTGGAACTCAGAAATAATGTAGCATTAGGCACGGCAATGGTCAACCTTTTGTGGATGGCCGTAAATTTTATGTTCCAGATTAAAGAAGCTACAGTCATTGACCTCCAGTATACGGTATGTAGATCACATTCTTCGCAATTCTATTAATAATGGTAAATACATTACACTATATGTCAATCTATTCTATACTGTAATTATTTCACAGTGTATATAGTTCTACTAAATACGGAACGTATACCACGTCTCATATCTTTCTGTTATATATGCCATGTAGCTCACGAATAGTCTGTCATTTCATCAGATATGGCATTTATCTCATACTTCATGCCAATCTATTTTATAATATGCGTCGCATTCTAAGTCAGTATTTCACATTTAATATTAGTATGTTAAACTCGTTATGTCACAGTTTATGCCATTATAATTTCATACGGTAGTTATGTCACATTGTAAGCTATTATATTATGTACGGCATGTCACGTATGCGATTATATTATGTACGGCATGTCACGTATGCGATTATATTATGTACGGTAAGTCTGTTAAATACTATGTGATTATATTCTGTACGGTACGTATGTCACAATGTATGCGATCATATAAGCTACAGCAACTATGTCACATGCTATGTTATTATATTCTGTACGATAATTATGTCACATTATCTGCGATTATTTTTATGTGCGGTAGGTGTGTCACATTGTAAGCGATTATATTTTCTCATCATGCGTTTGGATGCATCTTTGCCGATTTTTGCGGTGTATTTTCGTTGACAAGAAAATTATGTTTCCTGCATAACACCTTGCAGAGATAAGAAATGTTTGTCTAACTTACGTAACAAACATTTCTTAATAAGATTTAAAACATATATTTATGTAAATATATTAATGGTCAATTACCTTTGTTTCGTTCGTAATGCTGCTTGGCAATGAGAAACCCATTCAATTAATATTATATTTTCAATATAAATACAGACACATTATCTGATGATACGTTTCCTTCTTATCATTATTTTAGCAGCGTAATTATCATACTTATTATCTTCCTTATCTGTTCTTGTTTATGACAAATGATTCTGGTACAAGTTTCCAATCCTTTTCTAATTACCAACATTGTATCACAAAACACAGGAACAAAAAAGGGTATAAAACAGCAAATTTTTATGTTCAAAGGTTACTTTTATAACTTATTTGGTATTTTTTAAAATGATTAATCTATCTATCTATCTCTATCTATCCCTTAGTCTTGCCGACCGTTGGGGCACCACTGATGACCTGACAACCAGCTTCCTCCATTCCAATTTGTTCTCCGATACTTTCACTGTGTCACTCAACTTCAGTCCTGTCCACTCTGAGATGTTATCCTCCCATCTTTTCCTCTGTATTCCTCTCCTTCGCCCTCCCTGCACAGTACCTTGCATGATTATCTTAGCAAGCCCTGTTGATCGTGTGACATGTCCATACCATTTCATTTTGCGCTTCTTCACAATGGTCAATAGCTCTTCATAGGGACCAATAGCTTGCTTAATTCTGTTTCACACTTCCTCATTCATGATATGATCTCTATATGTAATGCCAAGCAACCTTCGAAAGCATCTCATTTCAACAGCTTGTATCCTCCTTTCGAGATCCGCTGTGAGGGTCCATGATTCACAGGCATATAGAAATACAGATGCAACCAAGGAGCGCATCAGTCTGATTTGTGAGCTGACTGAGGTGTTTCTGTCTTTCCAAACTGTCTTCAGCCTTGCCATTGCTATTATTGTCAGCGCCATCCTAGACGATATTTCTGGTTTTGGTCCCTCGTCTGCCACGATGGCTCCTAAGTACTTGAATCTATTAACTGTTTCCAGTTTTTGGCCACTAATCATGATGTCAGTGCTGATTCCACTGGTGTTATTGGTCATCAATTTGGTCTTCTCTGCACTGATTTCTATACCAAAAGCAGTAGCTGTCCTGTCCAGTTTTTCCACCAACTGAGCTAGCTCCTCCTCATTTCCTGAAAGGCCATCGATGTCATCAGCAAAGCGCAGATTCGTTCTTATTCTGCCTCCAATACTGACAATTCCTTCATGGTCTTCCAGTCCATCTGTCATGATTCTTTCAAGGAAGATGCTGAAGAGAGTAGGTGAAAGTAAGCAGCCCTGTCTGACTCCCACAGTTGACCTAAACCAATCTCTTATTTGACCATTGAAGCATACTGCGCTGGTGGCCTTGCTGTAAAGGCTTTCTATGACTTTGATCAGGTTAGCATTGATGTTGTACAGCTTCATCGTGGACCAAAGGGCTGCATGCCATACCCTGTCAAACGCCTTCTTAAAATCTATAAAGACATGATAAAGGTGTTGTTGGTGCTGGAGGTATTTCTCACATAGTATTCTGAGGTTGAAAATATGTTCAGTTGTGCTTCGCCCTAGTTTGAAGCCTGCTTGTTCTTCAGCTATGATTTCCTCTGCCGGCGGCTTCAGTCTGTTTAATATGATTTTTAGCATGACTTTGCTTGGGTGGCATATACGACTGATCGCACGATAGTTCTGACATTGCTGCAAATTGCCTTTTTTGGGGAGAGTTGCTATGAGTGACTGAGTCCATGGTGTTGGCCATTCCCCTGTCTGTCAGATCTTGTTGCAGATTGTTAGTGGGGCGCTTATCATGGATTCACCCCCTTGTTGGACTAGTTCTGCAGTGATGTTGTCTACTGCTGCTGCCTTCCCTTTTTTTAATGATTTCACTGCGGCCTCTTCTTCTTCTCGGAGGATGGGGTAGTTGTCAGTGTTGGTCACTGATGGGGTGTTTAGTATGTCTGGGTCCCCTGTAGGTCTGTGGTTGTACAGGTCTGAGCAGTATTCTGTCCATCTCTTAAGAATGTCTTGTTCTTTTGTAAGACAATCCCCTCTCTTATCTTGAATGATGGAGGAGAGTCCTTGTTTTACACTGGTCAGGTCTTTCACCAGTTGGTATGCTTTTTTGCTATTATTTTTCTTTAGATTGTTTTCTATATATTTTTACACTGGTCTTTAATCCATGTCTCCCTTGCCTTTTTCATGCTTTCCTTGATAACCTGGTTGATTTCCCTGTATTGTTTTGCTCCTTCTACTTCTGACTTTTTCTTCTTTAGCTCTCGATGCTTGTCACACATATCAAGTATGTCAGTTGTAACCCAAGGTTTCTTTGGTCGTCGATGTTTGCCAAGGATCTCACTGGCTGTTTGGGTCACTGCTATGGTAAATGTGTCGATCAATGTGTCTATAAATGTGTTCTCTGCACTAATAAGTAACAGTGGTGCAACTTTTCCTCCTATACTTGCCTGGAAGGCTTCCAATACCTCTGGATCTTTTAGCTTGTCATGGTTGAACTTGATTCTTGTGGGGCCCTCTTTGTTGACTCTTTTTAGACGTAGTCGGAGGGTCATCATCACTAAGTCATGGTCACTTCCAATATCTGCACCTGGGAAACTTCTTGTCTTGGCAATGTTTACGCTGGTGTGGAAACGTCTCTTCACCATGATATAATCAATCTGGTTATGGTGTTCTCCATTCGGGCTATGCTAGGTCCACCTTCTGGATGCTTTGTGTGGACCAAACGTGTTCATCAGTTTCAGATCATCGAAGTTTGCAAATTCCAGGAGCCTTAAGCCTCTGTCGTTGGTCTCTGCATTGCAGTAGCGTACACATATGCCTTTCCAGTTATCAACGGCATCCTCTCCTATTTTGGCACTCCAGTGTACTTGCACCACAAGAATGTCTTTCTTTGGGGTCTGGTACAGGACTTCTTGCAGTTGGTCGTAGAAATCCTCTAATTCTTCATCGTCATGGTCTGTAGTTGGAGCGTAAGTTTGCACAATGGTGATATTGATTTGTGTTGCCCTCAATCGTATGGTGATAAGCCTGCTGGAGACTGGCCGACAACTCATGACAGTGTTCACGGTGTCTTTGTGGACGAGGAATCCGACACCATGTTCATGTTTATCATCTCTGCCAGAGTATTATAGTTTATGGCCATCATGTGTTGATGTTTCCACAAGGTTCCTTCATCTTACTTCGCACAGTCCCAGGATAGTCCAATGGTATCTGTTCATTTCCTGTGTCAGCTCCTCTACCTTTCCAAGCGTTCTTAATGTTCTGATGTTCCACGTACCAATGCTGATGTTGTTTCTGATTCGGAGTTTTTGTGGTGATCGTGCACCAGTAGCACACTTAACACTTCTGCCCTGGTGCAAGACAAAAGGCGAGGTCCTTGTTCCGGGCGACGACCGATCCAGTATGGGTGGAGGCAAAGTTGTCATTGATGTGGTGTGTCTTGGGCAATGAACCTGGCGGAGCCCATCTCCCTCCAGGCTGTTGACCACAGCCGAACTCCAGTTTACTAGTGGCTCGCCTTGGTCCTGGACATATGGCCGTTGAGTCCTTCTTGGGACTCCTCCGCCCTGGGCGGTGACCTTATTGAGGAAGTTCATACGCCCAATCAGGTACTTTGTCAGCACCCTAGCCTTCGGTTATCCAAAACCTAACATGCAAGGCAGCAGGAGACTTGTGGAGGGCGGGGTCGTCTGCCCACTGATGATTAATACTTTTTATTTATAACAAGTACGTAAATCGTTTTTCTACCATGTGTTTAATATGAATTCACAATTAAAACGAAATGGTCTCAGCGTAATAATAATAAGAGAAAATACTGAGGAAACGGTCACATTTAGTAAGAAAATATTAACCCAATTGTGTTTTCTAAAATAGACTTTCGAAACTAACAATTTTTAAATGCAACATTTAGCATCAGTGAGCGCTGAATAACTAAATACATCTAGCAGTATTCAAGAATAAATTAGATTTCTGAAGATGATTATTTTATATTTGTAATATTTTCCTGTATATAACATGAACCTTGGTATAAAATGCACAAATATGGACATCATTTTGATAAAGTGAGGATATGTTCGGAATTTCTGTTTCTAATATACATAGATCCCATATCGATAAAATGTATAAAGTGGAGATTACTGTTTCTAATAGACATAGCCACGTCGTAATGATAACTATATCTTGGGGGATTACTGTTTCGAATAGACATAACCCAAACTTGATAAGAAGTAGAACTTGAGGATTACTGTTTCTACTATACATCAATCTCATCGTGATAATAAGTATATAGCAGAGATTACTGTTTCTAATTGATAATAAATATATCGTAGAGATTACTGTTTCTAATATACACAGTTCCCAATAATCAAGATATCCTAGAGATTAATAAATTTCCTTTCTTAAAACTGAATTTTGTTTACACATCAATTTGACCAACATTTGTGTAGGTTTAAAGTTCTGTCAAACTTCATTTATGGATGCAACAAAAAAATCCTGATTGCACCGATGATAAATTAGTTTATTGTATTCATCCCTTTGTAGCCATACATTGAACTTTGGTCGATTGCATTAGTTTATCTTCTTTAAATCTGATAAGACCATGGAATTGTTACGGCACTGACACCATTAATGGACCAATCCTTAATTTGTCCTGACAAATACTAAAGACTGGTCTTAACCATTTTCTATGTATAAAAAAGAATCGGATTTGTCCATTTAGAAAAACACAGTTACTGGCTTACATTGAATTTAGTAGTATGGTGTGTGTTTAGGCATACACTGTGGCTATAAAAGCATCGGATTTTAATAGTATTATCGGTTTACGTTTATTTTAATGATTGGAAATCAATATGTAACTGAAATGGCACGCGAAACTTTTTCTGGATTATAAAATGTGCAATGAACTGTATGTAATGGCAACTGATATCTATACAATTGTGTAATTCCGAAAATGGCTGATTAATTTTGTATTACCGGAAATTGCCGATTGACTTTGTACTTCCGAAAATGGCCGAATAATCTCATAATAGTTCATGCCTCCCCTTAGGTGCATGCAGATAATATATTTTCTGGTCGGTTTATAGAGCAATCAGAACTACCATTTAAAACTGCGCTGGTATGAGAGTATATTACATCTAAAACACTATGGAAGTATATTACATCTAAAACATTATGGACGTATAGTTTGATTTATTACATCTAAAACAGCAAACTGGTTGGAGAATTTGGGCGTAAGTTGTGAAATGTGTTGACACTAAAACAAAACTGAATATGTAAAAATGTATCAAAATTAAACTCGATTAGTCATTAAAAATGAATGTGCATTAGTACGATTTGGTTGTGGGGCCCCAAGGAGCCGATTGGTCTAAAGCGCTCACCGTTACGGATCGCTGCCATCTCACCTCTGCGTGGTTTCGAGTCTCGGCCTCGGCCAATGCGTGTATGTGAGAAAGCTTGCCTGTAACTTCTCGTGGGTCATTGTTTCTTTCTGGGGTTTAACCCAGGTTCTTCCTCCACTATTAGTACTGGCCGCCATGTATAGACTATCTTGTGCTGAAAAATCGTGTTAAACCCTATAACAACAACAACGATTTGTGACTGTCATTGGAATGCATTTATCGTATATTGTATCACGTGATTCTCCACTTGGACTACTGTACTCAATGATACATCACTGTGTACTAGAGTAAATAATACTGGACAAAATGAAACCAAACCTCGCACCTGTTTTTCAATTATGTTACAGATAGGTGCAACATTTGTAATCACTTCAGTTCGTTGTTACACTGATCGAGCCAATCAGCTCTAATCAGCAATAATTGATTTCCGTTAAATCAGTTCGGTAAAGCATTGATAATTGTTTCCCTAATTCTTCTTCATAAATTTGACAACAAGTCACAAGCTGACTACATTTCTCAGAATGCAGTATTAAAGATAAAATACAATGTGTTCTGTCACTAACTTCAAGGCGTTAACGTTAAACAAAAACAAAATGAGACGTAATTCGGTCGATTCTGAAGAAAAAAAAATTGCATTAAACATTGGTCGTTTAATGAAATAACTTCTAGATAATTCGATACGTCCACAACGTAAGCTAATATTTGAATGTTGTATCCACGTTAGTGTCTAACGTAAGATTAACGGACATGGTGAACCTAAACACATAACTAATTAACTGGAGTTTATAAACTCACACCCACCTACAGAGAGAGAGAGAGAGAGAGAGAGAGAGAGAGAGAGAGAGAGAGAGAGAGAGAGAGAGAGAGAGAGAGAGAGAAATTCTGTCTAAAATAGATTTAATATAATGATAGCTTAAACTTGGCAATATGTATCGGAGCCATGTCAAAAGCGGCAAACAGATTCACTATATTTGTTCGTGTTGTTACTGAGATTTTTATATGTATAAGCGTTTGGATGGAAGGTAAACATATTGTATTACATTAATAATTTCCTCCAGGTCTTAAACAATAATTATTTCTATGATGCGTCATTTCAGGTTCCTACGAAGGATGATTATTTGGCAGAGGAGCCCCCAACAAATGTGTATGTTTTCAAAGTTGAGGTCCTTGGACTTCTGTTTTTATTATTTTTCGTCTTTATTCTACTTATCCAAACCTGTGGAATGGTCATTCACCGCTGGGGGACCTTTCAACACCTCATTTCTATCACACAGCTTTGGAATCCTTTCCAGTCTAAAAATCTCAAAGGCGACCTTGATAGAAAGGGATATGGAATAACTACACAGGAAGCATTGGAAGTGTGTAAGAAGATTCTTGCTGAACCCATTCCTGAATATGAATCTGACGAGGAGGAGGAGGCCGAAGAAAAATATAGAGAGGAGTTTAAAGAACAACTGAAAAATATTCAAACAATTGGGATACGACATACCATAGGGAGGTCTATGAGCTTGGGAACATCTCTGAGGACTTCAACGGTAAGAGGCTCCGCACGATTTGATTTAAATGCAACAGGAGAGACTGCAAACAAATTGCAACACTCCATTGGAAGAAGTTTGAAGAGGATACTGGGAAACACATATCGAGAAACCGAGAACGATACAGCGCCAGAAGAGAAGGAAGAATTCCAGAAGATGCAAAGAACCTACCAGCAAATGTATAGGCAAAATGAGGATCCGTTGCTAAATCCAGCAAGATCATTCCGCAATTTGCGTGGGGCCCAGTCAAGTTTATGGAGGAGAATAAAGAGCAAAAACTTGGAGCGAAATTTACCAGGCATCGATGAATCGAAGGCAGATTTCTCTAGATCGATGCCTATTGTACGGGAAACGGACCTTGATGAGAACATAATTACCCAGATACCAGGCACTGGAACAATGGGACGCAAGCTTGGTCGGAGGCTGACGTTGATGCACATGATAGCGAAGGAGAACGAGTCTGTGAGAAGACAATCGTGGGATATGGACAACGTTCAATACATGTGACATCACTTTTGATATTTGCCACGCGCATAATTAAAAAGAAGTTTATTATTATAAACTTTTCATCATTAATATCGAATGTAATATTGTATTATTAGTCAGCCATTTGTAAGTAAATGGAATAATAGGTTTGCATAGATTGTGTTCATATGCGGCGTACTATGTGTATCAAAATAAGAATTATAAACATAGAAACTGAAAATCTTTTGACATGTATATTGTGTTGATACGTCGGTACGACTTCAAATACTTTATATGCCTGCTGTATGTACTATATTTTTATCACATTTGGCAAAGTTGACGGTTGGTGCTGTTTTGGATGATCGTGTGTTAAACATCAAGTCTTAGTTATTAATAGCATTATCACAGTGAGGCAGGCTATTTAATATGAAAGGAAAATGATGCCCATAGCATTTATTTACGTGTCTGCTTTCATTGTTAAAGCGAATTCGTTTGCTTATTGGAGGTTCTGCATTACCGTTAAAACTGTTCATTATTAATAGGTCTCTCTCTCTCTCTCTCTATCTCTCTCTCTCTCTCTCTCTCTCTCTCTCAAAATCAAAATAAATAAGTCACCATTTTGTTTCATATTAACGTTTCCAGAGGTAGCCTGAAAATGTCTACCACCTGATTGCCCGATTTATTACTCCTGCGACATAATACTACATGTAAAACTTAACTATTTTTTTTACAAAGTGTTATAATTCAGATCTAAACTAATATGTTTCTAATCTTTTTCAAATTACGTAGCAATAATTAAAAACAATATGTGCATTGATGGTCTTCATATTTGTAATCGTAAGTATTAATTTCTTATAAATTCCTTTACTTGTGTCATATATATTACGTACACAATACATTTCTTTTACACTGATTTCTGTCAAATTACTTAATAACCTGGTTAAAATTATTCCTCTGTAATCTATCAAATTTCATTACACTCTGTTTTAAATTATCCCTTTTTATCACGTCTTCATTAGAATACGATAATGTCCATTTCTCTGCACACTACTTTGGTCAGCTGAGTCTGACACTGCTTGCGCTGAAACCGGAAGTCATTTTTATACTCAAAACAAAGCGTGCGCTCATTGCAAGGTGATGGTCATTTAACCGTGTGAGAAACAGTTTAAAGAACCAATGTCTCTACAACATAAAAACCAAATACCATATATTCATATTAAATTATTTAAATTAAACAAAACGCCATAGTATTGTCAATTCTATCTATAATACAAATGAAGCATTTCACTTACGCTAGTTTCTCCACAATTTCTAGCACGCGCGTTAAGCAAAGTAATACTGATCAACAAGTAGAAACGCTGCAATCCTTTTATCTGATTTAATCATACCTTTATTTGCTAAATTATACAAAACGGGATCGGGCTAAAAATTCTCACAACATTAGACAAGCCCTTTCCCATACAAATATAGCAGTACAAACTAATAAAACATGAAAAGCGGCAGATGTATGAAAAAAAAACAAATCAGCAAATTAGGTGTGCTGATAGTTAAAACATTAAACTTTGAAAACTATGGAACAAAGAAGAGAGATTTATAGGCTAAGTAAACAATGATGTTATCAACTCTTTGAAGGAGTTGCGTTTAGCGTGTTATACACCAAGGTCACTTTAAATTGGTCATGATTGGAATCCGTGTTACAGGAACGCTTGTCTTTAGTGTTAGACACAAATGAAAAAACGTTAGTCACACTTCTAAATGTCCTTTTGAAACATCCTAATAAAACATTCAAATTTTGCTGAGTTGTAGGTTCATATGTGCAAATGAACAATTTCCTATAGAGATCAGGACAAGTAAAATATATTTTGCATTGAAATATGTAGTGAGTGCATGCTAAAATTAAATGATATGCATTTTCGTCTTTTACCTCACAGCTGCGTAAGGGTTTGAATACCAGATGATTAGTAATGCCGACTATTTTTGAGGTCGCTGTGTCTGATCCTAGTTTAAATAATAATAATAATAATCATAATAATAATAATAATAATAATAATAATAATAATAATGATAATAATAATAATGATAATTAATAATAAAAGTAATAATGATAATAACAATGATAATATTAATATTAAAAATTAAGAAGAAGAAGAAGAAGAAGAAGAAGAAGAAGAATAGAGTATTTCAGTCCAGCAGAATGATTTTAGAATCAACGGTAATTTGCTTTTCAATATTAGGAAATCGCTTACCGTTAATGAATGTAAGCAGGTAGTCTGTATGCCAGCCAAATGAAGATTTTTTAAAAACAAAATTTCTCAGCATTAGTTTTCTGCTTGACATGTAGTTATGGTTTACATTCCAATGATGACTGGTATTTCAATCTCTAGAATTTTAATCTCTAAACAATGCATATTTTGATCAGAACATGTGGAAAGTATTAAAATGCATAACTTTAATTGCTTTAACGTTGATTGTGTGTATACGTCAGTATCAGCTGAAATTAAACACATTTACTTATCCCAGTGACATCTCAATCTTGTATTTAAGGTACGTACTGCTCAGAGAAAGGTACAGACTAAATTCTTGGAGTCGAACACATGGTCACGGATGCGGGGGGGGGGGTTGTGTTATGGCTCAACTACATGTGTTGTGCAGAGTATAAAATTAATTCAAAAAAACGTATTACCATTTGATAGAAAATCTTACTTCAAAACTGAAACGGTTACTAAACTATTTTATATGTAGAGGTATATCCGGTGAACTTTTTAAAATAATGTTTCTGAAATGGGTCGATTTAACCCATTTGGTTGTTTCCCAACTTAGGATTTTTGGGAGGGAGGTCTAATTGCGAGATTGGTTTTGTTTCTCCTGATATCGAGTTCATATTTTAATCCATATCTTCTCCTAAAGGCTTATTTATTTAGAATTACTGTTCAAAATGCATTATATTCTGATCTTACATTAATTCCAGACTTATGAGCATAACAAGTTTATTCAGTGCTCTATTAGCATCACATCTAGCCATACTGGCAAAGCTAGTCAACAACCATTCGGGCTGATTTCTAACGTTTTGCTTTTTAATCACCGACATCGTGGTTTAAAATTAGCAAATGCGCTAGTATAACCAGCTAACAAATTCTCAAATAAACATGGTCATATTAGAAAATCAGTAAAGAATACAACAAATTTAACAATGGAATATAAATAGAAGCATATATAAAATAGTGTATATTCAACCCATATTTAAAATTACCAATTGTATGTAACATTCAGAAAACTCCAAAATATAATGTTCAAAACAGAAATATTTAGGAACCAAATATTGAATAGTCCAATTTCCAATTCAGAATTTTGCTTGCCTTGATATTGGATCGAAATGCATTCTGCACCGGAAATGACGATCACAGCATGTTTCAGTAGTACAATTGTGGAAACTTTTATTTCGTCATTACATTTTACGTTTTCTCCATGTAGCGATGTATAAAACAAGGCTCAACACCACATATATATTTCATTGTCAAGAACTGATCCATAGTCTTTCGTAACTTAACTAGTTGCCATGTTTCCATTTTATCAATCACATTGTAGTAAATCCACTGTTGACATGCGCTCTGGGAATCCTAAATTCGGAAGATCCGGTTGACATAATAGAAGGTTCATAATCCTTCATATGGCTTCTTCGTCTGAGACATGTGCAGACGAAGATGAAACAGGCGATAGATAAAATGACGACCGCTGCTACCAAGACGATGAATGCAGCTAGGATATCCGACTTAGCCAGACACTGCTCCGCTGATGGCTCGGTTCCTACAAAGTAGTCAAAATTAATTTTCTCATCAGATGACTGTGTCATTCAGTCATTTATATGAATTAAGACGTAAGGAACAATTAAACATAAATAGCTCATTAAAAGAAGCGCTATGCCATTAGAGACAAATAGATCATTAATAGAAGCGCTATGCCATTAGAGACAAATAGCTCATTAATAGAAGCGCTATGCCATTAGAGACAAATAGCTCATTAATAGAAGCGCTATGCCATTAGAGACAAATAATTCATTAATAGAAGCGCTATGCCATTAGAGACAAATAGCACATTAATAGAAGCGCTATGCCATTAGAGACATTTAAATTATGACAAATGTTTAATAGCGTGTGATGTGGCCGAATAATTCAATTCGCCACAGCTCCCATTAGCTATATAATTTATTCTTAGGATCGTCTTTAACTAAGGGGGAAAAAAGAAAACAATCAGGAAACACTGTTATGGTGTGGGTTACTACCGCAAAAAACAGTACACAAACACCATCATGGCCGGGCTAAATTCAATACTACTGCATTAAATACCCGAATATTCATTAATAACCTTCCACTGGACCGCACTCCTTTTCAATAGTTTGAAAACTCCAAAATTTCTCAACCACACCAATGGACTCCTGTCCTCACTATTGGATTGAAGACCCCAATATTTCTCAACCCCATACCACTTGGGCTGGGTGGTTGGTTTCGACTTAAGTGTAAATGTAAGGCAAGATGCTCCCAATCCATCATAAGCAAAGGATGCCTAATTCTATCAAAAACGTTATCTAGCGAAACAAATGGCAGTATCAGAGATATTGTAACTACTTTTGCTAACCATATAAAACCAAATCTCCAAGCGTTAGTTAGCGCGTGGACCAGTCTTAAAATTCATTTGTCAGCAGCATTTGAATTAATTTATTTGGACACACTTTATATAACATCTTCCTTGAAGAATGATTTTACTCGGATTGATTGTACAGGGCAATATATATCATCAACACCAAAGTGAACACAAATCAATCGATACTGAATCAAATAGCATCGTTGCAAAATCATAGCAGTCAAAACTTTTGAAGGGATTGAACATGAGTTTCAATATGTTACATATTCTTTGCAAGACAAATATAATTAGCACACACAAGCGCATGGCTACATACGCGTGTTATGGTTTGTAGACAGAGAGAAGGAGTTTGGGAAGCGTATGGAATACGTCGAGGCCGTGAGTCCGAGATGTATTTATCTCATATCAAGAGTGTTCATTAGCCAGACTAGGTACAAAACACTGCAACAAAACACCTATCCGATTTTGTATATATGACATATCCCCTATTACGCTTTGTAATTATTTTTTTAGCTTTATTGTGTGAATGAAAAAAAAAGCAAACTGAGATTTCTTAAAGTTTGATTAAAGTTCAACACATGCAACATCTATGGCAGTACATTTCGACCCCACCCAATATGACATTTCAACTCCACCCCTTATGACATTTCAACCCCACCCCTTATGACATTTCAACCCCACCCCTTATGACATTTCAACTCCACCCCTTATGACATTTCAACCCCACCCGTTATGACATTTCAACTCAACCCCTTATGACATTTCATCCCCACCCCTTATGACATTTCAACCCCACCCCTTATGACATTTCAACTCCACCCCATATGACATTTCAACCCCACCCCTTATGACATTTCAACTCCACCCCTTATGAAATTTCAACCCCACCCATTATGACATTTCAACCCCACCCTTATGACATTTCAACACCACTCCTTATGACATTTCAACACCACCCCTTATGACATTTCAATACCACCGCTTTATGACACGGCCTGGTGAGTTTTCTTTTGTTGCATGAGAGCGGAATCCCAACTAAACTAAAGTCGCTTGTACAAGTGGAGTTTAGTAGGGATTCCCCACTCTCTCTCTCTCACACTCACACACACGTGTGTGTGTGTGTGTGTGTGTGTGTGTGTGTGTGTGTGTGTGGAAGTAATTAATGTAAGAAACTAATGAGAATAGCAGGACCTCCAATAAATATGTCAATCATTGGCTTAAGTCAAATCAGACCATACAATATTATATTTTATTTAATTAGGAAGTTTTTGACATCACAATAGTATTAGAGTGTCTTGCTAAAATATTCTACTGATACAATCCTGAAATTCTAATAGCCAGATCTAGTAATATCTAATAGCCAGATCTAGTAATATCTAATAGCCAGATCTAATTATATCTAATAGCCAGATCTAGTAATATCTAATAGCCAGATCTAGTAATATCTAATAGCCAGATCTAGTAATATCTAATAGCCAGATCTAGTAATATTGTGGTAGTAGAAGCTGTTTTTTTTTTATTATTATACAATGTTGTCAATATGTCTTGGACAATTGCCGACGCTTGATGCAGTCGAAAGAAAAATGTTCACTTAATGTTTTCTGTGTGGTTTTAGGGAAATCAGTTCCCCATTGATGGTGTTTTGGTGGCATTTCATGTAACAGTAAGGTAAATGCTACACCAGTTATGTTTTTTTGGTGGTATTTCATGTAACAGTAAGGTAAATGGTACACCAGTGATAGTGTGTTTGGTCCTATTCCATGCACCAATAAGGTACGTGGTCCATTCATGAGGATATGGCAAGCGTATAAGCTATCATTTTTCTTTATTAATTTTTTTTTAGCATGGACACAACCGATTCACTTACAAAACTATTAACTTTAAATTCAATTAATAAATTTGGTTTAAATTAAACTAATGGCCCATCTCTCTCTCTCTCTCTCTCTCTCTCTCTCTCTCTCTCTCTCTCTCTCTCTCTCTCTCTCTCTCTCTCTCTCCATACCCTGGTTTTCTAGGGACCCGTATTCTCTAGGGTCATACACTGAGATAACAGTTGTCATAGTTTTGTCCTGGCCGCTATCCGCTGGGCTGTCAGCTGCTGCTCTCTTCCGCCTGCCTGCAGTTATGCCTGAGCAGTCACTTTGGTTACGCTGGAATTTAATATTTCACAACCTTATTTCATTCGTTCCAAACGGATGGATGAATGGATAAATGGATGGAAGGATGCTTGCATATAGATATATATACATATGGCTTAGGCATATATGTAATGTTAATCTTTACAATATCAAAGCTAGTAAAAGGATAAAATATTTTTTAATTTTAAATGGAATTCGACGAACCGAAAACACAGTTATTTTATGCAATCAAGCTGGAGTATTTAATATATACCTTTTACAGGGAAAAAGAATAGAACTATGTGCAATGTAAATTTGTCAATGTACCGTCTTAAAGTTACCCCAATTACCATTTAGCATGTTACATAATAGTGTTAATGTGTGGAATTAAACACTTTATGTAGGACCACCAGTCTTGGAAGTTATTCCCTTATATTTAAAGGAATTCATTTTATTTAATTAAATCATTTTTTGAAATTACAGTGATAAATTTAATCAAATAAATTGAAATAATAGCTGTCAAGTTATTTATACGAATTCATATAAGGACACGTGAATTCATAGTTGTATTGGAAATAATTGTGAATTTATTACAATGCATTTTGTGATTATATCTTAGTGATTATTCTGTACTGTTGATACATGAATACATTATAGACCGTCATTTGGAATACATATGGAACGCATTCGGATTACTTGATACAACTATTTAGGACTTTAGGATTTCATTCACCGCATTGTAGTTATTATTCTTTTGCACTTTTTGTTTTAGGAAAATAAATTGTAGTTTTCAAATATACAACACTTGTTGTTTTTTGTCTTTCTTTGTGCTTATGATAAGACCATACCTTATTAACATGCATTTTCATGTATGTATCTAAATATTAATCTTTTCATGAATGTATTTAAATGTTAGCAAAACATCAAATGAATTTGCAAGATAAAGAAAACAATTTATTCTGCCTACGTTCGGAGAAATGCAGGAGAATGAAAGATGTAATAATGATGCATACCACAACGCAAGACGCCTCGTCTCCAGCTTTACAGAGCTTTACGCTACAAACAAAGCCCACATTCTCAGAATCTATAAACTTGAACGCTCTTAGTTTTAATTCCGCTCCTGGAAGACCATTCGTGTCGTTTCTTGACGTTTGCAAAGCACGTATCACCTTTGAGCCTTTGGCAGTACCACACCTGGATAAAAGAAAACCACAATATGCCACCAGAATGAAAATACATTAATTCTCATTCAATGGAGTTGCACTTGCATAATTATCAATGCATTCTGCATGTATGTTTCTAACATATGCTAAAACATTCTTATCCCAATGTTTGATAAATCGGGATTGTATATAAAAGAAAATATATCAAATTTCAAGTAACAGTTCTAGACGTGTATATGTATTTGTGGTATCGTTATACTAACGGAGACAAGCAGCTATTATAGTCCGTTAAAGATCATAACAATTGTTTCTCAGCTTTTTTCAAACATTTTTTTGAGGTGAGAGTGACAGACTAAAAGTGAAATTGTTTAAATATGCAACACGTGCACATTGGAGAAATGTTTGCATACCTCTATGTTATGTTCATGTACAATTCCTTTAAATAGTATACTGATGGAATTTGTATATGATCAAAGCATACTAACAAATATCACTGCTCTAATTAAGGTGTACAAACCATCAACCTGAATTAGCATAAAGTCTTTAGCAGTTAGTAAAATTGTGAAATCTAATTTTGGCAGACTAGTCAATTCCGGCTTCTGAACGTACAATGGACGAATTACCAAATGCATAAATGTTTAATAAAAAGTTATCGATTGTTTTTAAACTTTACCTCTGAAGTACTATCAGTAAAATAACCAAACAGAGTTAGCAGTGTTTGATAAATGCACATCTGAAGTAAGGCCAAGCGGAATAATATAGTCCATATTACACCCACCAATCGTACACTAAAAACAAAGGAATTAAAACTTTTTGAGCAATATCTTAGATATACAAGGCCTTTATAGATAGCCATATAAACAGTGAGGAAAACTGAGGATATTCTTTTTATTAAACTCTAACCGCAAGCAATTTACGAAACTGTAGAGCGCTGCCTGTTTAGAGAAGGACGTTTCTGGCATTCAGCTGAAACGGTGCCGGAGTACCCAAAATGCCGACTAGGCACCGGCCTACGGGCTCCGCACTTTGTAGGGGCCACGCGACAAAGGATCAACATAACTTTGATCAGAGATATAATTTGCGAAGGGGGAGAAAGAATTGGAATGCCTAAGGGCCTCAACAGTGTTTAATCAAGCACTGATCTGAAAAAGCATTAAAACTGTTGCAGACAAAAACTTTCTTAAAGAGGCCAAAGGAAATGAGTATGGCTGGGCTGGTTCCGAAAAGATCGCTTGCACCAAAATATTCAGTCATTTCATTCACATGAATCTCTTTTTTCCGAAAAAGCAAAATAGCCAAAGTTTTTTTAAAAATATGTTGTACCCATCTTAGCACTTTATAGAAGAACAATAATCGTATATTACATCTAATTGACTGAACGTTTCTAAGCATGGACAACATAACCAAATATATGAGCTTAATTCGCGTTGCTCTGCAGATAATAATATAAAGACGATGATACATTTAGTCCATCTTAAATGGTAGAAAACACCATCCTTAGAAAGGATTTTTTTCTCTTTCAAATGCACCTACATGCACATATTTATATCATATACCTTTGCATACTTGTACTTAGTCCATATGTCATTTGCATACAGTCAGCAATTTATTTGCATGACTGGTAATTTTGCTGAGGACAGGCGGACAAGAGAAGCAACTTCATAACATTTTAGACAGGGATGTGTCCTCCACGGTCCACAAACAACGTCTCTGTGCCCCGCCAAATTTGAATTAGTAAATATATTTGCGTGTATATATATATATATATATATATATATATATATATATATATATATATATATATATATATATATATATATATATATATATAGGTTTTGCCACCTAAAGCTCCACTCGTCACCATCCACACCCCCGATTACTTAAAAAACATGTTAAGTTGCAAATCTAGCACTGTCATAATCTACGCAAAAGAGTCCAAAAATAAAAATACTCATTACCTACCCAGATTCAAGAATCAAGTATTGTTTGATATCAGTCGTACCAGTCAGCGTGTTGTTTGCTTCACATCTCTCTATTCTCATTGAGTTGTATACTTAAAAAAAGAATATAACGTACAAATAAAAGTAAAGGAGAAGTGGAAGGAAAATAAATGCTGTCATTTCAATAAAATTACTAGAGATTACCCATAAACCACCTTGGAAAATACTCATTTTCTAACATGTCTTTTCGCCACCTGCCAACTAAAACCCAAGACGTGTGACTCGGGTGACCTTTTCTATGACTTTAGGTGCATTTTTGATTTAAAACAAAAAATTCCATTTTCCGCTTCTATCAGTATAAAGTATAAACAAGATTGTTTGGATGTAAGAATAAATATCTTGTTTTCTAATTCCATTTTCTTTTATTTATTACATGTATGATTGCAGAATTGATGAATGCAGACATGAGTAAGTATGTATTTTGTTTCGTTTATAATTTTTATTTATTTATTTGTTTCAGTGAAGTATAAATTACGACCGGCCTAAACTTTGTGATTAATGGTTTCAGTTACATCTAGGCTTCATTACATTAAGGATCGGATCAGGCACATTAAGATTACGTCCAAAGTCGTATAATGGTTGCGTTAAACTTTAGAAGTACCAAGCATAGTCGATGGCTTGCCAGCTCAACCAAGCATTTTATACTGTACACTATAAACAAAGTTTGGATATAAAAAGTACCAGAACCTATTGCATTAATTGGCCTCTTTGCATGTGAACGCCACACAGTCCTACCAAGCTCCCACTCATCTTCCAGTGACACTAGAAAACAGACGCGTTTCTTGTTGCGGCAGCCAATAATCAGAGCTCTCTTGCACATGGATATCATAAGACGTGAGTAGGTAATGTTTCATGAATGTCCATCTAGAGGTTAGGAAATCAAATGGTAACATACAAAAGAAAGGAAAATAGACTGATGGTAAACAATCTCCTCAGCATAAAAAAATGTGGATCGAAAGAGATTGAAGTGTTGACTTCTTTTATTAAAATGTTTGCTTGAAAATGATGGTTGTTTAATAGAATCAAAGGCTCACCTGATTTGTCTGTGAGTTTAAAGTACAGCACAAACGGCTGCCCGACGTAGAGCTTCGTTCCAGGCTTCAGTGTAGAATTGGCGTCGTCCTCCACAACCATTTCGACAGGAGTATATTCCTGATCCGTGACGCTCTTTGTTAGATTTCCACTATAATAGAAGCAATAAACTACTTTAAACGACAGCACTTGTACTTTTAACATCTTTCGCAACGTAGTTAGAGTTCAAGCAAGATGCAAATCAAGTGGAATATAAGGATGTGGCATAGATCAGTAACCAAAACTACCCGCTGTAATAACAATACTTTTACCATTGTACAGTAGTATAAGGGATGCTCGCCTGGAGTTGATATTGGCACATATGGGGGATTTCAAATTTTATATGACCCTTAACAACGTTATATTTAAGTGTGGACGTTTTTCTTAACACCTCTATGACGCAGATATTCATCCACAAGCGGACGAAAATGGATGCCAATGTTTGTGTCCAATGCTTGCGCATCCACCACTCCTTCACAAAACATGGGCAGCATCATCACCGCGGTCAAAATCCATCGATTGTATATAATGACGAATCTCACCTTAAATACAAACGTCAAAGATGGTTAAGTACCATTCTGGATGAACGTTTAGTCATTGAACCTGAATATATTTTCCTGCGACCAATGACACCGATATTGGTGATTTGAATAATTATTGAACATTAATGGCTTTTGCGGTACGCGTTACCGATGGTCTACTAAAATGGCTATTATTTATCACTATTTTGTCATCATACACAATTTGCCACTAAAACGGGCTACGGTAAACAAACATCATCCCCACTCACGCATTTTTATGTTGTGTGAATGAAGGGTATCAATGAAAACAAGTTCGCTATTTACAATATCTTTTTCCTTTCCATTCGCTTTAATTTAATTGCAAAAACACCCTATGATGTAACAAAGCGACTTATTCAATAGATTTGTATGACTTTAATAGTGTCAGCATAGTAATAAATAAACGTAATTAACGTGCTAGAGTCTCTGCTTTCTCCGTTTTCACTGATCACGCCAGGGTTTCGCGAGACACCGTGTCATAGCCTGACAAAAACAACTTGAATTTCCACGCAGGTTTGTTCGCATGTTTCGACTTTTAGTTTCGCAAAGCATTTGCTCGCCCGGGTTGTCATCATCAACTCAGTGTAATTCGACATGGTCAATACTAATTTCCTTTATTAAACGTTTAAGTGTACTTCAACGTAAACTCAATAACAGTTTCATGAGTTAGCTCACTCGGTTTGGGTTAGGTAATTATAATTAACAAGGAAAGGAAAGGAAAATAAAATTAACATAGTAAATGGCAAACTTGTTTTAAATGATATTGGGGTATGATGACACATCCGAACAGCCTTGAGTGAGACAACTCTTGTATACTGAATTAGGTTAAATATTCAGCAACTAAAATTGGTTTTGCAAATCCATACGACTCCAAATGAAAAGACTGATTGGGTGTCACCACGTATGCGACCCAGTAAATCCCAGCTGCTGTTGAAGAATCCAGCTTAATAATTTCGATGCCGTAGTTGCGAAGAACGCCTTTGACTCCAAGTTCGTCCCGAATAATAAAAACGTGGATATATTTGATGTCATTAAGTTCTCCTTTCGTTTGATAGCATTAAGCTGACTAAAATGCGTTTGGGTCAACCACGTTGAAACAAATTCAGTTAAATTCGTTGGATGAAGTCTTAATCTGACCCTGAATCTGTTCTTCTTTCGCTTTGATTTTAGCAATTTGCCGTGGGCAACAGCCTCATCTAAACGTGCATGAAAGTGTATGTGGATCACAAATTGGTCAATCATCTCCATGTGTTTTAAATGAAAAGATAATAAATAGGGTACAATATAAGGAAGTCGAATAGGGAAATTTCCAGTTCTTGATGCCGGTCCAGATACGACCACATATTGTGATATGCACGTGCGATTTAATAGGTTGTGACATTCAGTAAAGATTCGTCACTGGTTTCCTGATAGTGGTTTAACCATAAAGAAACTATAGTCTTTTATAATTTATCAAATATAATCTTACCGCGAGTTTGGTTTACTTCTCGATTAGCAGTGAAGTTTGGTCAGGTAGTCAATGTCGCGTACTTATTTGCCATGTAATATGCCCACTAAAAGGATTACCAGGTGTGAGATTGTAGTGTACGCGAGACGAGATGGTGTTGTCGCTGTTCCAAGATTCGTTTAAGGTCGACGAAGCCGTCAGAGAGGAGGTTCCCACATGCATTCATAATCATAATTTGGATAACTCAACTTTATCAGCAGCGGCACCTCCATCACGCCAAACTTCATCGTTACGGAAGGAGCCAGACTGTTAAATCAATCTTGCGAACATCTCTGTCAAGCCCAAACATAGAAAGATAGCACATGAAAACATCAATGAACTTCACACAGTTTTGCTTTATGGCGTGCAAATATATTGATAACATCATTGTTATGGCCAATGACTACAGAATCTCCATCAACAAAATTAGATGTTTTGGTGATCCGTCCAGATCGCGTAATTGTATACAGTTGAAAGTCGGTACTATTTGATTTTTAATTGATATCTTGATTGGGCAATCAGATCTCGGGTAAGCGTCTCCGTATTTGACGAGTCTAATGTCGTTCGTGGCAATGTAAATATTGTCAAGATCACTTTGATTTTCTTTTCAGTTGATGCAATAAGATGCATTATTGAATAACGACATCAAACCTTTATTAACAAATCCAAATGTGGTATTGTTATCGTTATCATCAGTCTGTTTATTTTTTCCTCTCAATTTCCAAGAAAGCGTCACAAGAAAGGACCAAGATCTAATATGCACTTGTAATTCATGCTTTGATTCCCTATGGTCATCTAGTAATAATGCTGAAAGTATCTATTGCTTCTGTCAACAAAGGCCATCATCTTTGAACTTTGCCATTGCAACAACACACTGCATTGCATTATTGATTTCACGTAAAAGAGAAACTGCATCAAAATTAAGTATCGGTGTCGTAATACCTCAGTGATGACTATGGTGACAAATCGTTGCGGTTTCATTAATAACACATGTTGCTTAATAACATATGTTCCGTTGTTTTCCTCGCGAACTGACAAAATATGTCTTTCCAATCAATCCGCATGGTTATTAGGATCATACAGTTCCAGGGCTTATTCCGCCCTTCGTTTGTGTTCCATAGCCTGCGATTCGGGTTATTTGTTCTGTATGTGTTCATGTACCTGTGCCCGTGCAGACATATGTAATTCTTTGGGTACAGATACATGTGTTTCAGGGTGCGGACATACACGTAAACACGCATACAGCTGATGCTTCCGCCTGTACTCCTTTTGGGTACTCGCAATCAACTTACGATGTTGTCTTTCCGGGCCTTTCAAATCTTCATAGGCTTAGTTAATATTTCCAAACCGAGGAAGAGCAAGTACTTCCTGATACAAAATCATGTTGTCGGTTAGTGACGTATCCAAATCCAGTCATGTTCCTGTATACTTACTTTGTCCCTACATCATCTTGTAACAAGATAACCGGGACGGATATTTCGGATTGATAACAGAACACGTTTTATGATACAGATATAAAAATTATGGTTTAATGTGGCAATATTTATATAAGCAAAACAATGAAATGCGTGCGTAGTGTAATCCAAAATATTGGATTTTTTTAAACATAATAACGCACAGACTCGAAGATGCGAAAAAATTATACAATGATACAAATCAATGATACAATGAAACAAAACAATGATACAATGATACAAAAACCCCAGAGAAATATACAAAAAAGATGAATACAGTTCACTCACGTAGTAAACAATGCAGGATTACTCATAGTAAAAATGTATACGCTCAAGTAGCGAAACTATATTTGAAAATAATAAAGGGACAGATAACGACTTATCTTTCCAGTCCCAAAAGATATACTGGGTTCCGCAAACCCATATTAGCCCACGGCTAACAAATTACAAATAAATAGATATAATCGACTATTAGTATACAGCTCCACAACTGATACAATTAAACTTCACAATTTCTACAGACCCCGGACACTCGGAATACTACGAAACATTAGACCCTCCAGACCCTCCAAATACTAGACCCTCAGGACACTCTGGTCATTTTGACAGCTCACTCTCGTCACTCTTAACATTAGACACTCCGGACGCTAGACATGAGACACTCTGGCACATTTAATTACTCTGGACACACCAGTGCATTTAAACACAGCTCCCGACGTTTGACAGCTCCGGACACCCCGGACGTTTAACACCCTCGGATCAATAGCCCTACAGCTAAAGTTGTGCCAATCTTCCCTCCCTCGGATCAATAGCCCTACAGCTACAGTCATTTCAACCAGCCGCTTGTTGATAAAACCCTTAGTAAAGTGAAGACCCTTCACATATAGTATAGTATTTATACAGTTTCGTTCTCCGTATGGAGAACACCCTGCACGTACGGCATTAAGCGAATTGTACTCACGATTCCGAAGTACAACTGCCCATATATATAAATCACCCTCAGGTATCGTTGCACACGATAAACGAAACCCGAGTACATGCATTTCCTGAATAAAAACTACATCATTCCGTGCCACATCTGCATTTTGGATCAGATTAAAAAAACTACCTATGATTGACGTTGTTCTCCTAATACGCTTTTTCACTTCTGTGCAAGACATTAATCCATTAAAACCCGTCAACAAACAGGGGCTGCTTCATTTCCCATAAGCATAAACAGTTGCTGTCAAGATGCATGAGGTAACTGGACCAGCTAGATCAAATCCGTCAACGTTTGGGTTGTTTGCGTGAGGATATCGATGGCTTGCTGTCGAAATCCCACACCGACGTGAGTTCTCAACAAAGAGATGCATGCTAGTAACAGTGAGACGTTCCACGTTTACCTTCATTTTTAATAAATGTGCATCACATGCCATTCGAGGTGACGTAGAGTATTGTGCATACTCTAACAAGCACACAGTGTGACTGAAGACCTAAATCCGCGATAAGAAAAGCGTCTGTTTTCTAAATACGAATAATCACACTATCTCGATTTTAAAGAGGAACACTGTATGCGTGCGCACAGTTGTTGGTTGAAATACCTTTGCGAGACATTGAAACAAAATGCCTCTATTGGTGGAAACTGTTTCCTGTCAGTGTTCACATTCACTCATGTTCTATTATGGGTACAGTCGTGTTTTAGTTAAAAGAACGTTCTAGTGATACAATATCAACTTTTGACTTTGACGTTTTCTGCCACAAAATTGTTACCTTGCCTGCCCAAGGTGGAATTCAGAAACAGCTGAGAATCAATCAGGTGCAGCTGTCCCAGCCTAAAGGTAATTTCTTTTCCAGATTAGTGGGGATAGCACTTATTGAAGCTTTGGATGTCGTCATTAGTACTTGCACTACAAGAAGTGCAGTTTTACTTGGTTTATTTTAGATAACATGCTGTCTCTGAAGCGTATTAGTACGCGCTCGCGACGTGACGATGATCATAATGCAATGGATCTGCAATAACCACCACAGATCAAATAAATCACTAATATCATCATTAATTACAGTCATGTATGCGGTCGAATAGAGCTGTTGCAAAATCCATTTCGCTGAGAGGTTTAAAAAAACATTTTGAATGTTGGTGACCGTGTATGCCATCGTTGTAATAATACTAAAGTATCTTTCTAACTGACGAAAATTATCGCAATCACTGTTACTGTCGCTGTATAAATTTTCTACACAAAAAATATTAGCTCACTGATGATTCTGTTAAAAGCATCGACTGAAACCAATCTTGCGCAATATATATACATATATATATATATATATATATATATATATATATATATATATATATATATATATATATATATATATATATATATATCTATATAATGACATTTCATTTTATATTGGAATGTTCTCCAAGTCTGCGTCGTTGTGATTCAAAGATAATTAATAAATCAATTAATTTAGTAAGCTGTTTAGAATGCGCGCGCGATAGCCTGTGTGTGTGTGTGTGTGTGTGTGTGTGTGTGTGTGTGTGTGTGAAATAGCATAAGCATCTTTTGAGCCGCTTTGACATGTCTGAACGATGCATTCAAACGAAGACTCCATTGGTATATATATATATATATATATATATATATATATATATATATATATATATATATATATATATATATATATATATATATATACATATATATATATATATATATATATATATAAATATATATATATATATATATATATATATATATATATATATATATATATATATATATATATATATATATATATATATCCCGTTACCTGAAAGAATTAGCCACGATCAATAATACAGGTCAAACGCTAAACAAAGTTTGTGCTTTTGTACACTTTGTTGTTTGGAGAGTTGATGCTGGTCTTGATCAAACTAAATAATCGTATATACATAAGTAGGATTATAATACCAGTCATTTCTGGTTGCTATCCTATGCAACAGCCATTCACCCCACACTACCCTCCTCTTACAGTGTCTGTTGGTAGCATTTAAGGTTTACAATTCGCAAGTACGTATGCATTCGAGTGTAATGTATGGAAACATTGGGAGGGGGAGGGGAGAAGATTCAAATCAATTATAGGAACCAAAATGTCCAAAATCTCAATTAACATTACTGATTACATTATATGTCAATATGTTACTGGCTATTTGTTATTTACTGTGATTCATTCTACACGCATACACAAATGTGAGTGGGATTATAACATTTACTTACGCGATGTCAACAGCCTGACTAACCAGATCGCTGTACAAGGTAGATGTGTTGCCGCTCATCCTGCAATTTAAAGTGTGAATCTCATCGACTGCAGACAGGTACATTATGCTGTATTGGACCACTACCTTCACTTGGAACTCTGTATATCCTGCCTGTGTAGACAAAATATGATGTGATAAACTATGACACTATGTGATATGAAACAATGTTGTAATGTATCATATGACATCATTGTGACATAAAAGTTGATACAAATTTGCAGCACGTGCAACAAGTTATAGACATAAACAGACATCATCCAGGCCAATCTAAATTATTTAGGGGAAAGATGATGCATGTGAAAGTGTTATACACAAATTTTAGAATATTGAAATAACAGACAAAATAAACTAAAATATGTCTTTAAACTTGCGTTGAATGTTCTGTGCATGTACAAATCAGTGTTTGTGTACGCGAGTGTGATTGTATATATACTTACTTCTGTACTCTGATACTTCTTGGTTTGATCCGAATTAAACAGGTTAAAGGCGATCAAAACCTGCCCAATCCAGCCTTTTTTCCATGAAAATTATTGTACGCGTGCATGAAGTTAGAGGAATAAATAAATGAATACACAATATTTATGTCAAATTTAAATTATATACAAGATTTAAATAAAATAAAAATATGTGAAAGATAGAAATAGTTTTGCGTGTAAAGTGCCATACGGTGTCGTTTGTAGTTATGGTCACGTTAGCACCACATCCAGTGTTGTTCATTGGCAAGGAAATTGAAAATTTGGTCACGCCACTTTGATTGACGGATTGAAAGGGACATTCATTCTGATGCCCGTCTAAATAGACAATCCCCTCGTACACAGCCGGAAATACCATAGTAACGTTCAGTGCCCCAGAACACTTGATATCCACTGCGAGAAAACAAAACATTTTGATTATATATCAGGTTTGTTGTTATTATTTATATAGTTATGATGCATTGTAGAGTTGCTTCATTTTCGTCTTCTATACCCTTTCATTCTGTAGGTATAAAAGACAACTTTTGAAGGAACAGCGGGAAAATTGTATGGCCACCTTTAATGTCAATGGCCTTTATAATCTCAGTTTATTCAACAGATTACATTCAAAATTCAATTTTTGGATATATTCATATTGCCTGATTGTGTTTTGGTGGCCTTTTCCTGTTGGTGTTTACATTTTATTACGTTTTGTTTTCTGATATTTTTGTCAACCTTAATTTGGTTTTGGGGGTTTGCTATTTTTTAAAAAATTTTTGCTTCTTTTTTTCTGTTTGTTTGGGTTCTCTTCGTTTTTTATGTTGCGGCTGGACACATTTGGTGTTTTTGTTATTATTGGAAGTTTATTGTTTTTGTTATTGTAATTGCAGTAGTTTCAACAGCATAATGTCTAGGCTATTAACCCAACAAGTGGAAAGGTTGATATCGTTATGAATACATAGAAACCTTTGAATGGAAAAAAGAGTGTATTATTGTTGGCTTGACTTTGCTTGCGAAGATTTAGTAAGTGGGATGTCCACGTCTACTGCACGCACGCTGATTAGCCCAAAATGTGACAGTCACGTCCGTCCACAGATGCTTCGGGGGAATGTCTGGGTTGTGGTGGGTGATGCCAACGGTTCCTTGTTTTTTCTTAATCAATTTTCCTCCAAGCTTGCTAGTCTATTTTGTTCAAACGTGGATGCAGCCCCGTGAACTCTACAGCTTTCACGGTCAGAAGATTGTGATGCCCATTTGCGGTGATTGATGCAAGACGTTGTGTGGTTCTTTTTCAAGGAATCATTATATCTCTTCGAGATGATACTCTATCACGGTGGCCAGTGGACAGCTCACCATACAGTGCGATCATTGGCATTCGATGATCCTCCATCCTGGACACGTGTCCTGCCCAGCATGTCTCTATCTTCATTAGTATTGTCTCAACACTAGTGATTCATGCATGTTTGAGTACGTCAATGTTGGTGAAGAAGTCGCTCCAGTAAATGTTGAGGATGGTGCGGAGGCAGCGCTGATGAAAGCGTTCAAGGTGGCGAAGTTCTAGGCTGTATGTTACCCAGGATTCGTCGTCATATAGGAGGGTGGTCAGTACGATAGCTCTGTAGAAGCTGATCTTTGTACCTCCCTTGAGATTGGCATTGTACCACATTCGTTTATAGATTCAGCCGAAGGCGCTGTGTGCCTTGGCCAGTCTTTTGTCTATTTCTTTGTCGATCTTGTAATCAGAGGATAACATACAGCACAGGTAAGTGAACTGGTGGACTACATTCAGCTCTGTCTGATCAATGAAGATCCTTACCTGATGTACCTCAGTTTTCGTTAGGTTGACATCAAGACCAAAGAGCTGGCAAGCTTTTGCAAAGCATAATGTTATGTGCTGTAAGACAACTGTAGACAACAGTGTCAGCGCCATCTGCAAAGAGACGTTCTCTGATCAGATTTTCCAAGGTATTGGTGTGTGCCTGAATTTGCCTTAAGTTAAAGAGGTTGCAATCAGTACGAAATCAGATACAGATGCCTTCTTCGTCATTGAGGTCTTCTGTTGCTTTTTGGAGCATCATGCTGAAGAAGATTTAGAACAGTGCGGGGTCTAAATCGCAGCCCTGGTCGTTGACACGTCGTTATTGTTTCTGACCTGACCAAGCTGATATTCATGAAGTTGGATGACCATGGTAAGGAACTTGGGATGACAGCTGAGCTTTTCAAGGCTTTTCCACAGTCTATTTCTGCTCAACGATTCCAATGCCTTCGTCAGGTCCACAAATGTGATGTATAGTCCTTTGGTTTGGTCGCGACATTTCTCCTGGATCTGTCTCAGGACGAACACAATATCAGTTGTGCTCCTATCGGCTCTGAAACCTAATTGAATTTCTGGAACATGTTCATCTGCAATGGTGGGCACCAGTCTGTTCAGAAACTCTCTAGAAAACATTTTACCTGCAATGAAGACCAGAGATATCCCACGGTATTTTAAGCAGTTGGACTCTCCCTCCTTGTTTTTGTACAAGGTGATGATGACTGCGTCTCGGAGGTCTTGTGGAGGCTTCCTATGTTTCGAGAAGCAAATAAACAATTCGTGCAGTTTGGTGTGTAATACTGGGCTTCCACTCCTCCATATCTCTGGTGGGATACCGTCTTTTCCTGCAACCTCTCCAGTCTTCAGCTGTTGTATGGTTTTTACAGTCTCTTGCAGCCTCATCGAGTTCTATCTTTAGTAGCTGTTTATGGATGCGATCAATAGCTGCCGCCTAGACTGTACGGCTAGTGCTGAAGAGGACGTGAAAGTGCACAGACCTGCGGTTTAGGATACATTCCCCGTCAGTGAGTAGTTCTTGACCATCTGCACTCCGTAAGTATTTCGAACGGTGGACACCACACTGCTTTCAACGCTTCATAGAGCCCCTTGTAGTCACCAGTGTCAGCGCATAGCTAGGTTCTTTCTGCAAGCTTTTTCCACTATTCATTTTGTATGTCTCGGAGCCTACACAAAAGGAAGCTGCATATAGGGAGGAAGGCTGCTTTCTTATGTGGACAGGACTGTTCAGCTAGATGGGCTTGTTAAAACGATTTCTTTTGGGCAAATAGTGTTTTGATTTCTTTGTTGTTTTCATCAAACCAATCGTTGTTTTTCTTAGTGGTGAATCCATGGATTGCTTATGAGGTTTGCAAAATGGCAGCCTTGATGTGATTTCATATCTCCTCCGGAGGTCAATCTGATTGAAAAGTTGGTTATTCAAGTCTAGACTGCATGCTCTCTTGGAAAGTTGCATTGACGTCAGCACACAAAAGCTTTTTGAACTGTAGCTTCCATCTCTTGGCACTTCCTTGTTGTCTGGACTTGAAGTAGAAGTAGAATTTGCATCTGCCAATACGATGATCTGTCTGGCACTCTGCACTGGGCATCACTCTGGTATAAAGGAAATCTTGAAAGTACCTCTGGCGTAATATGATGTAATCTATTAAATACCAGTGTTTGGTCACTCAGGCTGCTGCCGGGCGATGGTGTTGTCTCTGAATCAACACCATAGTTTCCCTCTCCTAGGCAGATGGACCAACCACGACTGAAGAGATCTGCATTTTCTGCTGTTTCGAGCCATAGCTGGTCGGCCACAGCCGCATCCACAAGTAGATATGGTGACTACAATCACATAGTTCACTCGGGTCAGGTCAGGGAGATATTTAACCAACAATATACATTGATTGTGACCAAACATTGATATAGAAATGTACATCCCCCGGTAAATTCTCCACTCAGAAGTTCAAACATTTTAATGACATACTCTTGCACTCTGACAGTCAATTCTGTAACCGAATAAGGCATACTGTCATGTATATTTAATTTAATTGTTTGTTAAGTTTATTTTAATATGCAGGACTTGACCTTGTCTCAAATTTAATTCACTTCTGCTTGACCTGATATTTTCTTTTAATTTTGTTAATTGTAAACAACTAATTCATAGTTAAAGTATTCTCTCTAAGTATGGGAGTGTTATTATGAATAGAAAAGGTAAATATGTTGGTCTGGATCAAACTGTTTAGAGTTTCCAAGTGAATTATACTAAATCCAGGATATTGTTTCCGTCAGGTTTCCCTGTCTACGATTGCGTAAGTCAGATCAACAAAGAAATCGTTAGAAGCCATATGTATATTTTACACCGGGGCTATAGCTGGTCTTCGCAAGGATACTGTAACCCAGCTTTGTTAGGTATGAAAATTCACTTGGACGTTGAAAGCTTTGTTCAAGAACAAATGACCCTTATAGGCATCGTAAATCTCACTATGTTGACAGAGTACCCGGAGGCACTGTTTTCTAAGTTGAGTAGAACAGGGTAGAATCGACATCCAATCGGAATTGAGACAAGGTGTGATCACCATTTCAATCGAAATTAGATTTAGTATTTTCGAGCTTTTAACTTTCTGATTGTCGAAACATCGTGTTGGAAGGTTAAAGCAATACTCCCATAAAGCCATTAGAATTTTGGCGGGAAAACTTAGGAAATTCTAGAAAAGGCACAGCTTCGTAAAGGATGCTTTTAGGGGACAGGCTTCCGGTATAGTTAGTCCCGAGTCTCAAAGCTGTCTCAAACTACATTTCAAGTGATGCAATAGACTTGTACAGGATTGAGAGGAAGAAGAGTTATTGGAGAATTATTATCACTTGACTATTGAATTGCATTAAATCCCTTTGTGTTCACAATAATTTAGCTGTCGGCTGATTGGTAGCTCTTAGTCTTACCTGTTTCTAACACTAAGTTCACTTCATGCAAAATCGAGCCTTTGTGGGAGTTTTATAATAATTCAAATAAAATCTTGGGAGCAACACAAGATAACCATAATAACACACCTACCCCAGGACCGCCACAGTTTTGTAAACGTCATGAAGGTTATTTTCCATTAGGTAATGTTCTTTTTATAAATGCTAATTGTGACCGGACGTCAAGTCGAAAACTGAATAAACTTGTAATTATGGGGACGTGGTCATTCGTGCTTTAACATCTAGCACTTTCAAGTTGTATATTATAATTTGTAACTAGATATGTTTGGGCTGGAACCTGTTTTGTTCAAATTATTGATTTCGAGTAATTATTGTCTCTTGAAATACAACAGTGCTTAAATAAAGTTCTTGTATTAAGACATTCGCTGGAATGTATACTGAATTCAAACCTGGAAGTATTTTACTGTGATTTAACAAAAGTATGTTGACACATCTACACTCCATAAAGAATAATAGACACGCCATGGCCTTCAGTTTGGGATTTCATCGGGACTTGTAGTAAGTTTTATTCAGAACATTAAATTATTTGGATTTGTGTTTGTAATCCTTGGATTCATTTTGGATTTAATTTGCAATACCATAAGTTCTTCTCATTTTCACTTTGTAATCTAGGTAAATAAATGATTTGTTCAAATTCACAACGCTTGTTGTCTTTCACTCTTTTGTGTTACTTATTTTAAGAGCATAGAGTTGGAACAATATTGAAAACTTTACAAACATTACCTTCATGCGTCACAGCGGCTAATCTCTGACATAGAGTTTTCATAATCAGTATGTTGTTCTTTATTCCGGTTGATGGTCATGTGACTCAAGAACAATCCAACTTTATAACAGTTTTTTTTTTTTGTTTCCTTTGAAACTTTGAAAGCTCGATGACAACATAGCTCGAGGAACATATAATGAATATGCATTGCCTATTGACAAATCATTGTGAGCCTCATCAACATTGTTCAACCAGTCTCTACTGGTTCAATCATTTGTTCTTGCCACGGGTCGTCGGTCCATTTAGTTCCACATCGGCGATGAAAGAAAAGTAGAAGACATTTTGCCTGACGAGGATCAAATATGCGTATTCTGACGCAACGCGTAGATGATCGTAAAGGAAGAAAAAAATTGCTAAATAAAATTAATTTGATATTGATGAACTATGCCGATTTGATAAGAGAAGGTTTGAGTTTCCTTTCTTTTATAAGGGTCTTAACACTCTCATCGCAGTAACTGAATGGTTCTAAAGCACTGGAGAAAAAAAAAACACATTTTATTCCCAGACATCAAACTAAAGAACATTCATATTCATAAGATTGTAATTTTACGACTAAATATGTACCTCCTTTTACATCGTGTTTGTTGAATGCCAATTTTAATTCACGTTGCTATAATTTATCAATGCGCGTGTCTAAGCCGTATATTGGCCACAAACACCTAATTCTCATATTAACACCCTTGATTACAATATATATATATATATATATATATATATATATATATATATATATATATATATATATATATATATATATATATATATATACACTGAGAATGTCCCAGACATACTTATATTACTTGTATAAATGGTGTATGAAACTAATCAATCCAGCCATAAATCAAAAGAGCATGGCTCTATCGTGACTGTACCTACTAAATGGCTAATTTACTCAATTTGAAGTACATCTTCCGGTACCGATTCCCAATATCAGACAACAATCACAAATTACATCAAACCTATCGACACAAATATACAGTCAAAAGACCGTATAAACTTGTATTACACTTAAATTTTTAATCATGGCTGCTAGCGTATGTATAACAAATTGAAAAGAACGTCATTTTTAGACTTACCAATCTCTAGTTCACATGTATCACCATAGTATCCGTATGGGCACGAGCAGTTGTTTGATCCATAGCATGTACCGTTATTTTGACAAATGTTGCTTACACAAATGTCAGCTAAAATATACCAATAATTTGCAATATTAAATGCAAGGTCATGTAATATCATATCATATCATATCATATCATATCATATCATATCATATCATATCATATCATATCATATCATATCATATCATATCATATCAGATCAGATCAGATCAGATCAGATCAGATCATATATCATATCATATCATATCATATCATATCATATCAGATCAGATCAGATCAGATCAGATCATATCATATCATATCATATCAGATCATATCAGATCATATCAGATCAGATCAGATCAGATCAGATCATATCATATCATATCATATCATATCATATCATATCATATCAGCATAGCATAGCATTTCATAGCATAGCATAGCATTGCATAAAATAGCATAGCATAGTACATCACATCACATCACTTCACATCGCATCGTATCGCATCACATGGCATCGCATCGCATCGCATCAGATCGTATCATATCATATCATATCATATCATATCATATCAGATCAGATCAGATCAGATCAGATCAGATCAGATCATATCATATCATATCATATCATATCATATCATATCATATCATATCATATCATATCATATCATATCATATCATATCATATCATATCATATCATATCATAACACATCACATCACATCACATCACATCACATCACATCACATCACATCACATCATATCATATCATATCAAGCATATTATATAACATATTGTCAGTACTATGTTTTTATGCATCTTTATCCATATCCGTTTTGTAATATATACTATCTTTAACAGTCATTTAAACAATAGTCTATGTTGGAGAAGTTGGGAGTATGTTCGTGGCTCTTATGATTTACGTTTGTAATATATTCTTTTTCATAGAAAGCCTAAGTCTCTTAACCCAATATTATGTGTTACGTGCCAAAATTAAATATTATTTATAACCTACATATTAGTCCATTTAATGTCGCCTCTAAAGAACAACATAAAGGGGGAAATACTTTCTGTTTTGTAGTGCTATGTCGACCGCAATAAGCAATAACAGTACACATACTTTTATTTCAACGGGAAACTACTATAAAGTTATTGTAATTACCGAAACAAACAATAGTTTTTTCATGTATTGATAGAGTGGTTTCTTCAATCGTCCATTCTGGGACAAACTATATATATATATATATATATATATATATATTATATATATATATATATATATATATATATATATATATATATATATATATATATATATATATATATATATATATATACTATATATATATATATACATATATATATATATATATATATATATATATATATATATATATATACATATATATATATATATATATATACATATATACATATATATATATATATATATATATATATATATATATATATATATATATATATATATATATATACATATATATATATATATATACATATATATATATATATATACATATATATATATATACATACATATATATATATATACATATATATATATATATATATATATATATATATAATATATATATATATATATAATTTAAAAAATCTCTATTTGTCATATTGAATACATTTATTCAGTTTAATCTAAATCTTACCCAAAACATTCATTTCATTCTGCATTAGGGGCCCCGAGTGGCCGAGTGGTCTAAAGCGCTGTCCGTTACGGACCACTGCCAATCTCACCTCTCTCTGCGTGGGCTCGAGTCTAAGATTCGGCTAATGTAGTTAAGTGAGAAAGCTTGCCAGTAGCTTCTCGTGGGTCGGTGGTTCTTTCGGGGTTTTTCCGGGTTTTTTTCCTCCACCACTAATACTGGCCGCCATGTATAGCCTAATATATTGTGCTGAAAAATGGCGTTAAACCATAAAAAACAAAAACAAACTTTCTGCATTATTTTTATGTCCTTTGTTTTGTTGAAGCAGTGTTTTACTGCATTGAAAGTCCTAAAAGTCTTTCCTAGTATTTGTTAATGACCAATAGACAGATAGGTTGTTATCGAGGATAATCAAGTGCTGCCAACTTATCTAAATTATCTATAGACATTTGTACACTATTACCAAATCCCAAAATATGTGAATTACAAAAATGTCACTTATATCCAAAATTATAAATTCCACTGTTAGTCTAGAATTTTGATAACATGAAAAGCAAAATAAAACCAACGACACTGTAACGTTTACTTTATTAACCATATAAGCAGTGAACACGGGAATGTTTTCGTTAATGTTGCCAGACTATCAAAGATGGAACAGGCGGGAATTAATATAATATACTGAATACAGACAGATCGAAAGGAAGTTCATAACAGATATGTAGAGAGACTGCTAGATATTTTGAGATACGTCAACAGATACAATTTTAGAGAGAGAGAGGGAGGAAGAGAAAAAACATAAGAATAGACTGATTGATGGATTGGAATGAACCATTTAGATGCACGAGTAGTTAGACGGATGATTGAAATACTTATAAACATCCATCCATCCATCCATCCATCCATCCATCCATCCATCCATACATAGATACATACATACATACATACATACATACATACATACATACATACATACATACATACATACATACATACATACATACATACATACATACATACATACATACATACATACATACATACATTACACGTTGTTAATTTACTCATTCAAACGCTCTCTCACAGACAGATATAAATATTTAAATTATGCAATACTTGGTGTATTTTCGAGAACATTAACGCCTTATGTACATATGGTTGGTCACCTTGTCTCTTCCTTTGTCCTCTGTCTATCTCTGTCTTGTCTCTTTTTGTCACTTTATCCCCTTATCTTTCTCTCTCTCTCGCTCTTGATATATGTTTCTAGATAGTATAAACATGTTTTGAATCCATCGCCAATGATCAAAAGTTCGCTTTCAGAGCACATAATAACCGAAATATTGTCAATGGAATACGATCCAAAGTTAATAAGTGAATTGATTGACATTTTTGCCGATGGCTAGTACGTGCTGGCCGAGGACCGATGCACTTGGAGAATGACGGGAAGGACGTGCATGGCATTCCCTGTTGCTTAGAGACACCATAATTTGGCAGTGAAACGTAAGCGTAATAAGAGCGTGGCATCAACCTCTCTCTCTCTCTCTCTCTCTCTCTCTCTCTCTCTCTCTCTCTCTCTCTCTGGTAGCATTTTAGTGTTGAGAGGTGCAGGAATTGATAATTCTACATAATAATTTAACAAATTTTCTTTAACTGTATATATTATATGACTAAAGTTACTTACACAGTCCAGTGAATCTTATAAGAAGAACAGACACGAAAATACATCGCACAGACATCTGAAAGTGAGAATCAAACATGAAAGTGAGCAAGAAACATGTTATGTTATGCAAGTGTAGGCCTATACTATTTGGAACTTGAATGCAGACTTTTATCTACCTCTGGGATATATCTTATTGCTTATTACCTGTTTGATATTTTAGGCATAAAATGTGATACACTTTCATAAATAGTACGATTAATTACATATAATATGGCATATATAGCATTACTATTAACATATCACACTGCATATATAGCATTAATATTAACACATCACATGACATAAATAACATTACTATTACATATCACATGATATATATATATATATATATATATATATATGACAGCCATGATTCCTTGTAGTGCACATAAACGGACTGTTATTCGCCTACCAGGAATCATGGTGGTCAGTGAATTGAATAGACTGACATACACCAATGTGGTTTATGTTTTTGTCCTGTTGATTATATTTTTACCCACGTGCTCTAGACTTTGTAAACAACAAAATTACAAAATAGAGACAACCAAACAAAAGACAACCAAGCAATAAAACGTTGAATTTGCAAAATTGTCCATGATTGTGGCTTTAATAGAAAAACGATATTTCACAATCGTAGATATGACACTTCATTGGTTTGAATTGCAATGATGAAATGGCAGTGAGCGGCATCTGAGTCACAAATATGAATCGGGTGCTATTGGCTTCAAACTGTTAGAAACTGATACGTCGGGTACTATTGGCTACAAACTGTTAGAAACTGATACGTGCCAATAGCCAAACACATGCAATGTTTCGAGAAACATTCAAATAGTGGTCGACGTTTCTGAATTTAATAGGCTGAACTCGCTTGAAGGTTTTCTGCCTTGTGGCTTTTGATTTTGTTTTTCTTGGGTTATGACGTTCAGGTAAGTTACTTAAGGACAAAACACCACAGAAGATCTGACTTGGTCTTGTAGTCGAATTGACACTCCTTTGTATAATTTTATGAAATCTGTATTATATATACAGTTACCAGTCCAAGTCTGGCAGTTTATGAAATTAAACTATGAGCACTTGAAATAATTCTTAGAAAGGATTGTAAAGTTTTGCTTGCACAAACGTAATCTCTGCACAAAGCACTCCAAGAAATTTGAGCACGTGTGTTACGTGTAAGTGGGTGTTTTGCCTACAAACAGCGCTATAATATATTGCCACTTAATTGACTTGCCGTGGCATGGTGTACTTCCTCGTATTTGACTTGCAAAAACCCTTAACGTTTATTGGCTAGTACTTGACCTGCAAACAGCATTACATTGTATTGTCACTTAATTGACTGCAGTGTTATGGTACACTGCCTCGTATTTAATTTGTAAACAGTGGTAAAGTGCACTGTAACATGTTTGAAATGCAGTGTTACAGTGTACTGCCTTAAATGTGACTTGCCAGAAAAGTATCGTGTACTACCTTGAATTTGACTTGGCAACACAATTATTGTGTACAGTAACGTATTTGACTTCACTATAGTATTATTGTGTACTGCCACGTATTTAACTTGCTTAGTGTTATAGTGTTCTGCAACGTGCTTGACTTGCTACAGTGTACTGCGTCGTATTTGACTTAAAATGTTTCAACATATGATCGAAATATTGATGACGTTCTGACGAAAGTCATTACTGCCAGAAAGGTGTTATATCCGCCATCTGCTTCACAGCCATATTTCATATTTTGACAACTCTTCTGGCAAACACCAGGGTGACAAGTCTGATTGCTACATGTACCCATTCTACTAACAACCTGCCGATTATGACCAGCTAGCCAGGGCCACACATCGTTCTCTTTTTTGGAGTAAGAAACAATATCAGTTTTTTCATTTAAATTTAAATGTATAACAAATCGTTCATTAGATTATTCGACTAAAGTTAATGTATACAACCAAAGTCAATGTTAGAGACATGCACAATTCAAATTGCTTGAAACGTTGGTTACTCATGCTTCACATAAGTATACATTGCCATATTCATATATTTGTTCAATACATATAAAATTTCTGTTTACGAATAAGCCAGAACTTTGCAATCAAATCCCAAAGTAGGAAAAGACATTGTTGTTTTCTGATTATGGAGTGCATACTATCAAACATGACTCGAACTATTTGTTTTTCTCTAGGTTTCTCGGTCATGACTAAACAAACAAGAATAATTAATTAGTAGCTTCACTTGACATACAAACGAAAATGAGTAGTATTCTTTTAGCACATTAGTGCCGTTAAGGTAATGAAATTTGTCCCATCGCGATGTAAATAGCGGCCAATATAATGATATCATTCTATGCCAAATCCACGTGGTCCCTAAATTTGATTACACGTTAACATATATAAAATGCTCTGGCGGAAAGAATACATTTTTCGAAGTCTCTAGTCTTTAGCAACTGAACGTACAAAGTTTACTAATGACTGTAAAGTTGAAAGCTGAGCTGAGAAATGTCCAACCGACAAGAAGGGGATATCTGATACAACTCATATCAACTAAGTAAAGGTCGTGTTTTTTACAGTTTCATAATATCTAGCTGTCATATTAAGAAAAATTATCCTGTAATATGAACTCTCTCTCTCTCTCTCTCTCTCTCTCTCTCTCTCTCTCTCTCTCTCTCTCTCTCTCTCTCTCTCTCTCTCTCTCTCTCTCTCTGGCACGGTTGTTTTGTCACTTACATGAAAGCATACAATTTTCGCATTTCTCAGAGAATATAATTGTGTTTACTTCCTAGTCAGATATGCGTGTATATATGTACGTTGATAGATAGGTATGTAGTCTTGTAAGTAGGTAAGTAGATAGATGAGTATGAGTCTGTATATAGAGTGATTAGTATATACATAGGCTTATATTCATATCGGAGAATGCTTGCTTGCTTGCATGCATGCATGCATGTATGTATTTTAAAATGCATATATTTTTTATTTGTTTTGGAATGGCAGGGACGGGATAAAAAAAATAGCATGTTTGTCAAATTGTTCTTATATAATTTCTTAGCTCCTTTGCAGACGGGTATTAAATATCTCTTTAAGTTGATTTTGACACCTGAGAAAATCTCATTTCCAATTGGAATTGGATCTTAAAATTTTTGGAACTTCGTTTCCGTATTAATGAGGTACAAACTCTGCCTACACGCCCTAAAATTGTAATTTATCACACAACTACGCTTGCAGCATACAATGAGACTAAAGATAACTGGTCTAGACAACAACCTCATGATGATTAACTAAAGAATGCTAATTGCCCTTAATTTGTGAAATTAATGAAAACTATTAATGGCTTAAATATTCCGGTAGAGGGCAGACTTGGTATAGGGGAGTGTATAGTAATTAGCACACTTGGTATGGTTTAAGTGTACGCGTAATGAACAAAGTTGGTATGGCTTGATTGTTCACACACACAAATGTACGAGTAATGAGCAGACATGGTATGGATTGAGAGTTCACACTCACATTTACAAGTAATGAGCGATCGTGCTATGGCTTAAGTGTTCACGACCGCTCATGTGGTCTAGTGGTTAGAGCGTCCGCCGCGGAAGCGAGAGGTCTTGGGTTCGATCCAAGTCCGAGTCATATCAAAAGACTTACACAAATGGTACTAACAGCTGTCTCCCTTGGCACTCAGCATTAAGAGCTTAGTGTTAGGACTGGTCTGCCTATTGTCAGGATAATGTGACTGGTGAGATATCATGATACATGTCTGTAGCATGCTGCCCCAGTGCTAGACATCACTATAAACTGCTTCACTGCAAACATCGTAGCGATATGACTTAAAAGTTGTTAAAACTACGTTAAAAATCCTAACCACACACACACACACACATATACACGCGTAACGACCAAACTTGGTATGGCTTGAGTGTTCACACACATACACGTGTATGCGTAATGAGCAAACCTGGTATGGCTTGAGTATCCACACATAATGTTTGCGTATTGAGCCAACTAGGTATGGTTTAAATGTTCACACACACATGTACGATTAATGAACATTTTTCTTATGGTTTGAGTGTTCACACACGTACGGATTATGAGCAGTCTTTGTATATATATATATATATATATATATATATATATATATATATATATATATATATGTTTTTTCATCCCAAATCTATATATATATATATATATATATATATATATATATATATATATATATATATATATATATATATATATATATATATATATATATATATATATATATATATATATATATAATTTCCGAATACATCTTTTGAACCTCATTCGTTAATTATTTGCATGTAAAACTATAAGATGAGATGATAATTTGCTAATTTGTGTGATTTACTTAGTTTTATTACATCAGTGTTTAATAATTCTTGCGTATAGGTATGCCACATTTAGTATTTTAGCATAACAGTTGTCAAGTACCATACATTATGTTGTATCATCTATCATTCTAGAGTTTGCTCATATCTTTTCAACACGTGGATTAGTCTTGTGTAGATATACATTTGTTTCCTTTTTCTGGACTATTTGTTGAAAAACAATCTTTATCCCTTTAGACATTTATTTAGTTTTTAAAATCAGAAGATGTTTGCCAGACCGACTGTCTCTTTAGATAAATGAAAAGCTCATGTGCTACCTCCTCCAAATAGAAAACAAAAGTTTAAACAATTTACTTTATTGCCTATTCTAGACCAAAATCCTCAGAAAAGAACCCCGCTTATTATAGTAAGTTTTAGCCTCAGATTTATGAAAATGCCCGAGCCCCTTCACTATGGTCAGTTTTATCCTCGGAGTCATGAAAGCGTCCCGCCTATTTCGGTCAGTTGTACAACAATAATTAGGACCATGATGCCCATCAATTGTTCACCTTGCCTCTTGGGCTTTGGGAAAACAAACCTCCTAATGTGGTTTATACTTCTATTGAGTATAAAAATGACCCTATATCCCTTTGCCTATGATCAGATAAACCCTCGGGCTTAGCACAATACTCCTACTGCCATAGCCTTTTGTACTACTCAGATCTGGAAAATTTAGAAAATTGCAAATTCAACTATGGTCGGTTATACTCTCAGAAAAATGACCAGCCTATTATGATTGTTTTTATTCCTTAGTGTTTAGGAAATTTTCCCGACTGGTATGGTCACTATTATCCGTTGGACGTTTGAAAAATGTGAAGCCAATTATTCAGCATAGATACATTGAAGACAATAATGCTGATTGATAAAGAACATGTGTAAGTAGGTTGTGTAAAATGTAGAAGATTATATTAACTGTGCAAAATATCCATTGCGTAAATATCTAACCAGACTTTCCTACCTACCGCTTAACGGATTCCCTCGTCCCACTCTCCCCACTCGCACCTCCCAGTCTTCCTCTTCCCTCCCCCGGACATATTTTACACATAAATCGTTAGTTTCGTGTGCTGGAGACTGGAATTTTTTTACGTGACTAGTAATTAGCATTCGCAACGCGCATCCGTGAATGTTTGATTTTTGCCGGCACATCGACACGTGATAGTTTATGTAGCTCGAAGGCAAATGAAGCGTATGGAATGAAATGGTCTTTTACAGAGGTACAATACTTTAACCACAATAGCCTGATCGGGTTAGGAATCAAGCCAAAAACCTTCTTCTGTCGAGTCTAGTACGCCAACTACCTTGCGGTCATCTACTGAATCTAATAATATATCATATAACACATCATAATATATCGTCTAAACATCTGTTCAAAATGCTGTTATTTTCACATTTAATATATTAATGCGTGCCAAGACGAATCGTCCAAATCCATCATTTGTCATATTAATGCTTGACAAGGTAATCATGTCAAAATTTTTATGTCACCATTATATAAATCGTCATGCTTCTTCCTTATAATTAATTGAATATCTTCTTTTGTAATCCAATATTCAGTTATAATTAAGGTACCTCCAAAACTCTCATCATGTGCCTTCAGAGGCGTAGCTAGGTGGGGGCAGGGGGGTACATATGTCCCCGGGCGCCAAGGTACAGGGCACCAAAATGAGGCTTACAACGTTACATTATAATAAGTAAACAAGGGTAATAAATTGGTCACAATATCTCTGGGGCGCCAATTTTATAGTTCGTACCCGAGTCGCAAAATATCATCGCTACGCCTCTGTGTGGCTTTCACTCACTACAGGATATAGTCACGTGACCCAAGACTAGAATCCAATCCTGGCTGGCAGCATTACACTGGCTCAAAGTGGTAACATATGTTATTGCTTACATTTCTCACAGCCAATATTTTTATATGGTTCTCGAGTGGATTGAAATACTTCTAAAACATCCTTTTCTGATAGCACCATTAAATACATGTGATTTAACAGTGTGTATGTATCTTCCCATTAATAGTGTGTATGTATCTTCCCATTAATAGTGTGTATGTATCTTCCCATTAATAGTGTGTGTACCAATGGGAAAAATATCTACCCATTAATACTGCCAGTACAAATTTTAAAATGTATCTTCCCATTAATAGTGTGTATGTACCAATGGGAAAAGTATCTACCCATTAACACTGCAAAAAAGTATCTACCCATTAACACTGCAAAAAAGTATTTACCCATTAACACTGCAAAAAAGTATCTACCCATTACACTGCAAAAAAGTATCTACCCATTAACACTGCAAAAAGTATCTACCCATTAACACTGCAAAAAGTATCTACCATTAACACTGCAAAAAAGTATCTACCCATTAACACTGCAAAAAGGTTAACCTGCGCAAAAGGTAGAATCAGGTGGACATTTTGAATAAAAAGTCTTCTCCATACGAAAATTATGGGTCTATAAAGCACACAAAAAAAAAGTCCGATTTTTGCCCTTCTGCTCATGCGCCAGCAAACTAACCAGTGAAAAACATTTTCTTTAGCATGATTAAGCCATTTGTCTAACGGATTATGCTTGCAAATCGATGTATTACAATGTATTCAGAAATACTCCCCAAAATGTGTTCCTACTCGCATTTCATGCGAAAACAGCAAAAACCTCCAGGGGTTAATTGGTTAATAATGTACATGTATCTTCCCATTAATAGTGTAGATGTAGCTTCCCATTAATAGGTTACATGTATATTCCCATTAATAGTGTTCATTTACAACTGAAAACGTATTTCCTGTTAATAGCGTGCCCGTATCTTCCCATTTAATGTGCGCATGTATCTTCCCAATAACAGTGTTCATGTATATTCCCATTAATAGTGTACATGCATTTTTTCCATTAATAGTGTACATGTATATTCCCATTAATAGGGTACATTTACAACTGAAAAAGTATCTTCCGATTAAATGTGTGTATGTATCTTCCCATTAATAACGTACAAGTATCTACCCAATAACAGTGTGTATGTATCTTTTCATTAATAGCGTACATGTATCTACCCAATAACAGTGTGAACGTATCTTCACATTAATAGCGTACATGTATCTACCCAATAACAGTGTGTATGTATCTTCACATTAATAGCGTACATGTATCTTCCCAATAACAGTGTGTATGTATCTTCACATTAATAGCGTACATGTATCTACCCAATAACATTTTACACGTTCCTTCCCATTAAATGGGTACATGTTCAGCTGAAAATGTATCTTCCCAATTATAGTATGCATGTATCTTCCCAATAACAGTGTGCATGTATCTTCACATTAATAGCGTACATGTATCTACCCAAAAACATTTTGCACGTTCCTTCCCATTAAATGGGTACATGTTCAGCTGAAAATGTATCTTCCCAATTATAGTATGCATGTATCTTCCCAATAACAGTGTGTATGGTATGTATCTTCACATTAATAGCGTACATGTATCTTCCCAATAACAGTGTCGTATGTATCTTCACATTAATAGCGTACATGCATCTACCCAATAACACTATGTATCTTCACATTAATAGCGTACATGTATCTACCCAATAACAGTGTGTATGTATCTTCACATTAATAGCGTACATGTATCTGCCCAATAACAGTGTATATGTATCTTCACATTAAAAGCGTACATGTATCTATCCAATAGCAGTGTGTATGTATCTTCACATTAATAGCGTACGTGTATCTACCCAATAACAGTGTGTATGTATCTTCCCATTATAGCGTACATGTATCTACGCAATAACAGTGTGTATGTATCTTCACATTAATAGCGTACATGTATCTTCCCAATAACAGTGTGTATGTATCTTCACATTAAAATGTGCATGTACAATTAAACAATTATCTTCCCATTAAGTGTGTTCATGTACAAATGACAAAGTATCTTACCTTTAATACTGAGAGTTCAAAATTGAAGCAATTACCTTCCCATTAACACTGTGAGTGTAATATTGAATAAAAGCAACTTCTAATTAACATTGAGAATGTAAAATTGAATACAAGCTTCTTCGAATTAACACTTCGAGTGTACTTTTGAATTAAAGTATGCACACGTTAACACTGCAATTGTAAAGATTAGTGAAAGATTCTTCGAATTAACACTGCTAATGGCACATATGAGGTTATGATATATCTATTAACACTGCGAGCTTAAAGTTGAGTCAATTTATCTTCGAATTAACACTCGAGTGTACAGTTGATAAAAACTATCTTCAAATTAATGCTGCGAGTGTACAGTTGAAACAAATTATCTTCAAATTAACACTTCAAATGTACTATTGAATCAAATTATATTCAAATTAACACTGCGAGTGTACACTTAAATGAAAAGTGTCTACATGTTAACACTGCGAGTGTACAGTTGAATGAAAGTTTATACATGTTAACACTGCGAGTGTACTGTTGAACCAAATTATCTTCAAATTAACGCTGCGAGTGTACTGTTAAATCAAATTCTCTTCAAATTAACACCGCGAGTTTACTGTTGAATCAAATTATCTTAAAATTAACACTGCGAGTGTAAAGTTGAATGAAAGTTTCTACATGTTAACACTGCGAGTGTAAAATTGAATAAAATATCTTCAAATTATCCCAACGGGTGTAAAATGTACAAATAATAAACGTCACATTCGAATACCTAAGTGGTACTTTAGAAAACTATTTTCATGAAACGTTAACTACACTGCAAAAAATAAACATCGAAAGTGTAAAAGTACAAATTCAAATTGTATCAATTACGCTTACCTAAACTCTACAAATGTATTTGAACAACGTTCTTTCCGTGCTCGCTATGCTATTCCTGTACTCTCTATGTTAATCCTGTACTCATTATGTTATTCCTGTACTCACGATGTTATTCCTATGCTCACTATGTTAGACCTGTGCTCGTTATGTTATTCCTGTACTCTCTATGTTAATCCAGTACTCATTATATTATTCCTGTACTCACGATGTTATTCCTATGCTCACTATGTTAGTCCTGTTCTCACGGTGCTATTCCTGTACTCACTATGTTAGACCTGTGCTCGTTATGTTATTCCTGTACTCTCTATGTTAATCCTGTACTCATTATGTTATTCCTGTACTCACTATATTATTTCTGTAGTCATTATAATATTGATCTTTTCATAAAGGCCGTACTTATAAAATATATTTATGGTCTTTCTATGAGATCTAAGAAGGTAAGGTTAGGGCGTCCGCTTTATATGCGTGAGGTCGTTGGTTCTGTATATAATCCATGTTGATTGAAATAGAACTAACAGATGCCTCGCTTGACGGCCAGCATTAAGAGGTTAATGTTATGAAAGGTCGGCCTGATATCAGGATAATGTAACTGGGCGGGACATGATGTCACGTGCTGCGGCATGATGCTCCGGAGTTAGATATCACTTTGAACTGCCACACTGCAGATTGTGGAGATATGACTGAGATTGTTAAAGCTACCTTAAAAATCCTAATTGTACGCACACGCACACACACACTAATTATGTATTTTCATAAAATATTCTTCCTACACGCAAACTGTGGACGCAATGGGTGTATTTCGATATTTTTTGTAAGGCATGTGGCACATATACAATGACAACAGTGTCTTTGTCTCAAAACTTAAAATCTCTTTTTGATATTTGCTTTAAAATACCTCATTTTAACATAATTAGTAGACAAGGGATTCTAAATCAAAATGATAACGATGCCGTGCGATATTTAACTATCTTCACGAACATTAATATATGAAATGAGATGCATAATGTTTAGGTCACGCTCTGCTCTAAGAGAACATAGTATTATTTTTGTGAACTTCTATGTATGATGAACACGATTTTAGATTATATTTTCAAATAACTCTAAAGAACATGCGTTATTTTAAAAACCGAGTTCTACTACACTTGTGTAGCACAGTCAAAACCATTTTAAAACGTTCCATTCACTTTACGCAGCCACATGTCATAAACAAATAATGTTCCAAATATTCTTACACCAAGTTATTGTAGTTAAAAATCTCAAAATAGGATTCAATAATCTTAAATGACCATATTTGCGCACCTCCCACGGCTGTCTGTTTCACTCTGGTCTGATTTTACATGTACTGTTATAGGATCAATTGTAGTTACAATGTTAATTATAATTATCTTAATTAGAATTATTGTTCGCTTCGCATCCATTATGTCGCTTGGAAGAACCCGGGTCGAGTCATACCAAAGACTAATTTTAAAAAAGTTGTACTAGCAGCTTGGCGCTTGGCGCTCAGCATTACGAGGTTGCTGTTAGTACTGGTCAGCAAGGTGTCAAGATAATGTGACTGGACTTGTTATGTGCTAGACATCCCTTTATACAATCCTACTGTAGACATCACTGTGATATGACCAAAATTGTTCAAGCTACTTTAAATCAATCTCTCTCTCTCTCTCTCTCTCTCTCTCTCTCTCTCTCTCTCTCTCTCTCTCTCTCTCTCTCTCTCTCTCTCTCTCTCTCTCTCCGGTCTGTCTTTTTGAAGAAAGAATAGTAAACAAAAAGTTAACATTTTCTTTCATTCTTTCATCTTTTCCTTCTGGCAGAAATGTTTGACGTCAATGCAAAATTTTGAAATCAAATGGCCACAAAGGCTAATTTGAATATATCATATTGTCGAACGAATATTAACCAAGAATATAATTTTCCCTACGGTCTGTCAGCGAGGTTTGGAGAATTATTATTGTGAACCTGTTATTTTGTACCTATGTATTTGTGTGTTTATCTTCATCACGTGACATGCTTTAAGTGAATTTAATTGGTATTTAAGTGGTTTTGCTTTAGGTGTGAGGATCTCGCATGTGAATAATAATTTTTATTACGATTGTTTTGCCAGTTAGGTTTCAATCAGCTTAATATCAACGCCATTGTTTGCTTGTTTCCATGTTGTATGGTTTGTGTTGCCATACTTTTCTTACAACATAAATACTAGTCCAAAGATTGGATTGTTCTTAGCTATCTGTATATGTCTGTGTGTATGCAAATGGATGCGTTTCATCGATACTCTAAAAAGAATAAATGGCATTAAATTAAATGTCAGCTGAGGCTAGCGTTTATTTTGATAATTTGTACGGTACTATACAAAACGCTACTGTGTGTGTGTGTTTATATATATATATATATATATATATATATATATATATATATATATATATATATATATATATATATATATATATATCAGAAACATTATATATTCATTCAATAGTATCAATCTGAAATTGTTGATTAAATTTAAATATTTCTTTTACAAACAAGTCATGTGCGGAAAGTATTTCAACCAATATGACACTAATGTCAGATTGAGCAGAATATGGTCTAGTGCAAAACTATACTAATTAAACGGTCTTGAAATACTTACCTTTACGTCTCAAACGAATGCAGTTTAGAACTCGAGTAAACATAGTCCAGGCTGTTGCCAAATTAGTAATGTTTCACTAATTTTGATTACATCACAGAACAGTCGGCAATGCTATTCTGTTTCAGAAAACGTGGCGATTTGACAGTTGTGACAAGGTGTAACGTCTCCGCCCTTCGTTCGCTTAATTTACTGATATGTTATGAAGTGTAGATTTTATTCGTGTTTAAAGTACAGACAAAATGCTGCATTATTGAAACATAATATTTTATCTTTATCATCTCAATCCTTTATTCCAATCAATTATAACACTTTTCCCAAAAAGCACAAACGTTTGTGAAGTCAATATTCGTACTCTGATTTCAAATATATACCAAGTACTATCAAACAAACGAGACAATTCTTCGATATTTAAATCAGTCTATACCCATAGGAAATAAAAGAGAGTGGCGTACGTAGGTGGGTGAATTGATTGATATACCTCTACAAGTTGAACAATAGATTTGACGCTACATTTAACTACATTCATTAAAGCTTGAGTTTAATTTCTCTTGTAGGATTATATATATATATATATATATATATATATATATATATATATATATAAAATGGCGATATATTCCCTGTAATAATAATAATAATAATAATAATAATAATAACAATAATAATAATACAAATAATAATAATAATAAATAAATAAAAAATAATAATAACAATATTAGTAATAAAAGTAGCAATAGTAATAATAATATAAAAAATAATGATAATAGCAATAGAAATAATGATACAAGCATTAATACTACTACTATTAATAATAGCAATATTAATAATAATAATACTAATTATAATAATATTATCGATAATAATAATAGCAATAATAATAATAATAATAATAATAATAATAATAACAATAATGCCAATAAAAATAATTCTAATTATAATAATATCGATAATAATAATAATAATAATAATAATAATAATAATAATAATAATAATAATAAAATAATAATAATAATAATAACATTTAATAATAATAACATTTAATAATAATAATAAAAATAATAATAATAATAATAATAATAATAATAATAATAATAATAATAATAATAAACTACAAATCATTTCATTAATTTTGTTTTCACTATAACATAATTTTTGATGGCGATCTTTGAAATAAGGAAATATCACTATATTATGGAAAGGAATTCTCTCTCTCTCTCTCTCTCTCTCTCTCTCTCTCTCTCTCTCTCTCTCTCTCTCTCTCTCTCTCTCTCTCTCTCTCTCCTGAGGGGATGAATATCAATTCATTCAGTACAATTTAAAGATAGAGTATACCGGTAGGTATTTAATGAAACCGTCCAATAATGTTACAAGTGACAGCTTCTTAATTATAAAAGCAGTAATGTAGAAGGAAAAAACAATACCGTTTGTTGTAGATGTAATTGGTACCCAGGTAGATGTAATTGGTACCCAGGTAAATATAGGAGTATCTACAGTTTAGTATTGCACATATTATGTTTTTGAGAATGAAATGTGTATTTGTTTAAAGTTTGATAGGGGGATATAGTAGTTTTCAGTACAGATGATTTCAAAGAAAAAATACATCAACCATGCGTAGAAACGCATTCAGAGAGCACACAATGGGTACACAGGGTAACAAAAAATATACGGCAACACGCTAAAACAAATTAAACAACCGTAAAGGAAGCAAATGAAATATACGATAGCAAAACATGTTTTGGATTCAAGACTCAAATGATTATTGAAAATGTGTTAAAAGTAGATAAATGACCCAGGCCTACTTCATTCTTTGTATTTTCACACTTGTATCATTATTGTTATTGAACATTTTTCTGCATATCAGATAGAGATGATAATTTTCCGTGCTGCTGTTTATGTTCTAGGTGAGGACGGGTCAGCGAAAATGACTTTATTCTCTAATATTTGATGAATCTTTAGCTTCCTTCGAGGACGTAGACGACAAAGTTTATGAAAAAATAACTGTTTTATTCTAGAAACGGTTCTAACCAATTTTTGGTATGTTATATAAATAGCTTACATAACTGACTTCATGATATTTCTCGCCTAGAAAGTTGTACACGCGCGCATGCACACATGCACACGCACACAGACATCATCATTATCATCATTATCATTATCATCATCACCATCTATGGCATATTACTATAAATTTAACTTTATCTGAATAGGTAGGTCGTTTAACCATGAATCGCTCCCCTAATCCACCCTTCATTTTTCGACATAAACCTAGCCTATGTAACTCGTCATTGTCTTTTTAACTCAGGTGTGAGATTTGCATTCATTCAAGGATATTAAGTCGCCCCTTTTCATTCTCTATATATTTCACGTCCATTTTTAACCCAATGTGGTTTAGCAAAAGTCAGATTTGAGGAATACTCTTCAGTAAAACAAAATTACATGTAAATATTCAGTTTATTAAAATCAAATATAGAATTATGTTAAAATGTTCACAGTTGTGTATAAAAAATCGATTGGTATCAGATGTCAATTTATAACTATAAATCAACTTTCGTTGATTTCTTGCTTGGTACAAACTGGAACTTAAATGACGCATCAATCAATGATGATTCTTGTAGCAAGGATTTGATCCCCGTATGCACCAAAAGCGTATAGACTTATTGAAATACCGATGATAACGTCACATTCTGAAAACAAAATCTCGAAATCTGTTGTCCATGAAAATAAAAGAATCATTAGCATATTGAACAAACCAGCAGAGTGTAAGGTCATTGAATAGGGAGGTGGGGTAAGGGTAATTTATTATATATCAGTGTGTTTCTCTTCCTATACACCGTTTAAAATATTTCTTTGAATACGTGGAAATAACGTATGTTGTTGGGTTTATTTTTGGAGTCTATTATCAACACATTCTTAAACTAAAAACTATCAAAAATACATTTAGATATTAAGTATCGAGAGAGAAAGATGAGACATATATACCTACCTACCTACCTACATGCATACGTACATACCTACTTACGTACGTACGTACCTACCTGCCTGTCTGCCTGCCTGCCTGCCTTACATACATACATACATACATACATACATACATACATACATACATACATACATACATACATACATACATACATACATACATACATTACGTACGTACGTACGTACGTACATACATGAATGCACGGTTGTGTATTTATTTTGGAACTCAGAATAAATTCAATTATTTAGTTTCTTGTTATCTGCTTCATTTTTATTAATCCTTTGGTAGAAAATCAAAATGAGTATATAATTATAAAGTTACTTTATTTTTGTATTTAAATATAAACTCGGTTTTTGGGGTGTGGGTGTGGTAATAATGTAGTGGCAAGGTCGTGCAGATATACTTATATTTTCCCCAAAAAATTAGTAACCTATATATATATATATATATATATATATATATATATATATATATATATATATTATTCCGTATAGAATGTAAACTTATTGCGTATATTCAGACAAGCATTGCGATATACGCAAAAATACGTATTTTCCTAATGACATAATTTGATATTGAATTATTTTTTACTTTACAAATTACGGCTCCCAGTTGAATAGGTAAGGAGAAAAAAACCAGTTCATATTAGTTCTCTAAGAGAGTCCAATTTCAGACTCATCAACCTTGAAATGAAAAATACAGATAGACACATACGCTCATACAAATGCATAATCTCGGATATAATTCAACCATTTAAAAACTATATTTAGAACTACTTCTGTTTATATCGTATGCCGGAAGGAAGAAAACAATATCATTATCGTCAGCCAGTTTATTTACATTTTTGGGTGACTGCTCCGATGAAGGAAACACAATCAAACCAATCAAATTTTTGTTTCTTACACGTACCTATAAACTGTTTTTGATTTTTACAAAATGAACAACGAATTTCCGATTTCCATGCCAGAACATAACGAGAAAGGTAGTAGTTTGATAAATATTTAAAATGTTTAAAGGTAGTAATACTAGCATAGATAGTCGATATGGGGAAACAGCTGACTCTATAAGGACAATGGGAATTAACATTAAGTGCGCCATGTTATAACAAAATGACCCTTTGTGATGAAAGGACATTAACCTTTTGTAAATATGATGATGAGACTGTCTGTGGACAAGGTTAGTGCTATTGTTACAATTTTCCAAATAAGTAAGAATATTTTATGGCAACAAAGAGAATATAACAATAACTTTATTAACTGATATTCACTCTAACTGATAACTAACAACACAGTGTTACATATTCAAATTCACACCTACTGACCAGCACCGTTTCAAACTGACCACTCCCACCTACTGCCTTACTGGCCAATCCCAATTACTGCCTTACTGACCATAATCCACACCGACTAGCACCCATGTTTCCTAACAAAGTTGCAGCTCTACTCAGAAGACCTACGTCTACTGACAAGCACATAAAGCTCCTGACAACCACCCACAACTACTGAGCCATATTAACAGACATTGAGTCACACTAACGCCTACAAGGGAAGGATGTATTGTAAGTGGTCAAATAAACAGACATAATTTTAGACAAACGGTACTATTACATTCTATTACCCTTTTGCGAACTAAACAAAGGAAAGGCAGCTCTTCCACCCAAAGCTGTATATTGACTTTATGCACATATTTCAGATTTATTTATATTAAAAGCATTAACAATGCCTGAGATTAAGCTTGGTGGTGTCTGTAAATTAGCATATAAATTAAAGATGGAATTAATAGCTGTGAAGGACTCAACTCATAATATCACTAATATGACAGTGATAAAAATAATGACAAAATTATGAAACTAATACTGAATTTAGCAAAGACGGACAAATATGAGGAAAAATATCAAAGACATTAATAACATTACAACAGTATTAAAAGACACTAAATCAAACAGTATCATATTTTTAAATATAGCTCACATTAGGAGTAAGACTAAACATTGGAAGCATATACGGAATTTAGAGAAAAGGAAAAGAATCAAGAAAAATTATTAAAATATTATCGTGGCAAAACTAATACAAAACAATCAAGATATTTGGTGGTTACTATAATGTACAAATCTTAGACTTGTTACCACAGTTTTAAAATTATACAAAATATTAATTTATTAATTTATTTTTTGTCAAATCTACACATAAAAATGAAAAATCAAGACATTTTACATCACATTTAGTACGTATTAAAAGGAAACGAACAATTCACACCGGTAAAAACAATTTACGAGCGAGATTTTAAAATGTCTAAGACATGTAATATGAACAAAACTAAAAATGTATCAATAAAAACACACTTAAAACTAACGACTTTATTTCTCTTAATTTGGTTTGTCTTGGCAATTAACTGCATACCCTCTGATCCAGCGCCGGTGCAAGGCATTTTGGTGCCGTAGGCGAGATCAGATATCAGGCGCTTCCCTACCCCCCCCCTCTTTTCCACTCACAAAATCTCCCACCCGCCCAACATGAAATAAACCCTTAACCCAGCGCCCTAAGCGATTGCCTAGTTCGCCTAGCGGAAGCGCCGGCCCTGCTCTGATCGTGTATTAACACGCAGCTAACCCTTTTTGGACCACCTGAGTTTTTAGAAATGAAACACTATTCAGCATTACAACTCAGAATAATTATTTTGCTATTTTCTAATAATTTTACTTTCAAAACATGCATTTGAAATTTTGAATGTTCGATATCTTTAACTATTTGTCTACTCTGTTCAAAAAGTAATTATAAATGTTTAAAATGTATTGTATAATTAAATTGTTACAGAGTTTTTACTTTCCTAATAATTTCTTTATCGTCTTTTGTATATAGCTGTATATTTTGATTACTTTTAAAGTCATTTTTCAATTATGCATGTGTTTTCTAAACAATTTTACAACCATTTAACATTATAATATTTATTTATTTTTACAAATTTTAATCAAATCATTTACAATTTCATTTTTATGGATTTCTTTTTGTTCTTAATACCACAAATCTGTATTTGTTCTACTTATCTCAAGTAGCATGTTAAGTAGTTTTCATATTTGTCTAGATGATTTTAAAAAGCATATGGATATTTTCAACGTTAAAATTCACTTTGTCCTCTGACAATCCCATAAAATTCATTAGATGATCTAATGTTAAATTTTACTTGTCCCAAAATTTTTCAAAGTTTGATGATTCAATTTCATTATTGAAAAAAGTATTGTGTTCATAAATATGTAAAATATACTTTTCGTGATCAATACATAACACACAGAGTCGAACTCAACAGCTTGCTCGTTTAACGATAACTTTTCGAATATAGTACATTAGGCATTAAAATGTACATTATTTATTTAAATTGGCGACTGAATTGACATCTGCATTTGTATCAAAAAGCACCAGCAGTTACATATATATTTAATTTGAAAACTTTGCAAATATATCATCGTACCATTTGTATTGTATTGTCAGTTTAACTAGTCCAATATTCAAGTTTTCACACACTCATATTACCCCCACCCCCGCAAACACGTTTACGATACAAGATATCAGTCACTTAATGCTGGTGATATTCATGTGCACTTTTGAAACTTCAATTTAAAAAAAAATGAAAAATAAATATAAATATTAGTTTAAAATGGGCAGATAGTAAAATAAAAAGCGATAAGTGGCACTAGTGTTACGGCACAGTTACGCATATATATATATATATATATATATATATATATATATATATATATATATATATATATATATATATATATATATATATATATATATATATATGTGTGTGTGTGTGTGTGTGTGTGTGTGTGATTTTTCATTTTTAACGTAGCTTTAAAAATAATTCAGTCCTATCGCTACGATGTCAGAAGTGAAACAGTTTATAATGATGACTAGCACAGGGGTATCGTGCCCCAGATTTGTAACATGTCACACCCAGCCACATTATCCTGACACAGAGCCGACCAGTCCTAACACTAACCTCTTAATGCTGAGCACCAAGCAAAGCAGCTATTAGTACTATTATGGTCAGTCTTTGTTATGACTCGGTCGGGGTTCGAACTCACGACATCCCTCTCATTTGAGACGGACGTCTTGACGGGTATGATAGCTATATCATAATTTATATAAAAGAATGTATATGATAATTTAGAAGTAAGCACTATTGAATGAGTCAGATAAAGTAACAGAGAACTTGTATATTATTAGTTCGTCAAGTTAAGGTCGTCTGTTTATGTGTAGAGGTTGAAAAATGTATCCAGAAACAGTATAGGGTAATTACTAAATAAGATGAAAAAACACGAAAGCAATGAAGATAGTAATGACTACTTGAACAAAATCATAACGAAAGTGTTTGATATCTCTCTTTATTTTTGGAGGGGAGCAGACGAAAATGGAAAATAAATTGGACGTTATAATATAGGAAATAAACTTGTAAGACATAGCTGATGATGACGAGAAGATAGATGATAATGACTAACAGAAGGAAGTGACTTTACAGGGCGGTGGGTGGAAGCTCAAACATCAACACAGCTCTGACAGTCAAAATGTTTTTTGTTTCTTCCGTTTATCCCAAGTAGCCTGTTATCAACGGTTACATAAAACGCACTTAGCCATCTCAACTTCCGCTTTCAACGCTATGAAATGGAAAACAAACCAGTACCTGGAAAACTTTAAATGAAATGAAATATGGTGCCCCGATAAGTTTTGTCGCTGGACGGCACAAAAACCGTTTACTGAAGTAAATTAAATTAATAATATAGTAAAATAAAATCTGCCTAACGTTGGTAGTCGTCAAAGGGTGGAAGCGTCCGTTATTATAGATGTTTTGTCACCAGACTGTTTTATTCCCAGACTGTTTTATTCCCAGACTGTTTTATTCCCAGATTTTTTTGTACCCAGATTGTTTTAGTTCTCAGACTATTTTGTCACCATACTGTTTTGTCCCCAGACTACATTCCGCAAATGACTACTATCATGCCGATGCCAGACGTAGATAATGATAATTAAAAGCAAAATCAGTATGGATAAATAAAATCTGGCAGACGTATAGTGTTTCTTACAGAGAAGATCTAGTTAGATCTTCATGCGATTGTATCATATTTTCTTTTTTTGTTACTTTTTTTCATTGATTTTGTGCATGATTTTATTTTTGTATTTTTTCACTTTGTTTTTGCTTTGTGGACTCTGACGTTGTAAACAAAGATCTTATTAGCATAATGTTACGTCACTTCTGAAACGACGCAGACCTAATGCCTTTTAAAAATATAAATCACCTGAGAATATTTTATTGGTCGTGCATGTCACACAAAAATGAATCAGGTTTAAAATAACATTTAAACAATTCTGAAGATGTTAGATTGATTCGGACTCTTGTACAAGACGCATGCGTATAGCTTTGAAAACTGGCATCGCGTATTTGAGAACATCATGGAACGAGTCGAATAAATATTCGCATATGTTAGGATATCTATCACCATGGCAACCGTTCAAGATTATTCGACGCAGTATAATAGCAGAGAGAAAACTACGAATAAGTAAATGATAGAAAGCAAAATATAACAGAAACATATTCAGTGACTGTATTGATACTTTGCATCGACCCACTCTCGTTCCGATGCAAAACTGTTGATACGTAAATCGCATTCATTATGGATTTTACTTCATGCTGAACAATATGGCGTTACAAACTGATATGAACACGCCCTGAATCTTTTCATAATCGTCAACCTGTCACTAGATCAATAATACAGATAAATCAGAAAATAAAACGTTGAACTGAAGTATTTTCAGATTTGAGTAGAAGCTTACATTTTCACATGTACCAATAAATACTAAGAGTTTCAAATCATATGAGCGAATAAGATGGAAATAACGTGTAGCACACACACACATACACGCACACACACACACACACACACACTCTCTCTCTCTCTCTCTCTTTCTCTCTCTCTCTCTCTCTCTCTCTCTCTTTCTCTCTCTCTCTCTCTCTCTCTCTCTCTCTCTCTCTCTCTCTCTCTCTCTCTCTCTCTCTCTCTCTCTCTCTCTCTCTCTCTCTCATCAATTTATTTCAAGACTGGGCTAATTAATGTTATGCTTGAGCTGGATTATATATAACCAAAACGACACTTTTGTTCATGTTCAATTTGTTTTGACACTAAATCAAACAAGCGTTGTCTACAGTAAATCACACAAACCTGATACATATTAAGAAAAACAATTTTAATTTGTCTTTAGTATATATAAGAATTGATATGTAATTGATTTCAGTGGTAAACTATGGGCATATATCTGTGTATAGCAACATGTTTATACCCTAGAAATGTATTGGTGTTTCATTACAGAGTTAACAACAAATGCTTTATCAGACTCTTTCAAACTACTGAATTGTTTTCAATAGCTTCACGTGCAAAGTTCGAGTTCTCTTGCTGTGAATGGTCTATACAGATAAGGTACTTTTTGAGGAAAACTCTCATTGTCTTATCACTGTAAAGTTTTGTCAAGAAGCTATACAATTTGCAGAAGCTATCATCAGCTAGAAAAGTATGTGAAATATAAAATTATGTTTTTCTTGCTATTGATTTTATGCAATAGAATTCCAATATATTTAGATGTTTCAATATTTGATCTAACTTTTACACAGAGACTTGTATAAAAAAAATAAATGTATTCATTGATCTTCTGTTGTGATAGGTCCTTGTGTATACAGTACTTATAGTCCTTTGATTCTTGTTTGATTACTCTTTGAACTATATGTTATGATAAGTGCCAGTTAGAATCATTTCGTATCAATTAGAACTCGGTGCTCGCCGTTCTGTTATTATTTGACTACATTAGCATGAGCAGAGCTAAAGAAGGCCGTATATAAACGGTCCTTAGATATAGCCACAGGGAAAGATATCACCTCAGCAGAAGTTATGAAGGCCTTAGATAAACTGTCCTTATATATAGCCACAGGGAAAGATATCACCTCAGCAGAAGTCATGAAGTGCGGCTGCAACGTTCTGTTCACACACATGCACGACCTCCTCTGACAGTGTTGCTATGAGGGTGCTGAGCCTCAGGACAAGAGAGTTACCAACATCGTAACCCTGTACAAGAACAAAGACGACATAAGTGACTGCTACAACTACAGGGGCATATCCTTTCCCAGCGTCGTGGATAAAGTCTTCGCACGCGTCATCCTGTACAGACTGCAAACACTTGCTGACAGAGTATGTCCATAGTCGTAGTGTGGGTTCTGCGCAGTGAGGTCCACAATGGACACGATCTTCACCGGTAGGTAACTGCAGGAGAAATGCAGAGAACAACACAAACCCCTTTTCATAGCCGTTATATAACCCAAAAAGGCGTTCGATCTGATCAGCAGAGACGGACTCTTCATAATCCTGGATTATATTGGATGCCTTCCAAAGCTGCTAAATATGATCCAGTCCTTCCACAATGACATGAAAGGCACAGTGCAGTACAACAGCTCAACGTCCTATCCCTTAAACATTTGAAGCGGAGTGAAACACGGTTGCTTCCTAGCCCCCACGCTCTTCGACATCTTCTTCGCTGTCCTACTAAGGCATGCATTCGAGACGTCCACAGAAGGGATCTACATGCACACACGATCAGACGGCAAACTATTCAACCTGGCCCGTCTAAAGGCAAAGAGCTAATGGGTGAAGCAACCATCAGGGACGTACTCATAGCAGACAATGCTACCCTAGCCATTCACACGGAAGCTGCGTTGAACCACTTGATGGACCGCTTTGCTAAATCTCGCGAAGAGTTTATGTTTTCCATCAGTCTATAGAAAACAAGCGTGATGGCTCAGACGCAGACCGTCCAAGGATTATCATAAACATCTAAGAACTCGAGGCAGTTTGTCAGTTCACGTACCTCGTCTCTACCATCACCAACAACGTATCGCTCAATGCTGAGCTCAATAAGCGAATTGAAAAGGCATCAACAACTCTCTCCAGGTTGTTGCAAAGAGTGTGGAACAACAGTATCCTGACCCTGAATACTAAAATATCTGTGTACCGTGCCTACGTGCTAAGCACTCACCAATATGCCAGTAAAACCTGGACTCTTCAAACCTCACAAGAGAAAATACTGAGCGCCTTTCACATGTAATGTCTCTGACGCAGTCTAGGGATCTCTTGGAGTGATCGAGTAACAAACAACGTTACATGAACGTCCCAAGATTCTCAGCATGGTCACACTCCTCCGCCAACGTCGCATCAGTTGGCTGGGCCATGTACGTCGGATAGATGACGTGCAGATCCCCAAAGACTTTCTTTATTCGGAACTTTCCTCTGGCAAAAAGGTCGATCAGACGGCCACATCTCCGCTTCAAGGATATCTGCAAGCGCGAAATGAAAACCCTTGACATCGATATCAACACCTAGGAAGAACTTACTCTAGACAGGCCCAGCTGGTGACAAGCTTTGATCACTGGTTTGAAAGCCGGCGAGCACAAGCTATGCTTGCAAGCTGACTGAATGCGATCTAGGAAGAAGCTCCAACTCAAACCAGACTCAACTTTCAGGTGCTGCACGTGCAGCAAGAACTGTAACTCCCGTGTTAGGTTACATAGCCACTACAGACACTGTACAACCACCAACCGGGACATCTCTTATGGTCGCACTTCTATCGTCTCACGAGACTAACGGATGCCAAGAAAAACAAAGTAGGAGCATGGAGTCACGTTCATTCATCTTTCCATTATTATTATAAGTAACGCTTTCATTCAGTAAACTATTTTGTGTGTTGGCTTAATCCGATCCCATCCAGACTTTCTTCCGTTGCAAATAAAACTTTGATTGATTACAATGTTTAAAAAATTTGTGACTAATGGCAATATTTAAACACAAGAGTCTGAATGCTTTCAATTTTTAAACACTTTTGTGATTGATCGCAATAGTTTAAAAAGATCCTTAATTTATTATAATGAAATAGCATTTTGAAGACAAAAACATTTTTCTAAAGAGACAAACATTTTTCTAGGACAAGCAACACAATAGGTAGTATGCAAATTATATATTTATTCGTAACATGAAGGGAATGAATTATTTCTTTCTAAATTAGCTTGCATGAAATACAGTTTCTCACGTAATATAAGGTGTGACCAACATTTACTACATTCCTGCGCACCACATATATTTCGAATGCAAATGAGCAAATAAGAATGCGATACCTACATTTATTTTTACCTATCCGCCTATATTTACCTAATAAATACGTATGTACCTACATATATCCATACATGCAAGCGAAAGACAGACGGACTAGTACTTCTCTACTGCATGTAACGAACAATTTATTCATCAATCAGTCAATGCATACATACATACATACATACATACATACATACATACATACATACATACATACATACATACATACATACATACATACGTACGTACATAAGCGCACATTATGATCTGAATGTCGACACGCCTGTAAATAGTATAAAGATGATTTATTGATAACAAGTTGTTATCGCCGGGTATTAACATAGATATTAGACAAGAAACGCACAAAACAACTAACAAAACAACAATTAGTTTGAATTTCAGGTGTCTTCATTGTCCGCCTTAACAGATGTTAAAATGACAGGCATCTTACGTAAATCATTGATCAACGCCTTATCAGTAGGTACTTTTGTAGGCTATATATTACTATGGAAAAAAACAAATTAGTGCAATAAATGTTAACTTTAGGCGGATATGTTTAATGGAATAGATTCTTTATAATTGTATACGTAATACGTTTTTTAATGGTCAGATTTTAATTGCTTTATCGTAAGTAGTATGTAAAAAGCCCGGTTCTGGACCACTTTTGATAGAAGCCTTGGATTTACTTTTTAACATCTCCTATAGGGAAAAATTAGGCTGATTTTAGCAAAAATAAGTTAAGTGTTAGATTGTTGAACTAAGACTTCTACAACCCTGAACCATTTAGTGTCAGATTAGCAAATTAACACTTAAAAAAGAATTCTTTAGGGGTATCAATTTAGTATCAGATTGTTGAACTAAGGCTTTGTCATTACTTGAGACTTCTATGAAAAAGTGGTCTACTTCCAAGGAAGCCTTAGATTTACTTTTAGCACCTTCTATAGTAAAAAAAAAAATAAGAGCATAAATTTAGGTTCTGGACTACTTTTTAAGAAAATCTCTGATCTACTTTTAGAACCTTCTATATGAAAAAACAATAAACTGATTTTAGGTGGTTCTGAACCTTCTATAGGGAAAAAATTATTGGTATCAATCTAGGTTATGAACCACTTTTCAAAGACTTTTACGAAGTAGTATGTAAAAAGCTCGATTCTAGACCACTTTTTAACACCTCCTAATAGTAAAAAATAAGCTGATTTTAGTATTGATGACAAATGAAAAATTGTTAATGAGTATTAGATTGATGATGACTCTGCCGGTGACTTTGTCAATGGCTTTGCCATCGGCTTTGTCACTGATGGCTTTACCATCGACTTTGTCATTATAGATACTTCTACAGAAATTGTTGAACTACCTCTTGGTCGATACTCAACAATGAACTCCTCTACCGTAGGAGGATTTTCAACCAAAATATGATGCTTATTCTTTCTATTTTTATAATACGTCAAAATAGCTCGATAGGCGTTTTTACCACATTTATCACAGAGATGGATTTTTCCTCTCACACCAACACCACAACCTGCACAGGGATTTGTACCAGCATTAGTACTATTTCGTAGCAAATAAGCATGCACTCCGCAGTATTCTCCATAACAAGATTTCCCACAGTGATTAGTCGAATTCTTTAACAACCAACCGCATGAACTCAGTGTGAGCATCTTATATATAACTCTTATCTATATCTTTAATTCATATTTAACAATATGGTTAATTCCGCTTCAAAGCTATACTAAAAAGTGAATTAGAGATATGATAGAATATATAGAAATGTTGTTATCAAAAAAGGATCCAAAAATGATCCTATCACCCAAAAAACCTCGTCATATAGTTGCGAGGGAACTTGTTGATGAGTACTATGAGCTTACTAAAACAAAAACTGTATGGCCGAGATCAAATAAGCAGCTAGAAGAATTAAAAGATCAGTTAACAATTTTACGACGAAAGAAGAAAATCAACGAAGAATTAAAAAATCGTCGCCATGAAGTTGTGAGAGAACTTGTTGATGAGTATTATGAGCTTACTAAAACAAAAGCTATCTGGCCGAGATCAAATAAGCAGCTAGAAGAATTAAAAGATCAGTTGACAATTTTACGGCGAAAGAAGAAAATCAACGCAGAATTAAAAAATCGTCGTCATATAGCTGTTAGGAAACTTGTGAAAGAATACTATGATCTTACTAAAATAAAACCCAACTGGCCAAGAACTAACAAACAACTAAAAGAGTTAAAAGATCAGTTGGTAATTTTACGACGAAAGAAGAAAATCAATAGAGAAATACTTCAAGGAGGTTAAATAATCGATGAAGCATTTTCTGGTTATGATAAATATATCAAGTTCATTCCTAAAGGGAAGTACTATAACCACTTTGTTATCGGTGATCTGATTAAAATAATTACTAGTGTTATTCCGATAGTGCTACTTGAACGACCTCTATTAAAAGTAAATGTAACATACAATCTTGATATGTATCTAGCATCCAATCCTGATGTAATAATAACGGTTCCACTACGAGCAGAACCGCAGATTATTCTACAGTCTACTGATTTAGAAGAGATAGCAAAAGATTTCTTCGCAGTGATATCAAGACAGTACGAGGTTTTCACATCACAGAAAACTGGATTGGTGTTTAAAAAAATCAACTTCATTGAACTCTCGATACACGATTTTAAACCAACTACTGGTGCATCCTACAAACCATTACCTAAAAAAATCCAGGCATCGAAATCCTGTATCAACGTGAAAAATGACGACAATAAGTGTTTGTTATGGGCGTTATTATCAGCATGCTTTCCAGCACAGGATCATGCAGATCGAGTTAGTAAGTACAAACCATATCAATGTAGAATCAATATGACTGGAATTGATTATCCAACAAAAATAAAACAAATACCGAAAATCGAAAAACAGAACCCAACATTATTTAGTTCTGGTATCAATGTGTTTTCGTTAGATAGTCAATTGAGAGTATTTCCATATTTAATATCTCCAGCCAGTAAACATATCACAGATGGTTCTACAATTAATTTATTGTGGTATAATGATCACTATGTTTGGATAAAGGACTTAAGTCGATTAATGAGTTCTTCCATGTCTGGTTATGATCATAAATCATATTTTTGTTACAGTTGTCTCTGTGGTTTTACAACACAGGAAAAATTAATTGAACATAATAAATACTGCTTCGAAGTAAAAGCGGTTGAAACACCAAAAGAACCGGATAACTTCTGCTATTTTAAGAAGTATGAGAGAACACAGAAACTCCCTTTCATATTTATCGGTGATTTTGAATCTTTTATTACTCCAGTGGCTCCGAAATGTGGTTGCATAGAGATATGTAAATGTGAGTTTAAAACGTTATCAACACAACAACATGTTCCAGCGAGTTATCGAATGAATACAATATGTACCAATAGCGAGTTTTCAAAACTATCACCGTGTTACCGGATTAACGATTGGTCTGATACTCCACCAGAAGTTCATATGTTAAAATATCTGTTTGAAGAACAACGTAGAATTGAAGCATTATTATCACTACACGATGAGAGATTTACTAAATTAGATTCTTTTATTAATTCAACTACATGTTTTAAATGTAAGAAGAAGTTTTCCCCAATGACTTCGTCATCAATGACTTCGTCATCGAATTCAAGAGTACCATTCTTCAACGTGATCTCAGGAAAATATATCGGTGCTGTTCATAAACGCTGTAGATGTTTCCAAGAGTTCTATCCAGTAGTATTTCATAATTTGCGAGGATATGATGGTCATTTCATTCTTCGTGCGCTAGGACATCCTGAAATCTCAAAATACTGTGTAGATAACAACTTGTTCTTGAAGTGTATTCCAAGCAGCACTGAAAAATTGATGTCTATAACAGTTGGAAAGCTTCGATTTATAGATAGCATACAATTTATGAATACATCGCTGGAACAACTAGCAGCGAATTGTACTGATTTTCCAATCACAAAGAAATACTTGAAGGATAGAAAGCTCCCGGAATCAACATTGAAAAACATAACAGTGAAGGGAATATTTCCATATGAGTATTTCAATAACCCAAATCGATTTTCAGAGACATCACTACCAACAATCGATAAATTCTACTCCTCATTGACTGATAAAGATATCACTGATGAAGAGTATCAACGAGCATTAACAACATGGAATATTTTTAAGTGTAAAAATTTTGGTGATTATCACGACTTGTATTTAACCGTAGACGTGTTGTTGTTATCCGATATTTTTGAGCATTTTAGAACAACATCGATGAACAATTATGGGTTGGATCCAGCACACTATTATTCGGCACCAGGATTATCCTGGGATGCGTTATTGAAATCAACGGGAATACGATTAGAGTTATTAACAGATGTTGATATGTATCTTTTCATCGAGAAAGCAATTCGTGGTGGAATCACTATGATTACTAAAAAATATTCATCTGCCAACAACAAGTATCTTTCAGAGTATAATCCGAATAATGATGATAATTTCATTATCGATTTTGATATGAATAATCTCTATGGAGGAGCTATGTCAAAGTTGATGCCATATGGAGGTTTCAAATGGATTCCCGTAGAAGAGTTTGATATTAAAAGCAATAATGAAAAAGTTGGTTATTTTGTTGAGTGTGATATAGACTATCCAGAACATCTTCATGATAAACACAATGATTATCCCTTTCTTGCTGAAAAAATGATAATCACCGATAATATGTTATCCCCAGAACAATTATCACTACGAACAACGAAATATACTCCATTAGCAAAATTAGTACCGAACTTATTTAATAAACGCAATTATGTCTGCCATGTAGATATACTCAAACAAGCAATAGATTCTGGACTGATTCTTAGAAAAATTCATAAAGTGTTACAATTTAATCATTCCAATTGGATGAAACCATATATCGATGGAAATACTTCAAGAAGAGCAGCAGCTGTTACTGATTTTGAAAAAGATTTCTTTAAGCTGATGAATAATTCTGTTTTTGGTAAAACCATGGAGAACATAAGAAAACGAGTTAATATCGAAATCGTTAACAATAAAGACCGTCGAGATAAACTAACACGTGGAAACACTTTTGTGAGTAGCAAAAAAATAACTGATTTGTTATCGTTAATCACAAAAAAACAAACTCGGTTATTCTTGGATAAGCCTGTCTATGTTGGAGCTGCAGTGTTAGAAGTATCTAAACACATGATGTATCAATTTCACTATGGGTTCGCTAAAACGGTATGGCCTAATTGCAGACTGTTATTCACTGACACTGATTCGCTAGCATATGAAATCCCTGGTAGTGATTGTAATAACGATGTTTATAAACATATTTATGAACACCGAGAATTATTTGATTTATCAGATATAGATGTTAAAGGATCATTAGGATACTACCACGATGCTACTAATAAAAAAGTTATTGGAAAGATGAAAGATGAATTTGCATTTAAACCAATAAAAGAGTATGTTGGTCTTCGTTCGAAGATGTACGCGATTCTTACTGATACAAATAAATCAACGCAAAAAGCAAAAGGAGTTAATAACAATTATGTGAAGAATAAATTGAAATTCAATGATTATTTAGCAGCATTAAAAAGATCTCCAGGAGTTGCTCTACCAACAGTAACAACACATGGATTTAGATCTCACTATCATGTTATTTTTACTGATAGACTTACAAAAGTTGGTTTATGCAATTATGATGATAAACGATACTGTGTTGATGGAGTGAATACTCTTGCAATAGGACATTATCTCACTTATAATAATTAAAAAAGAAGCAGTTATTATATGACGTACTACAACATTGACTCACCTGATCGTGTAAAAGCAATTATGGATAGTATTCCACCCACAAATACTATTAGAGTCAAACAGTGTGATGATAAATTTAGATTCTATAGTAAAATACCACAAACGGGAAGTAAACTAGTTATGAGAATGATATCAGATAGAAATAAAACAGCAAGATTTCGTCTTCAAGAAAAACTAAAGAAAACAACAGAGTCAGTATAAAATGATTAGTCATTGATGACTTTCGTCATCATCAATGGTTCTACCATAAATGATTTTGTCATCAATGGCTCTGCCATCGACTTTATCATCAAGTACTTCATTGATTTCTTTTTGTTTTCTCAATATGATACCAGTGACAGAGTCACCAGATTGATTAACGGAAAAGTGGGGAAAGTCACAGTATTTTTTTTTTTTTTTTATATAGCAATTATGTGACTTTCCCCATCATTGAACGAAGCTGTCTCACGACGAAATAACGCTTCTACAGCAGAGATTGAAATCCATCTGGTATCATCAATGGCTCTGCCATCGACTTTATCATTGTTGTTGTTGTTGTTGTTGTTGTTGTTGTTGTTGTTGTTATTGTTGTTAAAAAATATCTTTTAATTCTATAATGCCTGTTCGTAGAGACCTAACCCGTGATGACATAAATGCTATCAAACAATTGAGAAACCGTGTTGGAATAGCAGAAATCGCTGATAAGTATAAAATCAGTTATCAGAGAATTTATCGAATTTGGAAATCGGATGAAATCGGAATCGGAAATATTAGCTCTGATGGTGTTAATGATATACCCATCGAACATCTTATTGATGCTGAAGTTGAAAACGAAATAAATCAAATGTTGAATGAAAAAGTGTATCAACACGTTGATGCTACCATAAATGGCTCTACCATAAATGGCTCTGCCATTAGTGACAGAGTCACCAGTGACAGAGTCGATGGCAAAGCCATTGACAGAGTCACCGACAGAATCATTGATAAAGAAATGATATGTCAATTACAATCTCAAGTGACCAATCTAACCAATCAGAATAATTTGCTGCAAACAAAGATAACAGCGCTACGACAACAACGACAACAACAACAACAACAACAACAATCAATCAATGATTCGTTAAATGATTTACAATATCAATTAAATACCACACAACAACACCGTAGCGATGCAGTTCGAGATCGCAGTAAACTTATTACTGAACTCAATGATGTACGACGTGAGTTAGAGATCATTAGAATTAAATACTCAGAACTCGCTAGTAAGTACAATCAACTTTTGAATCAAAATGATGAACAATCACAACTAAAAAGAAGAGAGCACCGACGAAAACAAAAACACCAACGAAAACAAAAACAGCATGAAGATAACATCTGGATGCTATCACTACCCGAAGAAGATCGTGAATTCATTAAAGAAATCAATGAAGTACTTAATGATGAAATTGATGATAAAGTCATTGATAGCAGAGCCATTGATTATGATTAATCTTAGTTGACACGCGTAAATGAAATCCCACTATCGATGATATGTTCGCGTACAACCATTAAAAATAATCGTAGAAGTGTTATTTCACTGTGAGACACCTTCGTTCATTGATGGGGAAAGTGTCCAAAATGTATATAAAATAATAATAATGTCACTTTCCCCACTTTTCCATTTGATCAATCTGATGTAACATAGATGATTTTTGATACGATCATTTTATTGTTTTAACGGCTCTATCAATGATGGCGAAAGTGTCCAAATTGTATATAAAAATAATAATAATGTCACTTTAGCCATTCTACGCTGATCAATCTGATATATCATAGTTGATTTTTGATACGATCATTTTATTGTTTTAACAGCTTCTATCAGTGATGCGGAATCGGCACGTTACATTTTATTTTATATGAAAATTGACCGTTTCCGCACTTTCAATCTGATAGTATCATAGATGATCATGGAAGTGTTATTTCATCTTATCAAGTATAAAAATGATTTAGCTTCAACAATATGTCTCTTTATTACAACCGCACATCATTATAGTCACGCGATTATAAATCAGAACTGTTTCACCAACAATAACTCAAATGTTGAATACAGCGTGATTAAAAATATATCTAAAAAATGAGGTGACCGAAAAATTCATAATAAAATATTTTTTCTCACCCAATAATATATCACTACTTTTTATTGTTGTTGTTGTTATTGTTGTTACTATGTTTATTCTTAAGTATATACTAATGGTACTTAACAACAATAACAACAACAACAATAAAAAGTAGTGATATATTATTGGGTGAGAAAAAATATTTTATTATGAATTTTTCGGTCACCTCATTTTTTAGATATATTTTTAATCACGCTGTATTCAACATTTGAGTTATTGTTGGTGAAACAGTTCTGATTTATAATCGCGTGACTATAATGATGTGCGGTTGTAATAAAGAGACATATTGTTGAAGCTAAATCATTTTTATACTTGATAAGATGAAATAACACTTCCATGATCATCTATGATACTATCAGATTGAAAGTGCGGAAACGGTCAATTTTCATATAAAATAAAATGTAACGTGCCGATTCCGCATCACTGATAGAAGCTGTTAAAACAATAAAATGATCGTATCAAAAATCAACTATGATATATCAGATTGATCAGCGTAGAATGGCTAAAGTGACATTATTATTATTTTTATATACAATTTGGACACTTTCGCCATCATTGATAGAGCCGTTAAAACAATAAAATGATCGTATCAAAAATCATCTATGTTACATCAGATTGATCAAATGGAAAAGTGGGGAAAGTGACATTATTATTATTTTATATACAATTTGGACACTTTCCCCATCAATGAACGAAGGTGTCTCACAGTGAAATAACACTTCTACGATTATTTTTAATGGTTGTACGCGAACATATCATCGATAGTGGGATTTCATTTACGCGTGTCAACTAAGATTAATCATAATCAATGGCTCTGCTATCAATGACTTTATCATCAATTTCATCATTAAGTACTTCATTGATTTCTTTAATGAATTCACGATCTTCTTCGGGTAGTGATAGCATCCAGATGTTATCTTCATGCTGTTTTTGTTTTCGTTGGTGTTTTTGTTTTCGTCGGTGCTCTCTTCTTTTTAGTTGTGATTGTTCATCATTTTGATTCAAAAGTTGATTGTACTTACTAGCGAGTTCTGAGTATTTAATTCTAATGATCTCTAACTCACGTCGTACATCATTGAGTTCAGTAATAAGTTTACTGCGATCTCGAACTGCATCGCTACGGTGTTGTTGTGTGGTATTTAATTGATATTGTAAATCATTTAACGAATCATTGATTGATTGTTGTTGTTGTTGTTGTTGTTGTCGTTGTTGTCGTAGCGCTGTTATCTTTGTTTGCAGCAAATTATTCTGATTGGTTAGATTGGTCACTTGAGATTGTAATTGACATATCATTTCTTTATCAATGATTCTGTCGGTGACTCTGTCAATGGCTTTGCCATCGACTCTGTCACTGGTGACTCTGTCACTAATGGCAGAGCCATTTATGGTAGAGCCATTTATGGTAGCATCAACGTGTTGATACACTTTTTCATTCAACATTTGATTTATTTCGTTTTCAACTTCAGCATCAATAAGATGTTCGATGGGTATATCATTAACACCATCAGAGCTAATATTTCCGATTCCGATTTCATCCGATTTCCAAATTCGATAAATTCTCTGATAACTGATTTTATACTTATCAGCGATTTCTGCTATTCCAACACGGTTTCTCAATTGTTTGATAGCATTTATGTCATCACGGGTTAGGTCTCTACGAACAGGCATTATAGAATTAAAAGATATTTTTTAACAACAATAACAACAACAACAACAACAACAACAACAACAACAACAACAATGATAAAGTCGATGGCAGAGCCATTGATGATACCAGATGGATTTCAATCTCTGCTGTAGAAGCGTTATTTCGTCGTGAGACAGCTTCGTTCAATGATGGGGAAAGTCACATAATTGCTATATAAAAAAAAAAAAAAATACTGTGACTTTCCCCACTTTTCCGTTAATCAATCTGGTGACTCTGTCACTGGTATCATATTGAGAAAACAAAAAGAAATCAATGAAGTACTTGATGATAAAGTCGATGGCAGAGCCATTGATGACAAAATCATTTATGGTAGAACCATTGATGATGACGAAAGTCATCAATGACTAATCATTTTATACTGACTCTGTTGTTTTCTTTAGTTTTTCTTGAAGACGAAATCTTGCTGTTTTATTTCTATCTGATATCATTCTCATAACTAGTTTACTTCCCGTTTGTGGTATTTTACTATAGAATCTAAATTTATCATCACACTGTTTGACTCTAATAGTATTTGTGGGTGGAATACTATCCATAATTGCTTTTACACGATCAGGTGAGTCAATGTTGTAGTACGTCATATAATAACTGCTTCTTTTTTAATTATTATAAGTGAGATAATGTCCTATTGCAAGAGTATTCACTCCATCAACACAGTATCGTTTATCATCATAATTGCATAAACCAACTTTTGTAAGTCTATCAGTAAAAATAACATGATAGTGAGATCTAAATCCATGTGTTGTTACTGTTGGTAGAGCAACTCCTGGAGATCTTTTTAATGCTGCTAAATAATCATTGAATTTCAATTTATTCTTCACATAATTGTTATTAACTCCTTTTGCTTTTTGCGTTGATTTATTTGTATCAGTAAGAATCGCGTACATCTTCGAACGAAGACCAACATACTCTTTTATTGGTTTAAATGCAAATTCATCTTTCATCTTTCCAATAACTTTTTTATTAGTAGCATCGTGGTAGTATCCTAATGATCCTTTAACATCTATATCTGATAAATCAAATAATTCTCGGTGTTCATAAATATGTTTATAAACATCGTTATTACAATCACTACCAGGGATTTCATATGCTAGCGAATCAGTGTCAGTGAATAACAGTCTGCAATTAGGCCATACCGTTTTAGCGAACCCATAGTGAAATTGATACATCATGTGTTTAGATACTTCTAACACTGCAGCTCCAACATAGACAGGCTTATCCAAGAATAACCGAGTTTGTTTTTTTGTGATTAACGATAACAAATCAGTTATTTTTTTGCTACTCACAAAAGTGTTTCCACGTGTTAGTTTATCTCGACGGTCTTTATTGTTAACGATTTCGATATTAACTCGTTTTCTTATGTTCTCCATGGTTTTACCAAAAACAGAATTATTCATCAGCTTAAAGAAATCTTTTTCAAAATCAGTAACAGCTGCTGCTCTTCTTGAAGTATTTCCATCGATATATGGTTTCATCCAATTGGAATGATTAAATTGTAACACTTTATGAATTTTTCTAAGAATCAGTCCAGAATCTATTGCTTGTTTGAGTATATCTACATGGCAGACATAATTGCGTTTATTAAATAAGTTCGGTACTAATTTTGCTAATGGAGTATATTTCGTTGTTCGTAGTGATAATTGTTCTGGGGATAACATATTATCGGTGATTATCATTTTTTCAGCAAGAAAGGGATAATCATTGTGTTTATCATGAAGATGTTCTGGATAGTCTATATCACACTCAACAAAATAACCAACTTTTTCATTATTGCTTTTAATATCAAACTCTTCTACGGGAATCCATTTGAAACCTCCATATGGCATCAACTTTGACATAGCTCCTCCATAGAGATTATTCATATCAAAATCGATAATGAAATTATCATCATTATTCGGATTATACTCTGAAAGATACTTGTTGTTGGCAGATGAATATTTTTTAGTAATCATAGTGATTCCACCACGAATTGCTTTCTCGATGAAAAGATACATATCAACATCTGTTAATAACTCTAATCGTATTCCCGTTGATTTCAATAACGCATCCCAGGATAATCCTGGTGCCGAATAATAGTGTGCTGGATCCAACCCATAATTGTTCATCGATGTTGTTCTAAAATGCTCAAAAATATCGGATAACAACAACACGTCTACGGTTAAATACAAGTCGTGATAATCACCAAAATTTTTACACTTAAAAATATTCCATGTTGTTAATGCTCGTTGATACTCTTCATCAGTGATATCTTTATCAGTCAATGAGGAGTAGAATTTATCGATTGTTGGTAGTGATGTCTCTGAAAATCGATTTGGGTTATTGAAATACTCATATGGAAATATTCCCTTCACTGTTATGTTTTTCAATGTTGATTCCGGGAGCTTTCTATCCTTCAAGTATTTCTTTGTGATTGGAAAATCAGTACAATTCGCTGCTAGTTGTTCCAGCGATGTATTCATAAATTGTATGCTATCTATAAATCGAAGCTTTCCAACTGTTATAGACATCAATTTTTCAGTGCTGCTTGGAATACACTTCAAGAACAAGTTGTTATCTACACAGTATTTTGAGATTTCAGGATGTCCTAGCGCACGAAGAATGAAATGACCATCATATCCTCGCAAATTATGAAATACTACTGGATAGAACTCTTGGAAACATCTACAGCGTTTATGAACAGCACCGATATATTTTCCTGAGATCACGTTGAAGAATGGTACTCTTGAATTCGATGACGAAGTCATTGATGACGAAGTCATTGGGGAAAACTTCTTCTTACATTTAAAACATGTAGTTGAATTAATAAAAGAATCTAATTTAGTAAATCTCTCATCGTGTAGTGATAATAATGCTTCAATTCTACGTTGTTCTTCAAACAGATATTTTAACATATGAACTTCTGGTGGAGTATCAGACCAATCGTTAATCCGGTAACACGGTGATAGTTTTGAAAACTCGCTATTGGTACATATTGTATTCATTCGATAACTCGCTGGAACATGTTGTTGTGTTGATAACGTTTTAAACTCACATTTACATATCTCTATGCAACCACATTTCGGAGCCACTGGAGTAATAAAAGATTCAAAATCACCGATAAATATGAAAGGGAGTTTCTGTGTTCTCTCATACTTCTTAAAATAGCAGAAGTTATCCGGTTCTTTGGTGTTTCAACCGCTTTTACTTCGAAGCAGTATTTATTATGTTCAATTAATTTTTCCTGTGTTGTAAAACCACAGAGACAACTGTAACAAAAATATGATTTATGATCATAACCAGACATGGAAGAACTCATTAATCGACTTAAGTCCTTTATCCAAACATAGTGATCATTATACCACAATAAATTAATTGTAGAACCATCTGTGATATGTTTACTGGCTGGAGATATTAAATATGGAAATACTCTCAATTGACTATCTAACGAAAACACATTGATACCAGAACTAAATAATGTTGGGTTCTGTTTTTCGATTTTCGGTATTTGTTTTATTTTTGTTGGATAATCAATTCCAGTCATATTGATTCTACATTGATATGGTTTGTACTTACTAACTCGATCTGCATGATCCTGTGCTGGAAAGCATGCTGATAATAACGCCCATAACAAACACTTATTGTCGTCATTTTTCACGTTGATACAGGATTTCGATGCCTGGATTTTTTTAGGTAATGGTTTGTAGGATGCACCAGTAGTTGGTTTAAAATCGTGTATCGAGAGTTCAATGAAGTTGATTTTTTTAAACACCAATCCAGTTTTCTGTGATGTGAAAACCTCGTACTGTCTTGATATCACTGCGAAGAAATCTTTTGCTATCTCTTCTAAATCAGTAGACTGT